>BQMB01001766.1:270000-710747 GCA_027943415.1 Closterium sp. NIES-67 | reverse complement strand
CTCGCTGCTCCGACTCCGGCCACCACTGCTGCGCTCTCATTCACCCTGGACTCTGGCGCTTTCCGGTGTTCTTCTGCGACTCCACTACACTTACGCTGCTTGCTGCTCCTGCTGCAGGTTTCCCTTGCCGACCCTCCTCCGGTCCGGTAGTCCCCGTAGTTCCACCACCCTTCCCTGTCCAATGGCTCCTTCGGGCTCTCTCTTAGGCCTGCACATCCCCTCGTTCACGAGGAACCTAGTTGATGTCGGCTGCCTCCAGGACCTTGGCGTCACCACTACGTTCCCTGGTCACGAGCGGTACGCTATCTGTACTAAGGCCGCCACTGGTGCTCCTCTCACCACGTTCCCCCGGGACCCGGTGTCCGGCCTGTTCACACTGGACCCCCTGGTTGGGACATCTCCTCAGGTGGCTGCGTCTACCCCGGTTGCTCCGGCCTGCTCGTGTCGGTCGCTTACTCACCCGACACTCCTGTGGCACCACCGTCTAGGTCACCCTGCACTCCCGCGTCTGCAGCACATGTCTTGGCACGGTCTTGTCCTAGGTCTCCCAGGGTCGTTCCCCTAGTTGCCCTCCTTCCCAGCACCACCGTGCACGCCCTGCGTCGAGGGCCGGCTCCGCCGTGCCCCTCATTCCTCCTCGTTTCCACCCACCGCCGCATCGCTACAGACCCTGCACATGGATGTCTGAGGCCCCGCCCCTAACCATGGGCCGCGTCGAGAGCGCTACTTCCTTGTGCTTGTCGATGACTACACACGCTACACCATGGTGTTTCCCCCGGAGCGGAAGGCAGAGGTGCCCGACGTTCTTATCCCGTGGCTTGTCTCTACGCGTGTCCACCGCGGTCTCCTTGTCTTGCGCCTCCAATCCGACCGTGGTGACGAGTTTGCTCCGGCGTCATTGGTCGTTTCTTTTGTGCGGAGGGCATCACCCAGACGTTCACCTTTACAAACTCGCCGCAATAGAATGGGGTCGCTGAGCGACGCATCGGTTTTGTCATGGAGGTGGCTCGTACCTCCATGATCTATGCCGGTGCACCCCATTTTCTGTAGCCGTTCGCTGTTCGCTACGCCGCTCACCAGCTTAACCTGTGGGCCGCACCCCCAGCAGCCGCATGTTTCGCCGACCCTTCTTTGGTCCGGGTCTCTTGGTGACGCGTCTGCGTTCCACGTCTGGGGCTGCCTTGCTCACATTTGTGCCTCTGGCACGGACAAGCTCACTGCTCGCAACGTCCCCTACGTCTTCCTTGGTTTCCCTCTCGATTCGTCTGACAGGCAATTCTACCACCCCGCCGTCTCACTGTTTCTTTCACTCACGCGACGTCACCTTTGATGAGTCCATGTCCTTCTACCACTGCTTTCCCCACCGTGGTCCCCCGGTTACTCCCCCCTGTTCCTGGTTCCCCCTTCCCCGGTCGCCCCTGCCCCTCCCCCTCCCCCTCCCTGTCCTACCCCGTCAGGTGTGTCTCACATCACCCCCCTCCCTTCGGCTGTCCCAGTCGAGGAGTCTGCTGACTCTGGTGGCCCTGCAGCGCAGTCCTTGCCGCCTGCCCCTCCCCCCCGGTGTCACCTCCTCCGCCGCCTCCGCAGCCGCCGCCACCACCATCGTCGCTGCCGCCGCAGTCGTCGTCGCAGCCCGCCGCCGCCCAGCCGTTGTCGCAGCCGTCGCCGCAGCAGTTTGTTGACTCTGGGGTGCTGGCGTTGGGGTGGGTACTAGGCCTGGGGGTGGTACCAGTGCTGGAGGGGTTTCGGGCTCTGGGGGTGTTCCTTCTGGGGGTGCTGGAGTGGAGTGTTGGGGAGGTAGCCGTGGAGCAGCTTGCGGTCCCGGTGTCGACGTCGTGCAGTCGCCGCAGCAGCAGTCACCGCCGGTGTCAGCCTTCGCCTGCTCGGCCTTCCGTCCCCTGACCACGCGTCTATGCCTCTCCTGCCGTCTCCTCCTCTTCCTGTTTACGGCCCTAACTTCCCTCCCCCAGACTCGACTCCGGCCCGCCTTCCCCCTCGTTCCCCTCATGTGTCCCCTAATCTGTCTCCTAATCCGACGCCTCCGTCTCACGTCTGGTCTCGCCGTCCCTCCCGTGCTCGCCCCGTCTCCCTAACCCGCGCTCTCACCCTATGTTGCTTCGTTCCCACGTGTCTTCTCCTCCCCTCCTACCAAAGCCCCATCCGTCCTCCCTTGATATTGCGCCTCCCCCTCAGTCTGACTACCTTCGTGCCGCTCGTCCTCTTGTTCCTCGGGTCCTTGCCTCTCTCGTTACCGACCCGTCTGTTCCGGTCTCGCGTCTTGACGCTCTTGTTGCTGCGGTTGCTGACTTCGCCTCTACCCGCCGCCTTGACTACGCCACCACTCTGGTCTCTGACCCTGCTTGTCCTCCATCCGTTGAGGGTGCTCCTGCCCTCGGCAATTACGTCATGGAGGACCGGCAGTACGAGCTTGCTTTCCTGTCAGAGGCTGCTCCCCATCTCTGTTCCATGCTGCTAGTCCCTGAGGGTGACCCAGACGCTTTCGACATCCCGACCCCTCGGACCTACGGTGAGGCCACCTCGGCACCCTAAGCCTCTCAGTGGATAGCTGCCATGGAGCAGGAGATGACATCTTGGAGATCCACCGGCACCTACGTCGACGCAGTTCCCCCACCTGGGGTGAACGTAGTCGATGGCCGCTGGCTCTTCAAGGTGAAGCGCCCCCCTGGAGAGCCGCATGCGTTGAAGGCGCGCTACTTGGCTAGAGGCTTCAGTCAGCGTGAGGGGGTGGACTTCTTTCAGACCTTCACTCCGACCCTGAAGATGACTACTCTTCGAGCTCTTCGACAGCATGACTACGGGTTACACTTCCTCGACTTTTCCACTACGTTTCTTCAGGGCAGCCTACCTGAGCAGGTCTACTTGCGCCGCCCTGAGGGCTTTACAGGAAAATTCCCACCTGTGATCCAGCGGCTCCTGCGGCGCCCAGTCTACAGCTTGCGGCAGGCGCCCCGTGAGTGGCACGCCACGCTGCGTGCTACCCTTGCAGACCTACAGTTCTTTCCGTCCTCTGCAGACCCCTCGCTCTTCGTACGTGCTGGCCAGACCCCGTTCTACATCCTCGTTTACGTAGAAGACCTGGTCTTTGCCACCGCACACACTGACGCGCTGGCCTTCGTGAAGACAGAGCTAATGAAGAGACACACCTGCACTGACCTAGGAGAATTGCGCCACTACCTTGGCCTGCAGATCTCCTGGAACAGAGCAGCGTGCACCATCACCCTCACCCAGTCACACTTGGTGCGCCAGGTCCTTCAGAGGTTTGGTCTTCAGTTCTCCTCTGCACAACCCACACGTCTTCCAGTAGATCACAGGCTCTCTTCTCCAGTTCCTGAGTAGTCAACAGAGCCTAGTGGTCCTTACGCAGAGCTGGTGGGTGTACCTGATGACTTGCACTCGTCCAGATCTCGCATACCCTCTCAGCATCCTAGCTCGCTTTGTGGTTACAGGCAGACATCGACCTCATCACTGGTCTGCCGCTAAGAGGGTTTTGCGTTATCTCGCAAGTACATCGGGCATGAGGTTTGTGCTGGGAGGACGCAGGCCAATGGTCCTTACTGGGCACACAGATGCTTCTTAGGCAGACGACGCCGAGACCCCCAGGTCCTCGCAGGGCTACTGCTTTAGCCTTGGTTCAGGTGTTGTCGCGTGGAGAGCTACTCGCTCCTCGTCTGTTGCCCAGTCCAGCTGTGAGGCCGAGATCTACGCCGGTGCCATGGCGGCACAGGAACTCCGCTGGCTGACCTTCTTGCTCACTGACTGAGGTGAGCGGCCTAGCTCTGCCCCGGTCCTGTACGCTGACAACAGGGCCATGATCCTCCTATGTCAGGAGCCTCGACTTGAGGGCAGAGCGAAGCACATCCAGCTGCGGTACTTCCTCCTGCGCGAGCTACAGCAGCGCCGCCAGGCCCGCGTAGTACACTTGGCCTCCGGTGCCAACACAGCTTATATCTTTATGAAGGCGTTTGCGCCTAAAGATCATCAGCGGCACTGTGTACAGCTAGGTCTCGTTCCTGTAGCCTCTCACCTGCTAGGCCCTTGACCAAGTACAGACCTTTATATATATTTTACCCTGACTTGCCTTGTGGCCTCTCCCAGTGGCTGGACTAGTAGTACCGCCTTGGTCTTGCTCTTGCCTTGGTCTGTACTCGTTTGACTGGTCTTTAGACCCTTGCCTCAGAGGTTGGACTAGTAGTGCCGCCCTAAGTTGCTCGTTCTCTCGTCAAGAACTGCCCCTATACAGTCTAGGGGGCGTGTCAATCAGATATGATTATGTTTGTGTAGTCTGTATAGGTTTGTGCCTTAGAGGTTACAACCCTTAGGTCATATACCCTTGTACTCATGCATTCTAATCATTCTTCAATTCTGATACCTAAAACCTCTCGCCATTCATGGGGTCTCTTCCTACCTAGTTAGCTTTGACATGGTTTCAGAGCAGGCGGCCCTCCCTGCTGGGAAGCCTCCTCACGCTTCCGCCGCGTACTCCCCCCTTCTCGTTACTTCCACGCCGCCATGACGGCCGTGTCATGCTGCCATGGCGGCTTTGTCGTGCTGCCGTGGCAGCCTCGACGCGACGGCTTCGTCGTGCCGCCGTCGTCGCGTCAGCGCACGGGCGGTAGTGGGCAGTGCACTGGTTTAGGAACCGGGCAGCAAGCCCGCACTCTAGCTTTCCGCGCTTCCCCAGCTCGTCGTGTCGGACCCAGCTCGCCGTGTCGGACCCAGCTTGCCGCATCGGACCCGGCTCGCCGTGTCAGACCCAGCTCGCCGCGTCGGTCCCAGTGGACCCCGCTCGCCGCGTCGGTCCCAGCTCATAGCGTTGGTCCCAGCTCGCCACACCAGCTGGCCCCGCCCCGCCGCAACTCAAGGATGCCTAACGCCTTCCTTCCCTGCAGTCACCTCTGCTGCAGTGTATAGGGGTGCTAGGCTTAGAGGTGTTGCATGTGGGGTGGGCTTGTGACTACCAAGCCTAGGGGGTGTGTTAAATTATATATTATACATCTATCATTATAGGCTTGGTAGGTGTTACTGGATCCCACTGTAGAGGGTACAACTCAATTCTTGTACCTCTCTCTCTTGCCTAGTGAAAACTCCCTTCTCTCAATATTTCTCCTTCCTAAACCTTACGCCTTCCATGGCTTCTCCCCCTAGCTAGCTTATTTTGACATGGTTTCAGAGCAGGCTGTCCGCCCTGTTAGGCCGCGTCCTCACGCTCCCGCTACGTACTCCCCCTCCCCTCTCGTTCTTCCGCCGCGTACCCCCCTCCCCTCTCGTTACTTCCGCGCCGCCGTGGCGGCCGTGTCGTGCTGCCATGGCGGCTTTGTTGTGCTATTATGGCAGCCTCGACGTGGCGGCTTTGTCGTGCCGCCGTGCCGCCGTCGTCGTGTCAGCGCGCGGGCGGCAGTGGGCCGCGCACTGGTTTAGGCACCGTGCAGCAAGCCCACACTCCAGCTCGCCGCGCCTCCCCAGCTCGTCATGTCAGACCCAGCTCGCCGCGTCGGACCCAGTTCGCTACGTTGGACCCAGCTCGCCGTGTCGGTCCCAGCTCGCCACACCACCTGGCTCCGCCCCGCCGCAGCTCAAGGATGCCTAGCGCCTTCCTTCCCTGCAGTCACCTCTGCTGCAGGGTATGGGGGTGCTAGGCTGAGAGGTGTTGCATGTGGGGTGGGCTTGTGACTACCAAGCCTAGGGGGTGTGTTAAATTATATATCATACATCTACAATTGTGGGCTTGATAGGTGTTACTGGATCCTACTGTAGAGGGTACAACTCAGTTCTTGGACGTACTATATCTCGCTTGCCTAATGAAACTTCTTCTCTCTCGACATTTTCCTAGTACCTAAAACCTCTCGCCATTCATGGCGTCTCTTCCTACCTATCTAGCTTTGACAACAGCCCCCCTTCTTGTATCCCTCTCTCTTCTATTCCAAAACCCCTTCTCTCTTAATATGTTTCCCTAGCCTTAAATCTCTCGCCATTCTATGGCTCCTCTTCCTAGCTAGCTTATCTTGACAAGGTTTCAGAGCAGGTTGCTCTTCCTGGGCCTGCTTATCACGCTTCTGTCAAACATATTTCTAAATGTTATAATAGGCTAGATAGGTGCATGCTCTTACAGGGTACAACACTTGCACAAAATCAACCTGTATGCCCAATTCTAGTCAACTTTTCTACTCTGAGATGGTATCACGCGCTAGGTTAGGTCATCCCCGGCCACCTGCGCTTCCCCTCTCGTCCTAGCCCTAACCGCCCGTTCCTAGCCGCCCCTTAGCGCCTCGTCGGCCCCGTGCGCCCCACCGGCCCCGTTAGCCCCGTAGGCCCGTTAGCGCCCCATCGGCCCCGTGCGCCCTCACGGCCCTGTTCGCGCCCCGTCGGCCCAGTGCGCCCTCTCAGCCCCGTTAGCGCCCCGTCGGCCCCGTGCGCCCCACGAGCCCATTAGCGCCCCGCCGGCCCGTTCGCGCCCCCACGGCCCCGTTAGCGCCCCGTCGGCCTCGTGCGCCCCTCTGGCCCTGCTCGCCCCGCCTGCCCATTAGTACCCTTCCGGCCCGTTAGCGCCCTCCCGGCTCCGTTCGAGCCCCGTTGGCCCCGTTAGCGCCTCTCGGCCCCGTTAGCGCCCCGTTGGCCCCCTGCACCTCGCCGGCCCGTTAGTGCCCCGCTGGCCCGTTAGCGCCTTATCGGCCCCATGCGCCCCTCTGGTACCATTCGCCCCGCCGAGCCCTTAGCGCCCCGCCAGCCCGCTCGTGCCCTCCCGGCCCCATAGCGCCCCGTTGGCCCTGTGCGCCCCTCTGGCCCCACTCACCCCGCCGGCCCCTTCACGCCCCGCCGGCCCGCTGACGCCCTCCCGGCCCCATTAGCGTCCAGCGGGAAGGCGGGAAGGCGGCTGGCAGCGGGAAGGCGGCTGACAGGTGGCCAGCAGGCAGCAGGCAGCCAGTGGGCGGCAGCGGCGAGTGGTAGGCCGCCTGTGGCAAGTGGCCAGCAGGCGGTAGCGGCGAGTGGCAGGCAGCGCGCTGGCTCGAGCGCAGGGGGCAGCGCGCGGCGCGAGCAATGGGGCAATGGGCGGCCGCGGGCAGCGCGAGCGCAAGCAGCGTGAACTAGGGCGAGGGCTTTGGTGCAGGCTAGGGCTAGGGCGACAGGCTAGGACTAGGGTGACAGGCTGGGGCGAGAGGGGAGAGGGGAATACCTAGGGCGGAATTGCGGAGGTTAGGACCTAACCTAGCTCTGATACCATGTCAAAGTCAGAGAATGAATGATGAGGCACATGCAAGAAAGGGTTCCTATATTTGTATTGTACTCTCTATAGCGTGCACCTAGTTAGCCCACAGTAAACACAAATATGTACGCTAACAAAAACTCATATCCTAAAGTGAGGCTTCCGTTTTCATTTCCACTACTCAATGACACACCCCGTAACAACCACTCGGCCAACCATATGCACACATATTCTACAAGAATGGGAGAGAAGAGGGTGGGAAAGAGAGGTGAGGAGAGTGAGCAAGGGTGGTGGAAGTGGGAGTGGGGAGGAGGAAGGGAAGAATTGAGGGAGAGGACGAAACAGACTAAATGAAAATTACCAGACCAGATTCCTAGCAATCAGTGGTTGCTTAGAATCAGAAGCTTTGACCACCACCGCCCCTTTCAGAGCAGCATTCTGTGGAATTTGTAGAGATGCCATTTCAGGAAGTAATCAACAGTCTAGGATCTTCATAGAACTAGAACTGCTGTATTTTCAGCCACCTTTTCAACGGACACAACCAATCGACATGTAGTAGAACGCTCCAGTACGAACATCGTTGTTGAGGCACACACAGTTACGGCAAGACACGTGAAGAAATGAGTGCATGTGGGGGGAAAGTGAGTGTGCTGATGAGGGGGGAGGGGTGAGTGCATAGAGGAGAGGGGGGAAGTGGGATTAAAGAGAGGGGGAAATGGAGTGTGCAGAGGAGAGGGGGAAAGCAAGTGTGCAGAGGAGAGAGGCGGGAAGCTAGTGTGCAGAGGAGAACCCCTAAGAGGGGGGGAGAGCTCAAATGGGAGACGGATGTAACGATCGCATGAGGTTGGGTCTGTGACTTCCGTAAAGCCCAATGCATAGGTAAAAGAGCTGGACGCCTGCAGAGAAGACATGCCAATGCAGTTTGCCGGCCGATACAACTTGACCTGCTGGCAGTCGGCCCTCCCTCCAGAAGCATGGTTCACACGCCAGTACGACCGGGGGGTGAAATCTATTTTGTCACGCCAGGTCGTGGGGAGGTTGGTGCAGTTGTTAGAGGTGTAATTCAAGCGTGTGGTGTAGTTGTTGGACTATAGGTCGTAGTTGGGGCGGTCGTAGAAGGTGAAGCTGACCGAAGAGACGGTTGGATACGGTGGATAGCCTGCATGGAAAGGGACAGGAGGAAGGTGAACAGAGGGGTTTAGGGCTAGGGAACATGCAATAGTCGACTTCCATTTAACCACGATGTTGACACCTTTCGTCAAGCACGGAATGCAAGCAGCACTGGTCATATGTAGAATGCTAGCACTTGTGGCAATACCTAGAAGAGTGCGAGCAGCACTGGTCTCTTACCAATGCAACTGCTGCTGGTCATGTAGCCGGAAGTGCAGGAACAGAAGGGAGCCTTCTGGGTAGAAGATACAAGCGTGCACTTCGCTGAAGTAGGGCAATTACCACACGTGGCAGGTCCTGATGAGGACAGAAGCAGGGGAACAAGTATTGTAAGAGGGGAGGGAGGAAGTAAGTGTAGCACGGCAGCGTGTTAGACAGCACAAACCAAGAGCAGCAGGAAGACAGCAAAGAACAACAGGAGTAGCACAAAACAACACAGGAACAAGAGAGAAAGCCAACTATGAAATGCCCAGAAGCATTAACTGAATTTTGACCTGCACAATCATCACTGTATAACAGCTTCGTCTCTTATTATGTGGTGTGGAGGGAACAAAAGAGGGCAAGGGAGATAGGAAGGAGGGGGAGGGTGGGTTCTATGAAGGCAGTGACACGTACCAACACATTCGTCATAGAGCATTGGGGAGTCAGATCTGCAGACGCAGTACGCAGTTCCGTTGGAGTACTTTCTGCAAGCCTCCGTCAGGTCGCAAGTGCTGAAAACGGAGTTCCAAACATCTAGAGGGAGGGATGGTGAGCACGGGGCAGAGAGACAGTGACGTGCGAATCAACCAAGGAGAGAGCAGTGGACAGGACAGGGGAAGGTGGAGGAGAATGGAGGGGGCATGGGGGAATAGAGAGACGGAGTGCGGGGATGAGACACTGGGTAGAGAGAGACGATAAGCATTACCGAGAACAGGAGTGAGTGAGTGAGACCAAGAGAGTGTGAGAGAGGAAGAGAGCAAGGATATATGTGAGCACGAGGGGGAGGTAAAGAGAGAGCTGTAGGGGGAGAGGGTGTAGATGAGAGGAAGAAAGAGGAAAACAATAATCCAAATGCGAATGCAACGTACCAACACTTTTGTCTTCAATCCACTAAAATTCTGTGAGGCAATCACAGTATGGAGCGCCAAAATCGTCCTTCTTACACTCGGTAGTGAAGGGATCACAATATATGAGAATGGAATCACAGGAATCTGCATGGAGGGATAAGAACAACGTTACGGCCACACTCAGCTCTAGAGATCATTGCTGTCTAACCGTCATGAGATTCCAGACTTCATATATCAAAGTTTGAGAGAGAGAGGTAGAGTGAGATAACGAGCACAATATAGTCAAGGCGCACCAATGCACGTCACCCCATCATCCAGCAGCACGAAGCCAAAGTCACAAACACAGGATGCCACTCCAGTAGTGATGTCTTTGACACACGCACCATTTTCACCACAGGCCTTGTGCTCGCACGTGTCTGGGAGGACGGGGGTGGAGGAGACATGAAAGGCGGAGGAGGGGAGTCACTGGGAGTCTACAAATGAGAGGTTGACAGAGCAAAGGAAAGCGCGGACACACTCAACATGGGACCAGTGACCGCACATTTGCAGGTTTCCTCTGACGTCTGGTATCCAATCTTGCAAGCACAGGACACAAGGTCGCCGTCCTTGACACAAGTGGAATTGGTGTCAGCGCCCTCGCAGTTGAGGTCGATACACTTGTCTGAAAGGAGGGCCCGAAAGAGACGCATACAGGAAGAGACGGCAAACGGGATGTTAGGAACTTGTAAGACAGCTGTAACAACTAACTGGCACATATTACAGCCAGCACAACAGCACACGCCGGGACGATCTAGAGTAGCCGCATACCACTCTCTGAGCACAGCAGCACAGACGTACCCATCCCCTACCTTTGCACGACACCCCACCTTTCTGCAGCTCATAGCAGCAGATGGCAGCGGATGGCAGCGGATGGCAGCAGATGGCAGCAGATGGCAGCAGATGGCAGCGGATGGCAGCGGATGGCAGCGGATGGCAGCATATGGCAGCAGATGGCAGCAGATGGCAGCGGATGGCAGCGGAAAGCGGATGGCAGCAGATGGCAGCGGATGACAGCGGATGGCAGCAGATGGCAGCAGATGGCAGCAGCAGATGGCAGCAGCAGATGGCAACAGCAGGTGGCAGCAGCAGATGGCAGCAGCAGATGGCAGCAGATGGCAGCAGATGGCAGCAGATGGTAGCGAATGGTAGCAGATAGCAGCAAGTCGCAGCGCCTACCTTTGCACATCACCAAGTCTTCCTGCAGCCCGAAGCCGGGGTTGAAAACGCAGAACACCTCTCCACTGTCGTCCTTGAAGCACGTGCCATTCCCACCGCATACCCTGATATCGCAGGTGTCTGGAGTGAAAGGAACCGCAAGTGGGATAGACTGATTCAGAGAGTTACCTCTGCTGAAAAAAACACACTGCCGGTGCATGTGACATGTCCTAGGTGCAGCACCTACCTTTGCACGTCTTGCCATCTTCCTGCAGCACGAATCCAATGTCACAAACACAGGATGCCTCTCCAGTAGTGTCGTCCTTGATGCACGTGCCATTCCCACCACACGCCTGGATCTCACATGTGTCTGCCACCCAGGGTGGGGAACGAGGAGCTTAGTGAAGGGCACATGCCATCAGCATGAAGCAGAGCCAGACACTTTATCAGCACAATGCACAAAAGTCACTGCGGCGCACACACACAAGAATACCCAGTGCACACACGAACAACCAGCAGCACCCAGCAGTGCGCAGCGTGCACATCAGAGCAAAGCAGAACACAATAGCAACTTGGGGCAGCTACCTTTGCACATCCGGCCATCCTCCTGCAGCACGAAGCCAATGTCACAAACACATAACGCCGCTCCAGCAGCGTCCTTCTCGCACGTGCCGTTCCCACCCCAGTTCTGGAAAATGCAAGGCAGACTAGGCCAAGGAGGGGGCTGCCATAGGAACTTTGGCAAGCTCGGGCCTCCCTAGGCTCTACCTGAATGTGATGGTTTTCGGCTGGCCTGAGCCAGGCCAACCCGAGACTCGTTTTGTGATCACCCCTACTCTCCACTTTTCTCTCCACATTCCTAGCAACTTTTGAGTGGAGGGTTAGTTCTCTTCTCACCCACACATTCACCATCTTCTAGTCCCTTCAATTGCTCCAGACTCTGGCTCCACACTTGTCTGCACAAGATCCAGAGGCTCTGCAGCCATGCTGCGAAAACCAGTCACACCCCTCTCATACCCTCGGCAACCAAATTTTTATCCAAGTCCTCGAAAACCAGTCACGCCCCTCTCATACCCTCGGCAACCAAGTTTTTATCCAAGTCCTCGAAAACCAGTCACACCACTCTCATACCTCGGCAACCCGTAAGAACTTGATTGAAGTCCCCGAAAACCAATCACTCAGGGCATGTTCTAGTTGGTGTCATCCGACATAGTTGGAAACCAATCATATACTGTAAATTTTCAGCAAAATGCACGTGATTGGTTTTCAACTTTCCCGGATGACACCAACCTGGTATGACACCAGGTAGAAACACGCCCTCACACCCCTCTCGTAACCCCCGCAATCCAGGAGCATTCGTTGAAGTCCCTAGAAACCAGTAACACCCCTCAAACTTCCCCCCCACTAACCTTGAACAGCCTGTCAAAACCAAAACTATCGCAACTGGCAGGAAACCAGACCAGACCAGGCACATGTCTTCCAGTTACGCTGGCGCGAAAATATATGGGCTTCTCAGGACGTGTTTCTACATGATAAAATGTCACGATATTTTGTGTGTCATTGACAGGCAAAATTGATGGGCGAAATCTCCAATGATACGAAATTGTCTGACATCTTTGTCGCGTAGGATCACGCCCTCAGATTTGATTGTTGTTGACTACAAATTACTACTCCGCCAACCAATCACTGGCATGTCAAGTGCTTTAGGCAATCGTTAGTCTTGTTATTGAAAGTCAACGCAAATTCATGAGGAATCACTCAGATGTGCATCAGACTTCTTTTCATAGCTAACGCTGACTGATCAGCGATTTTTTTTTTTTGGTAATGCTGAAAATCTCAGCCTTTTTTCCACGGGCAAGGCTGAAAAATCAGCCTAAATGCAGGGGGCAAGATGTCAAACATATTTGTATATGTCTGATAGGCTAGATACGTGCGTACTCTTAGAGGGTACAACCCCTTAGACAAAACACCATGTTTCCCTCATTCTATTGTTCTACGTTGACATGGTATCACGCTAGGTTAGGATCCTCCTTACCCACGCTTCCGCCCTAGTCCTAACCCTAGACCTAGCTGCCTGTTGCTAGCCGTCCGTAGATAAGCCATGCATTGGTAGCCGCTCGCCGCTAGCTGCCCGTCGCCGCCTGTCGCATAGCGCCCGCTGGCCCCACGATTGCCAGCCCCGCACCTGCTGGCACCAAGCTCGCCAGCCCCATGTCTGCACTCGCTGGCCCCGTGCCTGCTAGCCCCGCACCCGCTTGCCCGTGCTCGCTGGCCCCGCTTTCGCCAGCCCCGCGCCCTCCAGTCCTGTGCCCGCCAGCCCCATGATCACCAGCCCCGTGGCCGCCAGCCCCGTGCCCGCCAGGCCCGTGCCCGTCGGCCCCACGCTCGCCAGCCCGCACTTGCTCGACCCGCGCCTACCTGCCTTGCACCCGCTGACCCAGCGCCCGCTGGCCCGTGCCGCAGTGTAGAGCCGCCGTGCCACCGTGGCGCCGTGCCGCCATGACGCCGTGTCGCCATGGCGCCGTGCCGTCGTGCCGCAGTGCCGCTGTGCTGCAGTGCCGCTGTGTCGCCGTGCCACCGTGGCGCCGTATCGCCGTGCCGTCGTGCCGCCGTGTAGCTCAAATTGTAGGATGGCGGACGCTGTGCTCCGCCTGGACCGGCGGGCGATCGAATTCGAGGCGTGGCTCGTCAACCTTCGCCATCACCTGACAGGTCAGCACCAGGACGGTTACTCCTTGACTGTGGCATGCTTCCCCGCCCCGCTGCGCCTGCTGCCCTCCCTGATGTGCCCACCCCTGTTGAGCGTGAGGCCATTTCCGCTGCTGTGCTTGCTCGCGCTGTATGGGAGTCGCGCGACGCAATAGCGCAGCTTGCTGTTAGTGACGCCCTTCCCGTGTCTGAGCGTCCCCGCTTTACCACTGTAGCGAACGCCAAGGAATTCTTAGATATAGTTGTTGCGCGCTATCCAAAGCCGCCTCAGCCTCTGCTGGCTGCTAGATCCCTCCCATGCTGTTCTCTGATCTTGCGTCCTTCCCCGCTGTCGCCAATCTTGCCACTCACCTCCGCGCACTTGAGGCTAGCTACCGTGCCGCTAGCACTGAGGCTTAGCTCAGTGCCTTTCCGCTGCCACTTTGCGCTATCCTTTACCTCATTGCCACGCGCCTTCCGGACTGCCTAGCCACTGCCTGCGTCCACTTCCTTAGTCAGCACACAGCTGACCTCACCCGTACCACCTTTGTCACCGCCTTGTCCGCGATAGATACCCGCCAGCGCACTATCGTTCAGTCTTGCGGTACTGCGGCGGTCTGAATGCGCCACCGCTCTTGTCTCTGGCCTTGTCCGTCCTCCGTCTGTCGGAGGTGCTCCTGCCCTTGGCACTAACGTCCTGGAAGATCGGCAATACGAGGTTGCTTTCCTGTCTGAGGCCGTGCCTCATCTCTGCTCCATGCTGCTAGGCCGTGAGGGGGACCCAGACGCATTTGACATCCCCACCCCTCGCACTTACGCTCAGGCGACCTCGGGACTCTAGGCCTCTCAGTGGATAGCTGCCATGGACGTGAGATCCACCGGCACCTACGTCGACGTAGTTCCCCGATCTGGGGTGAAAGCAGTCGATGGCCGGTGGCTCTTCAATGTGAAGCACCCTCCTGGAGAGTCGCCGGTTTTCAAGTCGCGCTATGTTGCTAGAGGCTTCAGACCGCGCGACGGTATTGACTTCTTCCAGACCTTCGCCCCGAGTCCAAATACGACTACACTTTGGGCGTTGCTAAACGTAGCAGCACAGCGTAACTATGAGCTGCACTCTCTTGACTTCTCGACAGCGTTTCTTCAGGGCAGTCTGCACGAGCACGTCTACCTGCATCTCCCGCCAAGCTTCAATGGCACCTTCGCCCCAAGGACCGAGTAGCTCCTCCTGCGCCCGGTTTACAGTGAGTGGCATGACACGCTTCGTGCTACATTAGCTGGCCGCGAAGAGGGTTTTGCGTTATCTTGCAAGTACATCGGGCATGGGGCTAGTGCTATGGGGACACAGTCCAGTGGTCCTTACAGGGCACACAGACGCTTCATGGGAAAACGACGCTGAGACGCTCAGATCCTCCCGGGGCTACTGCTTTAGCCTTGGTGCAGGCACCGTCTCGTGGCGGTCCACTCGTTTTTCGTCTGTTGCCCAATCTAGCTATGATGCTGAGATTTATGTCGGTGCCATGGCGGCACAGGAGCTCCGCTGCCTGACTTTCTTGCTCATAGACCTAGGTGAGTGGCCTAGCTCTGCCCCGGTCCTGTACGCTGACAACAGGGCCATGATTCTCCAGTGTTAGGAGCCTCGACTTGAGGGTAGAGCGAAGCACATCCAGCTGCGGTACTTCCTTTTGCGCGAGCTATTGCAGCGCTGCCAGGCCCGCGTAGTACACTTGGACTCAGGTGCCAACACATCTGATATCTTTACCAAGGCTCTTGCGCCTAAAGATCTTCAGCGGCACTATATACAGCTTGGTCTAGTTCTTGTAGCTTCTCACTTGCTAGGACCTTGACGTATACTTCCTCTTACATGATGTTGAATGGCCTTGTGGCTTTTGTTCAAATGGTTGGACTAGTAGTGCCACCCTGGGTTACTCTTGTCTTGTTTGTACTCTTGCTGACTGGTCTTCGGACCCTAGCCTTAGAGGTTGGACTAGTAGTGCCACCCTGAGCTATGTGTCTCTTGCCAGGCACTGCCCCTCATCTAGCCGAGGGGGTATGTCAAACATATTTGTATATGACTTATAGGTTAGATAGGTGCGTACTCTTTAGACAGTACAACCCCTTAGACAAAACACCATGTTACCCTCTTCTAGTTAATCTTTCTACGCTAACACAATTATGATGAATCAGCGTGACCCAAAACCAATCTTAGGGCCTGCATACGTAGTTTGGACCTTGGTTGGGTTGTTATTTCTTTCCCCCCGTTCTCCCCCCCGGTCTCGTGCCGTTTCTGTGCAATCCTCTCCTGCGTATTTCCGCAGGTGTTTTGCGCTGATTGGCCATTTTCGCTTCTGTCCTGCATCTTTTTTTCGCTCGGCTTCTTACCCTTTTCACTCTCGTCACCAACTCGCTCTACTTCGCAACCCGTTGCCTCACACTCTCCCTTTCCTCTGCATTATGGGTCAACATATTTAAATTGATGCAAGGGTCAAACCTTTCACCAGGGAGAAGAAATGGAACACAGATTCAAGCGTCCGAGCAAGTAAGGAGTGGATACAGACCAGGGCCTCAGAAGTCAGGCCAAAGAGGCCCGAAAGCCTGTACATCAATGTGTTTTTAGGGCATACCCTGATTTTTCAGGTTTTGATTTTAATCAAACCTAAAGTTTATGTGTTCCCATTTTCTAAGGCCTGAAAAATAGTATGTGTCGGGCACTGGGATAACCCTGTCGATCCTCTCTGTATCTCTAGGAAGGGTACTGGGGAGGCTTTCCTCGGGGAAGGTGGATATATGGAGCCTAACCATCCTGATGACATCCCTTCTTATCCCAATGGTTAGGACTGGTGAATTTATGACAGTATGTTTTTGTTTTACCAAGCCTGACGAATCAATCTTACTCGAAATTCGCCCTGAAACTGAATCTTATCTGCCAAGGCGAGCTAGAGTACGTGTGAGGGGTGTGACTAGTCCTTGACCAGAATCTCACGAGTTTGAGGCGATCTGGAGCAGGTGTGAGGGGCATGATTGGTCCTTGACCAGAATCAGGCAAGTTCGAGGCGAGCTGGAGCAGGTGTGAGGGGCGTGATTGGTCCTTGACCAGAATCACGCAAGTTAGAGGTGAGCTGGAGCAGGTGTGAGGGGGTTGACTGGTACCGTATTCTCCCGGATATAGTACCCTAGGGAGCTAATAAAAATTCATGAAAATTTTGGGGTGGGTGGAATTCAAGGCAAAAAAATTATAACACCATGGTTCTATGGAACGTGCATATTGGTTTTCCAATTGCAAAATGTTTCTGCTTGTTACACCACTTTGTACTGAGTCAGATATCGACATCCTGTGACCGCATCGCGTAACTGACGATGTGGTCCATATACAAGCCACGTCGTTGACTAAACCAGCTGAGTCACGGAAAATGCTGGCAAATCAGCCAATGAACGCGTGCCGCAGGCCTCATCCTAGCTGCTTCCATGCAGCGCTGTGCCATCACAGCATTGCTTGACGACATCCAAGGGGAGATTCCATTCAGGGCCCACCCACGACCGTCCATCGCACAACATCGTACGCTGGACGCTCGTGAAGGGGCTGTTTGTGATCGATAGGGACGAGAAGTCGCGCACGTCCCTTCCTTCCCCTCCATCCCGTTCTTGAAGTGGGTCTACCTGACCTTTTTGCCTCATTTCGCCATTCAGCAGCAGAATGCCTGCAAGACAGCCCCTGCAAGGGCTGTCTCAGGCACCCCACTCGGTTTCTGTTAGAAGCTCCCGCCATGGCGTATGGCACAGGCATGTCGCGTGTGCTATCTCAGAGAGGCCCTTATGGTCAGCAGACATTCTTCCTCCGTCCCTCCCGCCCGACAGTATCGTCGCCCTCTCGGAGCCCAAGTCGCACGTCTGGCGAGGGCGACAACACCGCCGCAGACTCAGCGACCGACGCGACGGAGGGTCGGCGTCCCTTGCCCCGTGTCACTGTACCAAGCTTCCCCGTGCCTGTCTGCCGTCCAAATGGCCCGACTATCAACCATGACGCGAACCCCCCCTCTCCCCGAAGCAGGATGACGAAGCGGAAACGCCGCTCGTACAGCGCTTCGGAGAAACTATACTGGTTAGGAATGTTTGACTCTTAGCTTGACCTCTCCATCCGTTCGTTGGCCAAGCTCGCAGGTGTGCAGCCTGTCATGATTCGAGAGTGGAAGAAGGCACGGGAGAGACTCCGTGTCGCTGCAAGCTGTCGAAAGCGGCTCTTTGGCGCAGGTCGTCCGGCGAAGTTCTCGACAATGGAAGCGGCTCTCTACCGTCAGTTTCTGCGTCATCGAGGGAAGGGCCTGGCTGTCTCCGTGAAGCTCCTGCAGAAGTGGAGCCGCTCGTACATGAGGGCACGCCATCCTGATGTTGACCGGCGCGCGTCCGCCCGCTGGACCTTCAGATTCCGCGCGCGATTTGGGCTGACACGACGTGTGAAGACGAAGATGGGGCAGAAGCTCGCCGATGGTTTGCTTGCTTTCCCATCTCGCCAATCCTGTTGAATAGTGCATGTTTGTTTTATGACATTTCCCTACTAATTCTCTATCTTTGTTTTTGTCTAATGCAGACATGCGGGAGAAAGTCCACAAGTTCTGGGAATTCGTCAAGCAAATGCGACTGCTCAACGGCTACAATCTCGACCTCATTGTCAATGCAGATCAAACTCTGCTTTTCATCGAGATGCCGCAGGAAAGGACCTTGGAGCACAAAGGTTTGCGGACAGTACACGTGAGGACCGCCGGGTACGAGAAAGAGCGCTTGACCATCATGTTGGCGGTCACAGCCTCAGGAATGAAACTTCGGCCATATGTCATCTTCAAACGGAAGACCCTGCCAAAGATTCTGGTTCCCCCAGGTAGGAATTCTAAACTCAGGCGGATTCCTTGATTGCTCCACACCGTCGTCTGTTGACTGACTCTCTGCCTGTGGTGTTTGGGTCCATGCAGGTGTCATCATCCGAGCCCAGCATAAGGGCTGGATGGACGACAAGCTAGTCCAAGACTAGACTACTCAAGTCCTGAATCCCTTCCTTCGGCCGCTGCGCGAAGCCGGCAATAGGCGCAAGGATGCGCTTGTCATCCTCGACTCCTACAAGGGGCACCTCACAGAGGCGGTTGGACAAACGATGAAGCTGTGCAAGCTGACGCGTGCAGTCATCCCTGGCGGCTGCACGCCTCTTGTGCAGCCGCTGGATGTCGCAATCAACAAGAGCTTCAAAGCTGGTGTGCGTAGCGACTACGGCACCTGGTTCGAGGAGTTCGGCATCGACCTCAAAACAGCAGCAGGTGAACCCACTTCATGTTCCCGCTGCTTCGTTTAATGCTTCGTACACTAATCTGACCATTGTTAATGTTATTCATCGCTTTCTAAACGCTGACTTGTTGTCGTTGACCGCCACCGCTCCCTCTGCAGGAAATCTGAAAAAACCCCCAGCGGAGCTCATTTTCAAATGGATTGCACGGTCATGGGCGGCATTTCCGGAGGAGCTCATACGGAATTCGTTCAAGACCTGTGGGATCTCGAACGCGTTGGATGGCTCCGAGGACAAGTTGGCTCTCCGTCACCTCCGCAGATGGGAGTGATGTTGAGGAGTGGCATGCTGGCGACGATGAAGACGATGACGAGGACGACTAGAGCACGTGGCAGAGGCAGTAGCAGCATGAGCTAGAGTAGTGGTAGGGTGTATTGTGGTCCCCTTATATAGCTCTAGGACATCCAAGCAGGCTTAGGTTCTTTAGCTAACCTCTAATTCCTGATTGTTTAGTGAAAATTCACTGGAATGTAGTGCCCCGTTTCAGGGGAGGGTGTTCAATTGTTTTCAACCCCAAAAGTAGGGTGGTAACTAGATCCAGTTTAATTAAACACCCATACCCGCTCAAGCCACCCGTGGGAGCTTAATTCCGACGGGTACTGTATCCGGGAGAATACGGTACTTCGCTAAAATCATGGAGGTAGTCCGAGGAGAATTGTATGCAGTGACGTCCGATCCGACCCAAGTATCAGAAACTACAAGAATGTAGGCCTGATTAGTCAGACTAAAAAATAATTGGTCTGGAAAGAGATGCCACGCCCGAAACCCGACCCTGAAAAACATGGGTTCTCTCATGGGCGACCCTAAGCAACCAGCCTCCCTAAAACCAATCTGAGGGCCTGATATAGACAGTCCACAGTGCATACCAGCAGGGGTAACGCCAGAAAAAAAATCTTGGAGCCAGAACCTTCTCCATCCCGGAGCCCAAAGGGACGACAAACAATACAAAATAGGGAGTACATAGCCTGTGGAATACTGGCAAGCACTAAAATATCAAATGACTAGATACCCTAATCCCTCGGATATAGGCGCATCCCTTTATTTGGTCCACTGGGCTTATGGAGTGCAAGTGCGCCTATATCCGTTATTTGATTATAAGCGCACCCATATTTTTGAAAATGTATTTCGTATAGGCGCATATATTTTTTGTAAAACAATCGTTGAAACGCGGATTTTCATATCGTCGTAACCCCCCTAGCGCCTCCCGAACCAGATGCGCACTGTTCGCTCCCTGCCTTGGCTCTGATTGGCTGGAAAATTCAGCCCATCGCAGGGTAGATTTGCTGGCAGAAATTTCGTGAGCCATTTCCTCAAGAGATGTCAACAGTCCGCCCAAGGGAAAAAAACGGGAAAATTGCTGCCGCGGACTGTCCACGAAACTTTTCATACTTTCGTGGACAGGCCCTACTTTCATGGACACCACATCGAACTTTCACATCTCCCGTGGACTCCGTCAATACTTTCGTGGACTCCAGGCATACTTCCATGGACACACGCGAGTTTGAAACAAAAAAAAATACAGAACTGTACAGATGCTGACAGGAGGAAAAAAGCAAAATTAGGCGTAATCAAGTCCCTCGCAAATAGTCGCAAGCTACAGTATTTTCAAGCCACCAAGTCCGCTAGCTGTTTCGCGTGTTTATAGAAACTCTGAAGCGATCCTCAAAATTCATTTGAATGACTGTCACGAAGCGCTTTTCGTTGAACGATAAGTGTAGCAGACCGACCTGGTGAAATATCGCTACAAAAAAATCACGTTGTAGAATAAAGATAGATATTACGCTTACAAGATTAATAGAGCTCATTAAAAATCTCTGCCTACCAAGAATCAGGAATACCATGAATTCTGGCATTTACAAATATTTCAACTAGTACTTGGCTTGCATTTTCAACTAAGATGTGAAATCTCAGAATACCAATAACGTTTGGTGAACATGACTATATAAATGGAAGGTTTCACGTCTTGATTGTATTATTATTAAAATTTCGGTACATAATAAAATAATAATAGATGAGAAAATGATATAACTATTTTACATTCACGTTTTTGGGAATATGTTTTTTATGTGTGAACGAGAAACATACTAATGCAAGTAAAAACAAGTGATTCTAAAAATTATATTTCTTAGGTGTTTTTTTCACATAATTACTAATAATGAAATTATTTATTATGAAGGAGAAAACTGTCAAACATGTTTAGTTATCATGCTTGTATAGACTGTATAGGGTCATCTTCTAGAGAGTACAACTGTTAGGTATATGTTTGTGTACTCTCTTCCTCTCAATTATTAATTTCACTGTTTAATATGGTATCACGCGTAGGTAGGATCCCCCCCCCCCCCCCCCCCCCCCTCACGCTTCCGCTCGCCCCCCTAGCTGGGCCCCGTCGTGCTCCTAGCCCCGTCGCGACCCTCCCTCGCCCCGTCGCGACCCTCCCTAGCCCCGTCGCGCCCCTTCCTGGGCCCCGTTGCGCCCCTTTCTGGGCCCCGTAGCGCCCCTCCAGGGCCCCGTCGCGCTCCTCCCAGGCCTCGTAGCGCCCCTCCTGGGCCCAATTGCGCTCCTCCCAGGCCCCGTCGCGCCCCTTCCAGGGCTTCGTAGCGCCCCTCCAGGCCCCGTCGCGCCCCTTCCAGGGCTTCGTAGCGCCCCTCCAGGCCCCGTCGCGCCCCTTCCAGGGCCTGGTAGCGCCCCTCCAGGGCCCCGTCGCGCTCCTCCCAGGCCCCGTAGCGCCCCTCCTGGGCCCCATTGCGCTCCTCCCAGGCCCCGTCGCGCCCCTCCCTAGCCCAGTCGCGCTCCTGCCAGGCCCCGGTAGCGCCCCTCCTGGGCCCCATTGCGCTCCCCCAGGCCCCGTCGCGCCCCTACCTGGGCTTTGTAGCGCCCCGCCACGCCCCGTCGCGCCCCTCCCAGGCCCCCCCTCGCGCCCCTACCAGGGCCCGTAGCGCCCCTCCTGGGCTCGTAGCGCCCCTCCTGGGCCCGTAGCGCCCCTCCTGGGCCCGTAGCTACCCTCCTGGGCCCCGTCGAGCCCCTCCTGGGCCCTGTCGCCCCTGCTCGGCCCCGTCGCCCCTGCTCGGCCCCGTCGCCCCTGCTCGGCCCCGTCGCGGCCTCTCGGCCACGTGGCGCCCGCCCGGCCCCTGTCGCGGCTGCCCGGCCCCTGTCGCCCTGCCCGGCCCCTGCTCGCCCGCCCGGCCCGTCGCCCCTGCCCGGCCCTGCTGTGTCCTGCCCGGGCCCCGTCCCTGCCGCCCGACCTTGTCGCTGCCGCCCGGCCCCGTCGCAGCCGCTCGGCCCCGTCGCCCCTGCCCGGCCCTGCTGTGTCCTGCCCGGCCCCGTCCCTGCCGCCCGGCCCCGTCGCAGCCGCCCGGCCCCGTCGTAGCCGCCCGGCCACGTCGCAGCCGCTTGGCCTTGTCGCTGCCGCCCGGCCCCGTCGCCGCCGCCCGGCCCCGTCGCAGCCGCCCGGCCACGTCGCAGCCGCCCGGCCTTGTCGCTGCCGCCCGGCCCCGTCGCCGCCGCCCGGCCCCGTCGCAGCCGCCCGGCCCCGTCGCCGCCGCCCGGCCTTGTCGTGCCTGCCCGGCCCTGACGCGCCTGCCCCGGCCCTCCATACTTCCTGGTACTGTCCCCCGTTTCCCGCACCACTTTGCACCCTCCTTCACTTTCCTGCCCCGCCTTGCACCGCATTGCACCTCACTGGACCGCACCGCCCGCACTGCATCGCACTGGACCGTACTGCACCGCACTGCACCGCACTGCATTGCACTGCACTGTCCTCCACTGCCCCTCATGGCTGCTGAGCTTCGTTTTGATGCTGAGGGTCAGCCTCTGGAGTTCGAGGCGTGGTTGGCTGACCTTCGCCGCCACCTCACTGGCCAGCGGCAGGACGGCCACCCGCTTTCTGCACACCTAGACGGTATGCTCCCCTGCCCTGACCCCCCTGCTGTGCTGCCCGCTGATCCCACGCCCGATGAGCGCGAGTCCGCTGCCGCTGCTGCCCTTGCCCGCTCTGTCTGGCTTTCCCGCGATGCCCTTGCTCAGCTCGCCATTAGCAATGCCCTCCCCCCCCCTGAGTGCCCTCGCTTTAGAACCATTACTACCGCCCAGGCCTACCTTGATGCTGTCATCAAGCGCTATTCTACCCCTCCTGCTGCCTCAGTGGGTCGCCTGATCCTCCCCCTGCTCTTTCCTGACCTGGCGTCTTTCCCCACTGTCTCTGACCTCGCTGCCCACCTGCGCTCGATAGATGAGGCCTGGCGCGCTGCCTGCACTGATGCACAGCTTAGAGTCCACCAGCCTCCCATGACCTCCACCCTCTACCTCCTTGCCACCCGCCTCCCTGACCGCCTTGCCGCCGCCCGCGACCAGTTTCTTAGCATCCATCCTGCTGCTCTCACCCTCACCGACTTTGTTGACACCCTGACTGCCATAGAGACTCGTCACCGCTCCATAGCCCAGGCGAGCGGTACAGTACCGGTCCCTATCTTTCAGGGTTGTGCCCCCGCTCAGTGTACCTTCTCCGACGGCTCTGTCGCTGTGGCTGAGACTGCTGCTGCAGTGCAGTCCCGCTCGGCGAAGGGCCGCCGCCCCAAGGTTGGGAGCGGCGGAGGCGATGGGGGTGCGGGTGGGGGTAGTGGTGGAGGCAGGTCGTCCGGTGCCGGTGCGGACGTGGGGACCCTGCCCGGTCCAGCTGCCCCGCTGCCTCCACCGTTGCAGCAGCAGCAGTCGCCGCAGCCGCAGCAGCCGCAGCAGCCGCCGCAGACGAGGCCGGCGAGTGCTCTCCCACCTGGGTGGCCTGGAGCTGGTGGTGGTCGTGCGCGTGGTGGTGCACCGGGTGGTGGTTCTGGAGGCGGGCCCTGTCAGTACCAGATCCAGACCGGTCCTCGCCGCGGCTTCGTTTGCGGTAAGATCGGTCATTCTACTCCTCGCTGTTTTCGTCGTCTGGACGACCTGTTCCGCCAGCGCTTTGGCCCGGCGCCCGACCTCCCGGACTGGCACAGCTTGCTTAGGCGTAGCATTAGGATTTTTGACTTGGACATGGATGCCATTGTAGCAGCCTTGCATGTGATGTATGCTGATGACTCTAGTGTGCTTCCCTCTTATTACCCCGTGTTGCCTAGTGTAGCGGTGCCTAGCGTAGACTCCCCTGCTGCGTCAGGCGTAGGATCTCCTGCTTTGCTTAGCCTTGGTGCTTCCACCGCTTCACTGCCGCCTCACGCGACTGCTGCGCTTTCCTTCACCTTGGACTCTGGCGCCTCCCGGTGTTTCTTCCGCGACTCCACGACGCTGACGCCGCTGCCTGTTCCCGCTGCCGTTACTCTTGCTAACCCCTCCGGTGGTCCCGTCGTTGCCCGCAGTTCCACCTCCCTTCCCTGTCCGGCGGTTCCTTCAGGTTCGCTCACTGGTCTGCATATCCCCTCGTTCTCCAGGAACCTAGTTGGTGTCGGCTGCCTCCAGGACCTTGGCGTCACCACTACGTTCCCTGGTCACGAGCGGTATGCTGTCTGTACCGAGGCCGCCACTGGTGCCCCCCTTACCACTTTCCCCCGGGACCCGGTGTCCGGCCTGTTCACTCTTGACACCGCGACGTCCCCGGCTGGGTCTTCCCCCCCGGTAGCTGCGTCCACCCAGGTTGCTGCCGCGTGCTCCTGTCGGTCCCTCACTCACCCGACTCTCCTTTGGCACCACCGCCTTGGTCACCCTGCACTCCCACGTCTGCGTCACATGTCCCAGCACGGTCTCGTCCTTGGTCTCCCCGGTTCGTTCCCCGAGTTTCCCTCCTCCCCCGCCCCACCGTGCACGCCTTGTGTCGAGGGCCGGCTCCGCCGTGCCCCTCACTCCTCCTCTTTTCCCCCTACCACCGCACCACTGCAGACTCTGCACATGGACGTCTGGGGCCCAGCCCCGGTCCATGGGCCGCGTCGCGAGCGCTTCTTCCTAGTGCTTGTCGACGACTTCACACGCTACACCACCGTCTTCCCCCTGGAGCGGAAGGCCGACGTGCCTGACGTTCTCATCCCCTGGCTTGTCTCTGCTCGTGTCCACCGCGGTCTCCCTGCCTTGCGCCTCCACTCCGACCGGGGTGGCGAGTTTGCCTCAGGTGTCCTTGGTCGCTTCTGTCGTGCGGAGGGCATCACCCAGACGTTTACCCTGCCGGACTCCCCGCAGCAGAATGGGGTCGCTGAGCGACGCATCGGTTTGGTCATGGAGGTGGCTCGCACCTCCATGATCCACGCCGGTGCACCCCATTTTCTGTGGCCGTTCGCCGTGCGCTACGCCGCTCACCAGCTTAACCTGTGGCCGCACCCCCAGCGGCCGCAGGTTTCGCCGACCCTTCTGTGGACCGGGTCCCCTGGTGACGCGTCTGCGTTCCACGTCTGGGGCTGCCTTGCCCACGTCCGTGCCTCTGGCACGGACAAGCTCACTGCCCGCACCCTCCCCTGCGTCTTCCTCGGTTTCCCCCTTGACGCGTCCGACTGGCACTTCTACCACCCGCCGTCCCACCGCTTCTTTCACTCTCGCGACGTCACCTTTGACGAGTCCGTCTCCTTCTACCGCCGCTTCCCTCACCGTGGTCCCCCGGTTACTCCCCCCCTGTTCCTGGTCCCTCCTTCCCCGGTGGTCCCTGCCCCTCCCCCCCCCCCCCGCCGCCCCCCCGTCCGGCCCCCTCTGGTGTGTCTCACGTCACCCCCCTCCCGTCGGTCGTCCCGGTCGACGAGTCTTCTGACTCTGGTAGTCCTCCGGCGCAGTCCTCGCCGTCTGTCCCTCCCCCGGTGTCTCCTCCTCCCCCGCCTCCGCAGCCGCCGTCGCCGCACCTGCTGCAGCCATCGTCTCCACCGCCGCCGCCATTGCAGCCGTCGCTGCAGCCGCCGCCGCCGCCGCCGCTGTCGTCCCTGCCGCCGTTTGTGGACTCTGGGGGTGTCCCTTCTGGGGGTGCAGGTTTGGAGGGTTCGGGAGGTAGTCGTCGCGCTGCTTGTGGCCCTGGTGTTGGTGTTGTGTCGCCGCAGCAGCAGTCCCCGCCTGTGACCGCCCTCCGTCTGCTCGGCCTCCCGTCTCCTGACACTGCGCCTGTTCCTCTCCTGCCGTCTCCCCCTCTTCCCGTCTACGGCCCCGTGTTCCCTCTGCCAGACTCGTCCCCGGCTCGTCTTCCCCCCCGTTCCCCTCCTGTGTCCCCTCCTCTGTCTCCTGACCCGACGCCGCCCTCACACGTCTGGTCTCGCCGCCCCGCTCGTGCTCGTCCTGTCTCCCCTGTCCCGCGCTCTCACCCTATGTTGCTCCGTTCCCACCCGTCTCGTCCTCCCCTCCTCCCGTCTCCTCCTCCGTCTTCTCTTGTCGTTGCGTCTCCTCCTCTGTCCGACTACTTTCGTGCCGCTCGTCCTCTTGTTCCTCGGGTCCTTGCCTCTCTTGTTACCGACCCGTCTGTTCCAGTGTCGAGTCTTGACGCCCTCGTCGCTGCGGTCGCTGACTTCGCCTCTACCCGCCGCCTTGACTACGCCACCGCTCTGGTCTCTGAACCAGCCTGTCCTCCGTCTGTCGGGGGTGCTCCTGCCCTCGGCAGTGACGTCCTAGAGGACCGCCAGTTTGAGCTTGCTTTCCTGTCCGAGGCTGCTCCCCATCTCTGTTCCATGCTGCTAGTCCCTGAGGGTGACCCAGACGCTTTCGACATCCCGACCCCTCGTACTTACGCTGAGGCGGTTTCGGGACCCTGGGCCTCTCAGTGGATAGCTGCCATGGAGCAGGAGATGGCATCTTGGAGATCCACCGGCACCTTCGTCGACGCAGTTCCCCCACCTGGGGTGAACGTGGTCGATGGCCGCTGGCTCTTCAAGGTGAAGCGCCCTCCTGGAGAGCCGCCTGTGTTCAAGGCGCGCTACGTGGCTAGAGGCTTCAGTCAGCGCGAGGGGGTGGACTTCTTTCAGACTTTCGCTCCTACCCCGAAGATGACTACTCTTCGGGTTCTGCTACACGTAGCGGCTCAGCGTGACTACGAGCTTCACTCCCTCGACTTCTCCACTGCCTTTCTTCAGGGCAGCCTTCACGAGCAGGTCTACCTGCGTCGCCCTCAGGGCTTTACTGGCACCTTCCCCCCTGGGACCCAGTGGCTTCTGCGGCGGCCAGTCTACGGCCTGCGCCAGGCGCCTCGTGAGTGGCACGACACTTTGCGTGCTACCCTTGCTGACCTGCAGTTCTTTCCGTCCTCTGCAGACCCCTCGCTCTTCGTTCGTGCTGGCTCGACTCCGTTCTACATCCTTGTCTACGTAGACGACCTGGTCTTTGCCACTGCTGACAGGGACGCACTGGCCTCCGTGAAGGCAGAGCTGCTGAAGAGACACACCTGCACTGACCTTGGAGAGCTGCGCCGTTACCTTGGCTTGCAGATCTCCAGGGACAGAGCCGCGCGCACCATCACCCTGACTCAGTCACACTTGGTGCGCCAGGTCCTTCAGAGGTTCGGCCTTCAGTTCTCCTCCGCACAGCCCACCCCTCTTCCTCTGGACCACAGACTCTCCGCTCCAGTTCCTGAGGAGTCGGTAGATCCTAGTGGTCCTTACGCTGAGCTAGTGGGTTGCCTCATGTACCTTATGACTTGCACTCGCCCAGATCTCGCATACCCTCTCAGCATCCTGGCTCGGTTCGTGGCCACAGGCAGACACCGACCTCAGCACTGGTCTGCCGCTAAGAGGGTTTTGCGTTATCTTGCAAGTACATCGGGCATGGGGTTAGTGCTAGGCGGACGCAGGCCAGTGGTCCTTACTGGACACACAGACGCTTCTTGGGCAGACGACGCGGAGACGCTCAGGTCTTCCCAGGGCTACTGCTTTAGCCTTGGCTCAGGTGCTGTCTCGTGGAGAGCTACCCGCTCTTCGTCTGTTGCCCAGTCCAGCTGTGAGGCCGAGATCTACGCCGGTGCCATGGCGGCACAGGAGCTCCGCTGGCTGACCTTCTTGCTCACTGACTTAGGTGAGCGGCCTAGCTCTGCCCCGGTCCTGTACGCTGACAACAGGGCCATGATCCTCCTGTGTCAGGAGCCTCGACTCGAGGGCAGAGCGAAGCACATCCAGCTGCGGTACTTCCTCCTGCGTGAGCTACAGCAGCGTCGCCAGGCTCGCGTAGTACACTTAGCCTCCGGTGCCAACACAGCTGATATCTTTACGAAGGCGCTTGCGCCTAAAGATCATCAGCGGCACTGTGTACAGCTTGGTCTGGTTCCTGTAGTCTCTCACTTACTCGGGCCTTGACTCTGTACTGTCCTATATATCTGTGTGTACACTCAGACTGGACTTGTGTCCTCTTACAGTGGTTGGACTAGTAGTGCCGCCCTGTACTAGTTCTTGCCTTGCCTGTACTCCTTCTGACTGGTCTTTTAGACCCTTGTCTCAGAGGCTGGACTAGTAGTGCCACCCTGAGCTGCTTGTCTAGAACATTCCCCTATGCAGTCCAGGGGGTGTGTCAAACATGTTTAGTTATCATGCTTGTATAGACTGTATAGGGTCATCTTCTAGAGAGTACAACTGTTAGGTATATGTTTGTGTACTCTCTTCCTCTCAATTATTAATTTCACTGTTTAATAAAAACAACTGCTGGTTGATGCTGGCTCGTCAAGCACGTGCATATTATGTTTTGTTGGGTAGCTCTGAGTTGAATAATAAGTGTTTTTACCACGCGGACCCTAATACACCCTGTTTTTGAAAATTCACTGCATATTTGAGTGCGGCTGCAAACTCTTCCCAGAAAAGCTCCGAGATTCTGTTTCATAACTGGTTTCCGACACTGTAGCTCGCGATTACTTGCGACGGACAGATATTCTGGAGTATCTCGATTTTTGTGCCCGTAATCACTCGTACATTGCTGAATACTCCTTTTTAACTGCGAATATGGGTGTGTCCATGGAAGTAAGCCGGGAGTCCACGAAAGTATTGACGGAGTCCAGAGGAGAAGCAAAACTTCGATGTGGTGTCCATGAAAGTAGGGCTTGTCCACGAAAGTATGAAAAGTTTCGTGGACAGTCCGCGGCAGAAATTTTCCCGAAAAAAACGCGCTAGAACACAAATGTCAAGAGCTACATTTTTATGTGCTCAAATTCGTTTTCCATAAAATCCCTTAGTTAAGCCCTGGGCTTATATTTTTTATTCGATTACAAGCGCATGCCACTTTTGCCAGGTACTTCCTATAAGCCCCTATGCGCCTATATCCGGGGGATTACGGTACTATCAATCTGCTGCTTGCTTGTCCATCCCAGTCAGCAGGCCATTGTGGTTGCAGGGTTATTCGCATAACTGTAGCCGAACTTAGGGGATGCACTCAAGGGAGCGGTAATCCATGAAATCTTCATTGAGCCTGGCGCTGGATGCACGCTCCTCGACAATACCATCCCTTCGCTCGCAGTTGTCTGTATGATAGAGGACAACATCCCCACACATATCTGTGCGGAAGGGAATGTACGCAAAGAACCGGAACTTGCCAGCCACTGCCGCAGGGAGCTGCGTGCAAGCGTTGGGAGACGAATAGAAGGTGTACGGCCGGGACATGAAGCCCGGGGCATCGGGGTCAGAAATAATGAAGAAGCTGGCTGCCGTCTGTACACCTGGAACGGAGTCTGGCAGAGGCGGGCACAAGCACCAAAAGGGCAGAAGAGAAGGGAGGGAAGGAGAAGAGGGGGGGATAATGTGTGCTGGCAGGCAGGTAGGGGAGTGGGGATGAAGATGTTTGGGGATGGATGGAAAGGCACCCCAGGAACTTGAAGCGACACTGCTGGAGGAACTTGAGGCCGCCAGCCCATGCTGATAAAAGACCCACCCGACCAATGGTGATAACAGACCCACCCAAACCGTACCACCTTCCAAGCTAAGAGAAGAAGAGCGGAGGAGAAGTGTGCATGGGGCTGCGAGCGTGGGGTAAGCCATTTATTCTTCCCATGCCCACCATGACATGTGAGTACTGTGTCCCTCTCCCATCCTTCCAAAAGAATCCACATTGGGAAGAAGAAGCCTCTCACCTGTGGGTGTTGCTTTGCCAGGCCACATGCCAAACATTATCGCCACTCAGCGATACTCACATACAGACGGCTTGGAGCCCAAACAAGGGTAGCAGACAGAGTAATGAGTGAGACGTACTGCTAAAGAGAGGATGCCAGCAGCCCGTCGACGTCATAACCCACGATGCGGGGCAGCTGCAGTAGTACGCTCTATTGTTTGAAGGCATTTGCGCGCAGGTGGTGGTCGAGGGGCAGCTGCCACAGGGAGATGCTGAGGGATGCAGCAGAGGGACGGAGTGGAGATGAGTGCATGCTATCTCGTTGCTACAGGGACAGCTCGAACTGAGAGGCAGCAGGACGGCATGGTGGTAAATCAGGTACGAGGGGAAGGCATGACATGGGAGTCTACGGTCCACACCGCGCTTACCAACTTCCACAGACTCACCAGGCGCCCATGCTTACCCCATTCACAGAAGGGCATTCCGTCCCTGTACGCCCACTTGCCATCAGGTGAGCAGTCCAGATCAGAGACTGGGGATTGGATGATAAAAGCGCACAGCGCAGAGCACACGGGTGAGTGGTGGGATCGAAAGTGGTATACGGCACATTGGCAACCCGAAAAGAAGGCTGAAAGTGAAAAAGACTGCACTGGCGTCCAGGTCGTGGGAACAGAAGGTGGGGCGGATGAGAGAACTCGACAGTGTGCGGAACTTGCTTTGGACAAGACGGGACAAGAATGTGGATGAAGGGAGGAACCGTGCGTGGAAAGAGTACTGGTTAACACATAACTGAAAACGAGGCAGATAACTGAATAGTGGTTTAGAATGAAAAGGACAGAGCGAAGAGAGAGGGAACGAGGGAACGAGGGATAGAGAGAGAGGGAGCGAGGGATAGAAAGGGAGCGGGAGAGGGAGAGGGAGAGGGAGAGGGAGAGGGAGAGGGAGAGGGAGAGGGAGAGGGAGAGGGAGAGGGAGAGGGAGAGGGAGAGGGAGAGGGAGAGGGAGAGGGAGAGGGAGAGGGAGAGGGAGAGGGAGAGGGAGAGGGAGAGGGAGAGGGAGAGGGAGAGGGAGAGGGAGAGGGAGAGGGAGAGGGAGAGGGAGAGGGAGAGGGAGAGGGAGAGGGAGAGGGAGAGGGAGAGGGAGAGGGAGAGGGAGAGGGAGAGGGAGAGGGAGAGGGAGAGGGAGAGGGAGAGGGAGAGGGAGAGGGAGAGGGAGAGGGAGAGGGAGAGGGAGAGGGAGAGGGGAGAGGGAGAGGGAGAGGGAGAGGGAGAGGGAGAGGGAGAGGGAGCGGCTAGAGAGCAAGAGAGAGAGAGCGAGAGAGCATGGGTCCTTTCCTAGCTTTATAAGGCCCCCTCCCTCTCATTTGCTCTGTATTTAGTTCAGTTCTCAACTTTCCTCCCTTGCTATCGGCTCGCGCCGGCGGCCTTCGGCCACGCATTAGGGGATGACAAGCGCGCCAGACAACATCAAGTAATTACAAATCACCATACAATCAAGTACAGAGGCCAAGATCCCCCCATGCATCCCGGCAGCAACAGCCTGCCGGAGGCCTGAGAGGCGCAACGCATGGACAGCCTGATTCGTCAGACTGGAGACCTGTCACTGACGGATGCACCGCCACAATGGACATACTCCTGTCGCGCCGCTACCCCAGGAGGTCCTCCACGCCTGCCCCGCCCAGCAGCGTTGCCTGGTACGAGGCCAGGACCTGAAGCATGGACGCGGCGCCGCCTACAAACTCTCCAACTGACGCCGAGTCTATGCTCCCCGACACGCGGCGGAGGGCGGTGAGGAGGTGCGGGTCCGTCGCTCTTCCCCGGCCACGCGCAGGCTGCGCTCGCGTTGCCGCTATTGCAAGCTCAAGCGCAGCCTCGGGTGCAGTTCTGGAGTGGGGAGTACAGACCAGTACACGGATTCTCTGAGCCCAGCGGAGCAGTGCTCGCGACCGCCATCATCCCTGCCAGAATCTCCATCGCCTGCTTCACGTGCCAGAGCCGCTGAAGCGTGGCGGCTGGGATCCCCTCCCCCTCCCTCGGCGAGGCGGCCGAGCGACCTGGCCCAGGAGGCCCCCACAGAGCACTCCGAGGCCCGCCGTCACGCTGATATGGGGACCCCTCCCCGGACGAATCCCCCCCCCCCGTCTCCGCTGCTTCTGCCCCCACCTCGACTCCACGGGGGGACGCCACCCGCTGCCGCGGCGGGACGAAGGGTCCAGTCACCGCGCCACGGAAATACACGTACGGGTGTGCGCCGTAGCCCTCGGGTGACGGCTCTGCCCATTGCGTGCCAGGCGCCTGCAACGGAGGTGGCTGCCACTTGGGCAGCGAATCACCCGCGGAAACAACGGACTCACGCGGAGGTGGAGACGGTATCGGGCCGAGGACCTGGGGAAGCGCCGGAGCCGATGGGTACTGCGGCGAGGGAAGCCGCTGTGGCGGGACAACCAGGGGCGGAGGAGGGTGCGCATGGTGGCGCCGGAACAACGGTGGATTCGGCGGAGGTGGCTGCTGGAGAGACGGCCGCGGAGGCTGCAGGAGCAGCAGGGGAGCCCCCAGGGGAGGCAGATGCTGCGGCGGGAACTGAGGAACATGCGGTTGCAAGGGCTGCTGCGGCAGAGGATACAGCCGCATCGACGATGGATGGAGCGGCAAGGAGGGTTCCGGCTTGGGACGGAGTGGCTGGTACGCCTGTACAGGCGGCTGGGGCGCGGGGTTCTCCAATGCCACGGGCAGCTGGCCCCGTGCCTCGGCCCTCTCCAGGATACCCTCGAGGGCCGCCGCAGTGCGCGCCAAGCGCCTCTCCAGTGCATTTCGACGGCCCCCACCCCGCCATCCGCAGCTGGGTCCCTCCTGATTCGGCGGCACCTCGGGATTTGGGGGGCGATGCGGAGTTTCCCCCAGGGGCCTCGAGGCAGGAGGAGCGCGCCTGCCCCTCCCCCGCGGCACCGACCGCGAACGAGGAGGCGACGTCGCAGGCTGGCGCAAGGCCGATGCAGCACGGGCCACCGGCCGCAGGACATCGGAGCCCGGCGCTGCAGCCCCGCGATCACCTTCACTCGCATGCCCAGGCTGGCCGGGGGATGGAGGTGTGCTCGCCGTCGTGACAGGGTGGCCGCGTGCCCAGCGCGCACTCGACCAGGGGGGAGAGCTCGAACGACCTCTGCGGGGGGCGTCCCCAGCCGTGCTCTCCAGGTCCAGAGACCGCTCGCGGCGAGCGCGTCCAGCGGGGGATCGACCGGCACGATCACGCGCCGTCTCCATTGCCGTCACTCGCGACAGCGAGCGGTCGTCGCCCTCCGACACCCCGGTCGGCGGGGAGACAGGGTGCGGGCCGCGGACGAGGGCGAGGACGCGGTCGTTTGGCGGGGCTGCGAGCAGGGGGAGGACCGTTGAATGGTTTCCAAGTGGCAGCGGACAGGGCTTTAAGAGCCCAGGCGGGAGGAATACAACTGAGGAGGAAAGAAACGATGCCACTTATATAGCGGAGGGAAGAGCTGTGGTGAGCTCAGATGAGTCTAGTGACGAGGACAGGGAGGAGGAGCAGCAGCAGGGTGGAGCAGGAAGAGCGGGACATAACCGTAGATCTAGGGGAAGAAACAACAGCGGGGCACAGAATCAGCGGGCAAACTCCCCCCAGGCCAACCAATCGCGACGCCAATATTCGCCGGACGAACTTGCCTCAAACGAGCCTCTCTTCGCTGGCATCGACAACTGGGATACAGCACTGCTGAGTGACAGTCGCCAACCCCCCCTTTCCAGGCGACTGCCCCACAAACTTCGCCCGCTATTCGCGACGGCGCTCCTGACACCTCTGCTGCACATCGCGAAAAACCGAACCAGGTTGGCGGGTTGGGTTCTGTTACTGTACACACCGCGACTTACACTTCGCCTCAACTCGCAGCGACATCCGGATTGGGGGGCGATAGAAGCACGCCTACTACAATTCCTCGCAGGCGAATGGGACGCATTGTACCTGGCGGCAGTTGACGCAATACACGATCCGCCCCCTCCACGTCACCGACCGGACGCCCTCGGCAAAATATCTCGTGCTGAGGGACTAGTCCGCCGGGGAAGTTTGCGACGGGCGCTGCTCGCCCTGGAGTCCACCCCAGTCAGCGAGTCAACCCCAGAGGTCTTACATGCGTTGAAGTCAAAGCACCCGCCACCCCTGACCCAGGACATTGCGTGGCCCCCCGTCGACGACACGGAGCCGCCCTCATCCATCACTGTCGCTGAATTCACAAAATTACTCAGTCGATGCAAGAATGGGGTTGGGGCAGGCCCCTCCGGAATGTGTTTCGAGCACATCCGAGATTAGGCATGAGCAAACGGCCCGGACGGGCCGGGCCGGACCGGACCGGACCGGAATTTTCCCGGGCCGGGCCGACACTCGGAAGGGTCCCGGCCCGTTCGGGCCGGTCCGGGTATGGCCCGCCGGGCCGGGCCGGCCCGCCGGCCCGACGAGGTCATTCAAGTCGGGCCAGGCGTCGTCAGGCTGGTTGGCCCAAATTCTGCCCGTTTTGAGGGCGGGCCGGCCCGCCTCGCCCCCCGGGCCAGGGTTGGCCCGGGTCTAAAAACCCGGGCCGGGCCAGGAAGTCTGAGAAACCGGCCCGGGTCGGGCCGGGCCGGCCCGGGTCGGGCCGGGCCGGCCCGGCTCGGTTTCTAGTCGAGCCGACCCTAAACCGGGCCGGGTCGGGCCGGGCCGGGCCGTTGCTCATGCCTATCCGAGATGCTGCACTAGCCAACGGCACCGTCCTCACCAAACTCCACGAGCTGGTCCTGGGCTTGCTCAAGGGAGAGCCACGGGCGGCGGCGGTTGCGCCCCTTACAGCTAGCCGCCTCCTCGCCCTCACCAAGCCGGATGGCGGCACCCGGCCGATCGCAGTGGGGGAATGTCTCCTCCGCATCGCGGGCAAGGCATGCCTCACATCAACGGCGGACAGGGCCCAAGCCACTTTCCTCCCCCTGCAATTTGGCGTGGCAGTCCGCGGAGGCGGTGAGGCGATAATCCACGCCACCCGCGTCTTCGCCACGGAGCGCCCGTCCGCGCTCATTATCCAAATCGACCTTACCAACAACGTTGATCGCGGGGCGATCGTAACCGGCCTCTACAATTCACCGCTGCGGCACCTCCTCCCCTTCGTCGAGCTTTCTTACGGAGCTCCCCCGCTACTCTACCTCGACGCGGGCTTCAACGCCCCCCCACTCCAGAGCGAACTAGGCGTGAGGCAGGGGGACCCCATGGGACCCCTCCTATTTGCAGCCGCCATGCATCCCGCCCTCAAGGCGACATCCATTGCCCACCGCAACGTCCTGTGTCTGGCCTATGCTGACGACGTCACGCTGATGGGCGAACCATCGGCGTGTGCCGCCGCCTTCGCCCACTTCACCGCAGCCCTAGGACCGCTCGGCCTCACCCACAACCTCGCCAAATGCGGAGCATGGGCACCCACCCCAGCCGCCGTTGACCACATCCCCCCCGGCATCCCCTTCTGCCCCGACGGACTACGAGTGCTGGGCAGCCACGTCGGGCCCACGGAGGGAGCCAGCCGCTTCCTCCGCGAGCACTTGGCTGACATGGCCAGCCCTCTCGCCACGTTGGCCACCATGGACCCACAGACGACATCCCTCCTACTTGCCCGCTGCGTCTCGAGGCGAGTGGCATACCTCACCCGCACGACGCCACTGAACCTCCTGCGCCGAGAAGAGTGGTCCGCCTGGGGGCAGGAGCTGTTCCACACGCTTCTCTAAGCCTGCAACCTCCAGCTACCACGCGGTGAGGCGGAGCGGGCGCGGACCTGGGCCCAGGCCTCCCCTCCCTCCCTCCCTCCCTCCCTGGGAGGCCTCGGGTTGGTGGATCCGACCGTGGAGGGGCCCCACTCCTTCCTCACGAGCGTCGCCCGGGCACAGACCCTCCTTGCCTCCCTGCCGTCCGCCCAATCACGCCCCTTGGCTCTGGTCGCACAGTCCCTCGCACCCCCGTTCTCCAGCCCCACCCCCCTCCATACCTGGTTGGCGGAATGCGAGGCGGCGCTCCCGACATCGGCCCTGGACCTGCTACAGTCCGAGCGGCTGGAGCCATCAGACGCTCCCCTACAGCACATCCTGGCCCTGGAAGTCCAAGGCTCCAGATTTGCCGACCAGCTGGCTGCCACGCGACGGATAGAGCTGAACCCGCTAAGCGGGCATACCCAACGGATGCTCTCGCTCACTGGATATGGGGCAGGGGACTGGTTTCATGCCATCCCCATCCTCCCCTCACTGCGGATGGCCCCTCCTCACTTTGTCATAGCACTGGCCTTTCGGCTAGGGCTGCCCTTCCCCGCGCCCAAGATCTGCAACTGCTCCAAGCGGGTGAAGATCCCGAATCCCCGTCTCCCTAACCATTTCTTCCGCTGTGGAACCGGCCATGGCCAAACCAACACCCACAACGCCCTTCGTGACGAGTGCATCCGGATGGCCCGGGACGTGTCATTCATCGTCACGAAAGAGACGGCCATGTACAACCCAGTGGATGGCAAGACGGCTAACCTCGCCAACCGAGATAGGGACTCCGGCGCAGTGTGGATTTGCGACGTCACGGTCACAGACCCCATCAGCAACCGCGACCCCGAAGCACACAAGGGCAGGGGGTATATGGCCAGGGAGCAAGCAGCCAAGAAGACGGACCACTACTCCAGCAGGGCGGAGTACGTGGGCCTATTCCCCCTTGCTGTGGAAACATATGGCTGCCCGTGCGACGAAGTACCTACCTTCCTGAAGTTGCTGGCGCACACCGGAGCCCGACGACTCTTCAACGCGGACCCCAGCTCCTACCAAGCGGCGAAACTGCTCAGCCAGCTCCGCCAGCGCTGGTCTATAACGCTCCAGAGGGGGCAGGCTCTGTCTTACCTTGGAAAGGTGAATGAGGCCTCGCCGGCAGATTGGCCCCCCCTAGGGGACCCGGACACGGACATGTCCCTCGGGGACTGCTTCGCCATCCTTGAGCCCCAAGAGGGGTTCCAGTAGGCCTAGGACTCACAGGCCAAGTCTCCCATGCGACATGTCTCATTACCTTGCTCCCCTTGCCTAGCCTGTACCCAGGGTTCAGCAATACTAAGGACCGCTTGAGAGAGAGAAGGACGAGCCAGCTAGGAAGCCAAGGGTGAGGGACAAGAAGTGTACTGCATTCGCCGGTTTGCTCGTTCTTGACAAAGTCTTTGTTGCACATGCAGTCGCCCTTCACGCACTGGCTGTTGGGCTTGCAAGTCACTTGGGCGCAAAGATCTGGCTCTGAAATGACGCGATAGCACGAGGGAAAGACATGCTGCATGAATCATTCTGCTGCTCTATTGCGTGCCAATAACCATCAGAGAGGTGTCTGGGGAGAGGAGGGGCAAAGAGCAGGGAGAGAGCGTGAGAGCGAGAGTGGGCGAGAGAGAATCTGAAACGACAAAAAAAAAAAAGCCAGGAGAGTCAGTACGCTTTTGACAAGAAATCCAGCACACACACACTCAGAACGAGACTGGTAAACGTACCAGTGCATATGCCTCCCAACAGCACGTAGCCATTCTTGCACGCACAGTGCACGTCGGATGCATTCTGCGGATTCCTAATGCACTCGCCATTGACGCCAATGGCTGCACAGACCTTCACCTCACATGCATCTAAGGGCAAGAAATGAGGGCAAGAAATGAGGGCAAGAAATGAGGGCAAGAAGTGAGGGCAAGAAATGAGGGCAAGAAATGAGGGCAAGAAATGAGAGCCAGGACAGACAGGAAGCGTTGAGCAAAGAATTCAGCACACAAACGCGTGCATGCACCCAATCCAGCACACATGCTATCCAGCAGCACACATGCTATCCACCACACACCGTCTCCAGCACACATGCTACCCACCTAAGTGGAGAAATACGCGTCCAGCGTATTATACGCTAGCGTATATACGCTGTACGCTTCATTATGGGATTGGATACGCTAGGAAATACGCTCTGGCGGGCAGGTATAAAAACAACTCGGGCAGGGGTAAAAAAAACCTGTTTGGGGAGGGAAGAGGGGGGGTTCAGAGCACCAAATTCCCCCCACCACAGACGGTATCGAGCACGCACGGTATCTAGCACGCACGGTATCGAGCACGCACGGTATCGAGCACGCACCGTGTCGAGCACGCACCGTGTCGAGCACGCACCGTATCCAGCACACACCCTATGCAGCACACACCCTATCCAGCACACACCCTATCCAGCAGCACGAGGCCAGCGGTACACCCTCTCAGCACCCACCCCATTCAGCAGAAAACACCCCCTCTCAGCACCCACCCCATTCAGCAGCAAACACCCCCTATCAGCACCCACCCACTCCCATAACAGCACACAGCAGGGCACACACTTGAGCAGCAGCACAACAGCAGCACACACAACCCACCCCTCACACCTACCTTTGCACGTCTTCTTATCCTCCAGCAGCACGAGGCCAATGGTGTTGTCGCAATGACACACTGGCGACCCAGTCTCCTGGCTGCATGTGCCGCCAACACACCCCTTTAGCTTGCACTTGTCTGGGAGGGGAGGGGTGGAGGAGGCGTGAAAAGGGGGGGGATTCAACAGGAGGTAAATTGACAGAGAGAAAGGCGCACGAAACAGCAAAGAACGGGCACACAAATGGACGACTCAAAAGGCACACAAATGGACGACTCAAAAGCGGCACTCGCCGACACAGCAATTGTTGGGAGTCATGGTGCACATGCGGCAAGCGCGACTCAACAGTCGACCCTGGCACAGCAGCACTCCCCGATAGCACTGACGGACGCAGCAGCACTCGACGAAAGACTACGCCGATAGACTAGCCCTGGTAAACTTACCAGTGCAAACCCCCCCCGAGAGCTCGAACCCCGTGTTGCATTCACAGGTCGCAACGTCTCGAGCCTTGACGCACTTGGAATTGGGATCCTCGCCGACACAGTCCCTGATGAGGCACGCGTCTGAAAGGGCAGTTGGAAAGGAGAGAAGAGCACATGAGGGAAGTAGGAATGTATGAGATGGCTGGACGGCTCCTAGGAATGTTGAGGCCGCCCAACAGCACAGAGCAGCTTCTGAACACAGCACCAATCAAGCCGCACACACATAATCCAGCAACCTCCTTTGCTCGTCCTGCCACCGACCTGTAGCACATGCAATGCAATATGCACATCGCAAACACAGCGACGCACACTGCGAAACAATGCAGCACACAGCAGCACGCACCCTTGCAAGTCCTGCCGTCAGGCAGCAGCTTCAAGCCAGCGTCAGCGTCGCAAGTACAGACAGCTGCTCCCGCAACGTCCTTGCTGCACTTGCCACCCACACACGCCTTGAGAGTGCACGTGTCTGCACGGGGATGGGCGGAGGAGGCGACGGGAAAGGGGAGAGAGCTAAACCCTATGGGAGAGGAAAGCGTGCAAGTAATTGAGAATCAGTTGGAGCCCAACACGGCAGCTCGGCAGCACTCAACAGCATGGCAGCACGGCATCACTCACCGACGCAGCCAGTGTTGGCAGTTTTGGCAGTGTTGGCAGTGTTGGCAGTTTTGGCATATCCCCCGTTGCACACACACTTAGCGGACGAGTCCTCCTCCTTCACGCACGTGGCATGCGCCCCACACTCCAAGATCCTGCACGAGTCTGCCGGGTCTCACAGCAACGCACAGTAGGGCATGGGGTGTGGAACAGACATGAGTTGACTTGACACGAGCTACACGAAATGACACGAGCTGCACGAACTACACGAGCTGACACGAGGTGACACGAGCTGGCACGATGACCTGACATGAGATACTCCTGAGTCAACTGAATAGCAAAGGGGGGTCAACTCACGGGCACAGGAGGCGTTGGGCAGCCGCTGGAAGCCCTTGAGGCACACGCAGTTGGCCCAGCCGACCTCGTCCTTGAGGCACTTGGAGTTGGCACCGCAGTTGCGGATTGCGCACGTGTCTGGCGCAGGCAGGCACGTGAGAGGCACACGCAGGCACGTGGAGAGCACAAGCGGACACGGAGGCAGACACGGAGGCGTTTTAAGCTGGAGAGCTGACGATTCAATGAGGGGGAAGGCCATTGGGCATGCAGGCATGCGAGGAAACGTGAGGCAGCAGGCAGCAGCGCAGGCATGGGACTCCCACCATTCACCGTCGGAGAGAATGCAAGAACGCAGCACAGCCAACCCACCAGCGCATTTGCCTGACTCGTCCCTGTCATGCCCCCACCGGCAGGGGCCTTTCGATGGCACGCGGATGGCCTCAGCCACGGGCGCACAGGCTGGGGGAAGAGAAGGGGGCCGGGGGGGGAAGGAGGAATATGGAATAACGTGGAAGGAATTGCAAGTCCGCAAGCTGCTGAGGCCCAGATGCGCAAGTAGGGTGCTGACAACAAGGGCCTTGACAGCAAGAGAGGTGACAGCAAGAGTGTGACTGAGACAGCAGGAGAGGTAACCGCGTGAGAGAGAGAGCGCACCTGAGAGAATGAGAGCCGCGAGTGCAGCAGCGAACAGGAGGCCGGAGCGAGGACCCATGATGCTGGCGAACCTTGCAGATCCACTCGGCGGCGGGAGGAGGAGCAGGAGAGGTTGAGACGGCGGCCACAGCGTGCAGCACAGCGGGTGGTCGCGGCGTCAGCTTGGGAAGCACGGGCAGGGCAGGTGCCACTGGAAAGCAGTCAGGCAGTCAGGCGATGCCAGGTAGAGGTGCTAGTTCTGCATGCGGTACTAGTAACGAGCAGAGAGCAGGAGTAGGTTGCAAGCAGGGATGGTGTTGCTCGCAGAGCGAGTGCTGTGGTGAAGGAGAGGCCGAGGGGGATTAAATACCTCAATCTCCTCGCATGAGGGCGAAGGACGGAACGTCCCCCCCCCCCCCCCCCCCCCTTGCCCTCCCCCTCCCCCCCCCCCCCCCCCCACCCTCTCAAGGGGACGAGCTGCTGCTAGTACTGCTGCTGCCATTCCTATCATCCCTGGAAGCAAGATGGAGGGGGAGAGCCCGCTGGTAGAGCGCGGCGCGGCGGAGAGGGGGAAGGATGTACGGAAGGAAGGGAGGGGGGCGGGGAGGACCCGGGTGAGTTTCCCCCCTGCGTGCTCGCCCTCAAGCGGTGACCGCTTGACTGTCGACCTTGCATCTCCTGCGGGGAGGGGGGTCTTTCCGCCGCACGGTCACGGTGACCGTGAGTGCGCTGGCACTGGCGAGCAGGAATGCTGCACAGACGAAGCTTACGAGGAGAAGAAGAAAATACTTCAAGTGGATAATGAGAGCCTCCGCACGGGTGAGCCACGTGAGCCTCGCTGAGCGCGCTGGCACTGGCAGGCGAGCAGGGAGACCTGCCTCGCTGGCTTGACCATCATGGCTTCACGTGACGAGGCATGATCTGGCAGACCCAGGGCCAATTTGTCCTCAGCTCAAAACCGCTTGACTTATCCCAAAATTGTGAGCCCCGAAATTGGCTTTCGAGCGAGGGGCACGCGTGGGTATCACACATCACCTGCCCCGCAAGTTACCCCCAGGAAACCCCAATGTCAGATGGGAAATCCCCATCGCGTGCTTCGGCGACATCACGATTACGGTCGAAGAACTTCGCCAGAAAAACAGAGGACCAATCAGAGGAGGTTTGGGGACTGGGTCAAGCACATGAAACCACGCAGCTTCGGCTCGAACATTTGTCTCTGGTTCGGCCCGGACATCAGCCTCCGAGGGGGCGCCAGAGGCCCGACAATGACTATGACGTAGGACCCCCTGTTAATGGCATAGGGTCCCATTGTATGTTCTGAATAGTTCCACCTAACTAACCATGTTTCAATTGTCATAAAGTAGGACGCACTATAAACTGAACGTAAATTGGCCATTCCGCTGTTAAAGCGAGGATCTCAAGAAGAGCGAAACCAAATCCAAAAGTTTTCGTTTCTGATTGGCGAAATGAGCGAAACAGTAACAGCAGCCCCCAAACACCCCTCACCACACCTCGTAATTTCCACGCCCCCTCGAAACCAAAACCTTAGGGTTTGGTTTTTTTTTTTTCTTGAGATCCTTGCTTTAAAGGCCTGAAGCCATTATGATAATTCAGCTAAGTATCACTACCAAAACAACCTCTCCATGAGGCACCATCAAAGCACATCCAGCAATTACACCCCGCCTTGCCGCAACCCATCTGTCCACTTGTTCAAGAACCATGTCCTTGGCCTATCAAATGACTGCACCACGTGAACAATACGTCTGAGGCTGCTCGCAGGGACAACGATGCATGCATCTGGCCTCTGCACCTCCTGCAGCCTCATGCACCATGTCAAGGCATCAACTCGGTCGCACTTCCATGGCTTAATGTATACGACCTTGTGCGCACCACCCCCTTGGACCACGCCCTCCTTGCGTGCACTCAGCAGCAGCACTAACTTCCCATACACCGCCTCACTCTCAGCCGGGCCGTACTCAACAAAGGAGAAGGCTGGGGCGCCGTGGTGACGGGGTGCAGCACGCGCATACTTGGCCGTTGCCTCTCCAGTCCGCACATCTCTAGTTGGCAGGGCAACAGCCCTGTGCACCTGCGCACACAGACTTCCCCACACTCAGCGAAGCAACAGCTACCTAGGGCACACCTACAGCCAGCCATGCGAGGTGAAACAGAGAGAAAGGAGTTTAGGATGGGAGCTGACCTGTGACTAAGTGCTGAAGAAGCCATGCCTCTGCATGACCCGGTGATACCCAGCCAGCATTCCACCCGTCGCTGACCATGAACAGCGAATAACCGCGGGCTGTGACGTCACACCCATCCGAGATGGCCACCGAACTGCTGGTCAGAGTAGGCTTGCCTAATGTGCGTGCCTGCCTAACGATGGAACAAAAGTAGTTGAGACCCGGGTTACTACACGATGCCAAAGCCTCTAGCAAACGGCCGCAGTCCGCTGAGCGAGTCGTTCCCCCCAATTGCCGTGCGGGCCTCGCGTACGATTGAAGGTGGGGCGACCCCTCCACCCTAAGGGGTAGACATGGGAGGGTGATGAGGGAGGTTGTGGGATTGATAGGCATGGAAGGAGGGGCACTTGTGACAAGGTGGGACATATCACAGCGCACTCTGTCGGGAATCTACCTGGCATGGAGCAGCAATGGGAGGCAAGGCTTGAGAAGGGTGGGGGGGAAGAGTAGGGCGTAAGAGTAGGCGGAAGGCTGGGGTGGCAAACGAGGTCTACCGCTACGTCTAGTGGGGAACTTAACAAAATAGTCAACGTCAGACGAGAAGCATATGCGAGGGTCAAGGATCGCTGTCAAGAACGACGAAACAAACAACATGGGATGGTGGGGATCACCTCTGACGTGCACTGACACCCCAGAGACATTGACACAGCCCAGAGTGGGTGTGCCGAATGCAACCTGGAAGGATGGAAATGTCTAACAATGAGATACAAGGTGGATAAAAGCGGAAGTGAGGACAATCGGCCAGAGCCGGCCCACAGCCATAAAGCACCACTGAACGCTCACACCCTTAGCCGCAGTGTTGTACTCGCGAGTTTCCCCCTCTAGCGCAGGTGGAAGATACTGCATGGCATGCCGTGTAGAGCTGCCCCCCAAAATGGCCGCTTCATAGTCACGCTTGTTTGATGCCTGGAACGGCTCCTTGCACAAACGGACATGGGCATTTTCGAGCGTGGCGGTTGAATACTCACGCGGATGACAGTCATTGTCTTCATCCGTTCTTTCCAAGCCCAAGTCTGGAGATACTGTAGCAGTATCGTGGCGGTTACGGGACGACTTGTGGCCAACAAATGCGACTACCGACTTGCAGTCGCAATGCGTAGTTTTGTACACCCGCACGGAACAATAGCGTCCAAAAATCACTATATGTTTCCTCTACAAACCGTTTTGCCAGGGTTACCAGCAAAACCGATACTATCACGATGGAGTGTTCCTTCGAAGATGTGTACACCTACTCTGCGCCGATTTCTCAATTCGTTGTAGCTAGACGCAAGCGGAACTGTAGCTTGTTGCTAGTGGGAGGTAGAGAAAATAGCGCCACTGGTGGGTTGGTGCAAATTTCTCAAAAAGCAAGCGCGCGAAACGCCTGCTGACACTGTAAGCGAAAAGAAGGGAATGTCTCACCAGCATCACCCCCTTCCATTGTAGATTTGGGTGTGATGTCGCTCGGAGTCATCCACCTCACCAAACGAAAAGCTCCCATGCGTATCGCAACGTTTGCTGTTCGGCAATTACAGTACTTCCGTGCATCAAACTTTGCGCGGAAACGTCTTTCGATGAACGTCAACTGAGCCGCCCGTCTGGTTTCCGCACCAAAGTTTGAAACAATGACGAACTTACAAAATGTAATTTCGTAACTTCGAATATTCAAGAACGAAGGACAATTTAACAAGGTCGAGGAAGATGTGAGAACTGGTACAACGAAAGATATTTGTAGTACCGAACTTATAAACCTGGAGTCTCCTATCATGGTTCAACCTGTCAATATATTTTGACTTTTCTTTTATTTGTATATTTTAATATATTGCATGCTAAAATATATCATATAGATTGCCCAAACGATTTTACTTAAATTGATGGCAATCGTTATTTTATATATATATATAAAGTAAATATTTAAAACTAATCATGATTATTCTAAACAAATTCGTTGGCCCCATTAAAGCTAATAATTTAATCAAATGTTTATATTTAGTCAATATTTTATATCCAATTTCTTGATTATAGTTAATTGATACAATTATATACTAAAAATCTATATATCTAAATGTGCAATAAAATTTATGAGGTCTTGTATAAAGACCTCTTGATATAATAACGTTTTATGCAAGATGTGCGGAATTTAGACTAAACATGTTGTATCACGAAGGACATCAGGGCGGGTGCTGGCGGGGCAAGATCAGATCCAGCTAGGGGGGCAACAAGGGCTGGTGCCCGTGGCACCTCAGCTGCCAGCGACTCTATCATTGGCTGTATGAATCCCTGCTTGGTAGAGCACTCGTAACCTCAGCAGCACCACCTTCCCTTTCCAGCGATGAGTCAGATAAAGTCAAGGGAAATGCACAGCATTGCTAGAACTGTGCGCGCACAAGTTGTTCTTTCCGGCAGATGCTACAGAAGTTCCGAAGTTCTTGTACCACCTACGAAAACGACACTTCAACATGTACCTTTGGCATTGGCACGATGTCATCCACACGTCAGCTCGCACGCGCAACTTGAAGCCATCGACGCGTCATCATCGACGATGCCGCAAGTGACTCAGAGAGTCCTTGGGTGAGCCAGCCCGATGATGAACTGGTGAGGGGGGTCTCCGAGTCGGAGTCCCGTCCGAGGCCCCACACCCTTCGAGGGGGGGCGTGGCTCGGGGTCCTTCCCACCCCTGCCCATGGTACAAAGCATCGCAGCCGGTGCTCAGAGAATCATCTGTAGGAAAAGAAGTGCTACTAGCAGTACCAGTGATTTCCCGTGACGCTAGCTAGGGTTTCCGCTTCAAGTGAATGATATAAAGGCTCTGGGGCCTTTCGAGCTGGACCAACGATGACGCGCTCTCTCCTCCTGCTCGCTGCATTCGTGGCTCTTGTGCTCTCGGGTATTACTCTCCCTGGTTGAAGTTCAACGAGTCGTTCAACCCTGCCCTTTTGATGGCTCTGTTTCCATGTTTGCGCATATTTGTTCTTGCTTAATACTACTGAGCAAAAAGTTACTGACCCAAAACTGACCCCTTGTTCCCGATGACCCCAAATAAACCCACAGGAGACTTTTGGGCCAGTTCCGGGACAGTTTCCGCACAAACTGTCCTGAACCTAACTGCACACTGTTCCCGAAGATACTTCCAGCTCACTGCCTAGGGGAAGACTCGGGTTCAAATCCTGCCACCGACACTTTGTTCAGGGGTTTGCAATGCCTTCCTTGTGGCATTATGGGGCCCCAGAATGGGCAATCTGTCCAAATTCAAAGGCGCCTGAATTGCCACATGAATCCGGAATGATCCGCAATGCTATCATTCATCAAGAAATACCGTGGTCAGAATCCAGCGGCTAGAACCTCCCACAAACGACCAAGTCAACGCCCATCCCAATCATACACGACCATCATGGTTTCTAGGTTATCCCCTAATAGGCACCAGCACATAATGACCCACAGGCATGATACACTACAGTTAGTGAAACGGAACGGGGAAACACCATCTCGTCCACAAGGTCAACACGTTGAAAGAAGGTCCAAATCACCACAAAATACGGTTCACCAGGAACATGCCCTGGTCGGTGAAGCTTGGGACGTTGTGGGCAAGAGAGTGAATCCTGTCCACATCCACAACCGCATAGGCGTCCACCCCCACGGTGGGCCGTAGACACTGGCACCGAGTGTAGGGGTAAAGGCCCTCAACCTCGGTGAAATACTGCACGAATGCGCGCCGCACCACCTCCTGTCCCGCACCGACGAACTGGAAGAGCACCAGGCATCATCCATACCACACCCAATGGCGGAGCCCATCGATGCGAATGTGGCTGAACCAGCCCTGCTTGGGAGATGCCTTCACCACCTGTCCATTGTCGGCCCGGTCCATGGGGTTGTGCGGTGGGATTGCAAGAGCCGTGTGAACCTACAGCGACCGGTTTGTGTGAAACAGTACTAGTCCAAGTTGGGGAAAAGGGCCATGGAGATGGGGGGGGGAGGGGGGGTGTTTAGGGTACCAACGTGACCACCCTCCGATAGGGTTGGCACGAGAAACATACAGAAGCCTGCTGTACAAAAGGAAAAGCACCTATAGCATGACTCGTCCTCGTAATAAAGGACACCCAATACTCTGCTGCTGAAACATAACCTACTGTACCTTCAGTGTTCACCTGCTGGTAGAGCCGCCCAAGCAAGTGTGCAAAACGCTGCATCGCCTCAACCCCAACTGATTCACAATACGCGTCCCACATGTCGTCGGCACGACCCCCGAGCACCATGTTGCGGCTCATGCGTATCATGACACGCACAGCACTGCAATGCCTGCATGAATCGGGGGTGAGACATGCTATTGGGAAATACATCACCGGACGACGCATGTCGGCTAGCGAGTGACCGGCAGGGGGGGAGAGATGTGGAGGGGGGGGGGGGGAGGGGTAAGGAATTGAGTGTGGGCTACACGTGATCTAACAATGCCCGAGTGTGTGAAACACAAACACATAGTCAACGGCCAGCCGCACTCATAACAGAGTTTACATGGGGCACCGGCCTAATGGTGCAGATTGCCAATGACGGTGTGCAGGTGGTGTAGGGCTGGAAGGATGATGGGAGTTCATGGAATGGTGCGTGGGTTTACCAGCCACAAAGCTGTCTCGTAGCGCAGATCTGCACCACCCTTGTCCCTCGAGAGCTTCTTGATTGCGGCCAACCGTTCGGTACGGAACGCAATGTCCCGGCTTACGTCACGCCAGTTGGAGTTGTGTGCCGGTCTCTTGACAACAGACTTGTGCCTGTGCTCCTACTGGTTCGACGAGTACTCCTTCGGCATCCCACGTGCCTTGATCATCTCCACCAGGTGGGCGAGAAGGTGGACCTTCATCAGCTCGAACCTTGATTTCCGGTTCCAGAAGGCAGAGACAAGAGCCCCGAAAATAGGCTTCATTAAGGGGGAATCGGTTGGGGAACATGTGGATGGGTGGGGAGAGATGGTCGGGCGTTAGAGGGCATAGACCATGTGGAATAGGGATGGATCCATGAAGACAGGCCTCACCACATCAGTGGGAATAGCCCCCTTCCCCATTGGAGGAACCACCTCAGCAGCACATGAGAGGATCGACGTCGATATCGGCTGACCCAATGTCCACTTGCATGTCTTTGTCTTCCTCATCGACCCTTTGGCCCTCCTCAGCCATGACGGGAGACAATGGCCATTCACCTACGTATAGGTGCGCATTGGGATTGAAGGCAGGGTGCATAAATGAGCCATCCTGAAGCATCGACTCGATGACGTAAGGGTCCTCGCTATCAAGAACTACTTTGCGCGAGCCCGTGCCACGGTCTAACATCCTATTCAAGTGGTCGTACGTTGCTTTAGCGCGCCATCGGCTCCCCATGCTTCCCGCGCCTGTGCGGGTTTGATGAGTGGGCTTGAGAAGAGCAGCTTGTCGGTAGAGATAGGGTTTGACGAGCAAATTGTGCGTTGACAGCTCTCCATTGAGAGGCGAAGCCTCGTTGCAGGCACGCGAGGAAACCTCTTTGCAGGCATGCGTGGTTTCATAGATTAGCATACCACAGTACTCGAGATGTGATCTCAATACACTACCAAATCTGTATATTTGTATGATTCACTATATGATGGGAAAGGTGTACATAGCGGCCGGACCGCAACGCCATCTGGCTAGGTTCGATGACACCAGATAAAATGTCAACTCTAATATTAGTCCTACATGATGGAGGCATGGTGGTGGTAGAATGAACACCATAGAATGAAATATAGCTACAATTCCTCCCTTCACTGGGTAGAGTTACCTTGGAGAACAATGTTGCTTAAATCCCTGAACCCGGACTCGACGAGCACCTGCATATATTTCATCACGAATATCCCACAGTCGTGCGCATTATTCTGTATAGTGGCTTGCAACAGAATTAGGGCAAGGAAAGTTAGGGGAAGGTATTGAAGGTGGTGGTGTTTCCTCGTAATGGGCGTAGGGAAGGGAGTAGTGTGGTGGGACACGACGGAGTGAAAGCCGTTTCTGGGTTTGTGCGCATCCATGTCGAGTCGTACCTCAACCTGAACGAATGGCAGCGAGGCAGAACAGTCGTAAGCCTGACACGGCCTCACACCTATAAGCTGGAACTGCAAGAACTTGCATGTGCGGCACAAACACAAGGAGTCTATAGGAGGGCCGAGCTTATTTGGGGTGGCCGGACGTGACAGCTCCTCCGCACATCAGAAGCATCAAGTGTCTCACCGGCACAGTATACTAAGGAATCCATGGTGCATCCGCAATGGATCCGCATGGTAGATCCTGGTGGGATGGGGCAGGCAATCGTCGCTCTCCGTGACATCGTTCTCGAGTGCTATAAGACTCGAGTGTTCCCTGCTCAAGCGCAAAGACGATCGGGTGGCATTTAGAGTTTGTATGATGCAAGCAACGTTGGCACAACATCTATTTACGCACCTGTCATGGTACGATATTAGAACGTGGCGGTACGTCAACACGTTCTCGCCGTACGCATTGTTATGCAGCGTCATGTGCTCATTTTGCCGCACCAGACCCATCAGGTGCCACGAGGAGAAGAACCACGCGCGGTCGTCCAAATCCTTTTTGTACTGCATCCGTCTGCACTTCACGGTTAGACCAGGTCAGGTTGTATGTAATCTAAGGAGCATAATAAACCGATGCCACTAACGTAGGGCGTATGTGCCAAAACAATCAATGATGTCACCACTCAGGTTACGTCCATGGAGTAGGGAATCTGACTGTATTTTCGTGAGCGACAACCATCCTCCACCGAGAGGGTAGGCTATGTGGTACTCGGTGAAGGCTTCTGATGCAGCCTCAGTGTCGATGTGGGTGACGTACGAAGACATGGATATAGTAGCCGCTGCCCGTGCGTGCTTAGAGAAAGTACGATAAGTCCATTGTCGACTATATGCTGCTGGTTGCCCGTCACCATGCAAATGAAAGTCATGTGTGGAAGGATTGGACTGCGAGTGGTTTTCTCGTATGTGTGGTCCAGTTTTTTACATCACGTATCCTATCGCGGAGACCGCTCAGTCGGGTACGGTTTGGCGGAAATGGCTATTCGCTTCATAGTCCACGCATGCAGAATCTCTCATTCGCAGTTGGTGACCGTACCTTCTTTCAACAAATCACCAAACAACCCAGGGTCATGACGTGGATGAACCAGTGGACCTCGTGACAGCCAAACCTCAAGCCCGCTGATAAGGCAGTGGGGTCAGGTTGTCGCATGAAACTCTAACCGTTTTGCATCTAACGGCGAGCCTCAACTCGCGACGGTCGCAATTGAGGGCGTTAAACAAGGGGTGGTGTTGTCCACCTTCTGGTGAGTTCGTGTTTTTTTTTTAGGGTTCTCCTGGTCATACAGCATTAGATGCAATGGCTGTGGAAGTTTCATTTCGGTCCATCCATTATTTACAGCGGTTTTTAGTCACTATACTGTAGACGCCCGCCAGTTCATGTGGTCACCGCTGATTTGACATTGTATTGGTAGGCCATATAAACTGCAAGAGGATTTTATGTAATATCCTTTTTCATACGGCACAACTCTCGATCTACCGACTCTGAATGGCTCTCTGTTCTGGGAGGCACATTGGTGCGCATAGCAGGTTGAGAGCTTCGACGCCATTCACCCAGAGGGTTGCATCCAGCATGCACTTCGTTCATCACCTTTCTGCCCTCTTATTTACTACTTAGCACATCGCAGAGGTGATGGCTTCAGTTGGAGGCAAGCCGAGGCGGCTTACCACTCCTAACGTCATACTCTCTTTGACCGATTTCGTACTATGCACCATTCGCACTAGGCAGGCAAACCGCCCGTGGGTTGAGGCTGTCGCCAGGACACGAGAACTTGTTTTTGGGTTTCGGACACAAATATCGGCGTCCCAGGGGCACACGCTAGGCCAATCTTTGCGTGTGGCATGCACTAGCCCTCCACCTGTCGCTCCAGCCTTACGACGAAAGTGTCGCGTCGGTTCTTGAAGAACAAGCACATCACTCACGACGGTGCACAAGAGCTATAGGCGAGGTGTCCCGTTTCGAGGCGGTTTTGCCAGGTCCAGACACTGGTAAGCGGTGTTTCTGTTAAGCATGTCGCTGAGGGATGATGTGCAGAGTTGAAGTGTCTTATGCGGTGGTGTTTTTATTATCCTATGTACAGAAGGTCGGTTCTGGTCTAATTCTATGTCTATCCATCTAGCGAGTGGTGGGCGAGACATAGCTACTGGGGGCGCACCGTCGAGCATAATGCCCATAGCAGCTCCGTCCACACAGACGGAGCACAGAGGTCCCACCGCGGCGGATGTCGGGGTGGAGGCGTGGATGAGCTACAAATCCGTTCTATACGAGTTGTTGCTCTCGTCATCCAGCCGTGGTTTGTCCAGCTCCGCGGAAACGAGCGACTCGTTGTCTTTCGGAAGTAGCTCTGACAGCGGCGATGTGGAGTGGGTGGCATCCGGTGACGAGGCCGAGTCGGACACCGACTATGCTCCTAATTCTGCTTGTGGCGTGCGTTTGCAGGAACCCCCCCTGTCGACACCGGAATTCAATCAGCAGACGGGGCTGGTGGGCGCGGAGTAGCCAGCGGGCGAGGCAGAGGATGACGCAGAGGCGCGGGGAGTAGGGGCCACCACGGAACCGGTCACGGGCAAGGCAGAAGAGAAGCTGGTGACGTGCCAGGCGCTGACGAAGGTGCCGAAAAGAGTGGTGGTCGTGGCGCTGCGGGGAAGAGGGGCGGGCGTGGGACTGTGGGAGGGAGAGGGGGGCGTGGCAGAGGATGGGGACGTGGCTGAGAACGTTGGGGCGCATCCGCTCACATGGCGGATCCACGCAGCACAGTGCTCCACGTCACCCGCGTGTCTGGGCGTGATGATGGAGGGATGCAGGCTCATGTGAACACCTACGCAAGGGGTCCTGGAGCCCCGTCCTCCATGGACGTGTCACCCCTCTTAAAACCTGCGCTGCCTGAAGTTAAACCAGTGTCCGCTATGGCTAGAACGGAAGGTGTGGTGGAGCTTGAGTTTCACGCCCCCTCGCAGGTGCCCGTTGCCGCTGTTGCCTCACAATGTGGAGACCAGACACCTCCTGCTTTGGTCGCCGAGAACATGTGGGCCAACGCCCCGCATGCTCGATTGGCGGGGCAGATGCATACGTTTTTGTTTCATCACATGCGCTGTCCACTCATGGCTATGTCCTTTCGGACCGTGCCGACAGTGTGCCCTCCACTGTCATTGTCGACATCCAAACCCCTTTGCATGATGAGTGTCCATGGCGCATGCATGAACAGTGGCAGGGACCCCCCGGGCGTGGCGGAGATGGGCCAATGGAGAGCGGGCGTCTGCGCAATGTGGCAGGTTTTGAGGCGCAACATGGAGGCGATGCAGACATGAATGCACGCGTGGATGGCCAGTCGGCGCGAGGTGGATACGCTTCTGTGGCTTCGAGGCCAGCCAACAATTTGCAGGCTGCTGCCCGAGGGGGAGGATGTAGACATGGTGGAATTGCAGCTTCTGCTGGCAAAGATCAAGGCGAAGGCACCTGCGTCGTGGCAGCCCATCCATGAGACTACCTCGTAGTCTGCAAGGCCTGCTCACAGAGGATGAGGAATTCTCTGTGGCTCACCACGTGCCCAAGGTGGAGCGCGGGTCAGGCCTGGACGAGCCGCTCTTCAGTACCCCGATCCCTCCCTGTCCCATGCTGCAGCACATCCTACCCCGCGCCACAAGGCCACCTCATCTGCCTCGTCCCCCCCCCCTGCCTCGAACCCATCCGGATATGACTTCAATTATTAAGCTGTTCTTGAGTAAATTCTGGTCAACACTTACAAGTTCTAAGACTTTCGCTGTCTTGCTAGTCTACCATTCCAGCAAAGATCCTTGCTCAAGTCTTGAAGTATCACAAGGCGTAACACTGATTCTGGTGGTACAACTTGTTAATACTTGCTGTTATTGGAGGTACTTCCAGTATTACTTTCTACTTCATGTACTTGTGGTTGCATATTCTATACTTTGTCTCTGTCACCGTTTACAATTTCTTATAGCAATGAACACTCGTGACTAGAGCTCAAGGGTGAACAAGGCGTGGACGAATTTCAGGGGCGACACGTTGGCAGTTGCACACCGGTGCATCCTAGACGGGCTCAACGTGCCGCTGAACGTGGATGGCATCCACATGATCGAGATGTCGCTGGATGAGAAGGAGCGTCTTTGGGACAAGCACGGCCTCCGTGAGTTCCCTAAATCCCTTTCCAACCCTTGGTGTTGTAAGCTGCCCTAGGCCTGTTGGATCGTTAGTCATCCTTAAATGATAGTGGTGGGCGCATTGAGAGCCCTTCAACCCATGCGAGTTGCAATAGGGGCATCCCAAACTCATACCAATGCATACGGCCCGCCGCCTCCAGCCCCTTGACGACTGTCCTTGCCTGGCACCACTGCAGAAACCTCCTAGAGGTGAATGCAGTGGGCTGCTCCTGCATGCAACTCACACGTGTCCCATGCACAAGCTTCCCTCCCCCCCCCAATCGCCAGAGCCAAACCTCCGGCACATTGTCGGTTGCTGGAGCCATGCAGAGAAGGATCGTCGTGCATTCTTTGTGGCCCTATTGTAATATGCGTGCGCACAAGCTTACAAGGAGTGGGTCATTCACTAGAATCTGGTGCTCGTTCCGTACCACATTGGGTGGATCATGATGTCGGTACGTTTCTACTCCCATCTGGTGCCTCCCTAGACTATCCTAGCTGCATCTCGGGGCTTGTGTTGCTGCATCTTAACCTGAATCCACGTTGGGTTTTTGCAGGTTGACTATCCTTTGTGCAACAGTCGCACCAACGCCATGCATCTCTCCAAGTGCACTCTGGAGAATGAGAGGGTCGCAGAGAATGCGGCAGCAGCGGTGTTGGAGGTGGTGATGGAGTGGCTCGTGATTAGTAAGGGGGTTCGGTATGACAAGGATCTCCGTGCGTTCAAGTGGGGTGAGGCCGGGCTTTATGTGAATGAGTCCAGCTTCACAGATTACATTCCAGAGAGAGATCCAGTTACCGATGCACTGCCGCAGGTATCGTCATCGCTGTGGACACTAGTGGGCCAGATTCAAGACAGACAGTTTATGTGATGTATGACTGAGTGGCTCCCTTTTGCCTAGGGTCTGTGCCTCTATGTTTGTCCAGTGCTCTGTACCCTTTTCTCTGGATATGTGTGCCTGTATATTTGTCTCACGCTGATGCCAAGGCTCGGTGTCAAGGAGTCAAGGGCATTGAAGACTAGTGCTGCTGCCCTGTGACACTGCATTGCTTGATGCTCTGCTGTTCTACGCTCTGGGGTGCTGTGTTATTGTATAAATGTTACACTTTCGTCTGTTACAATATCCCATGTTACACCAAATGCCCCCCTTCAGCACCCTCAGCATCAGCGCTCAACGCTTGTGGCAAGTGCCCTTCACGCACCAGATGCGTATCTTCCTTGACCCCTCCATATTGTGCCTGCCCTCCGGGATATGCCCTCGGGAGTACCAGCTGCACCAAAGGTACGGCCTACTCTGTTGCATAGTACCAGGCTCCAACGGCACCAACGGCTCCAACTTGTGTGGAATGAATGACTATCTTGTTGAACGCATCCAAATTGTGCGGCCAATGGCACTCCAATAATTACGACTGTCTTCACCCTCGTCCTTGCAGGATCGGCGCCCAAATCGTCTTCCACGAGCTACACCTTCTACGTTTACCCCAAGTACCTCGCAAATTTGGCCCTTGTCACCATCTGCCCCAATAACAACGGCTGCACCAACCTTCCCGTGGATACAACCAGAGCCCGGTCGTTTCGGAGGATTGACAGGGTTCTTGGAGGGGCGGGGGACTGCGCGAGCATTTCCATGTACAAATCGCCCAACTGCAAAGGAACACCTTCCCCAGGCCCTTCGGATGTGCCGTGAGTTACCAACCCAATTGATAGTGTTCTCTCTCTCCCCCTCTCTCCCCCTCTCTCCCTCTCTCTCCCTCTTCCTCCCTCCCTCTCTTCCTCTCCCTCTCTCTTATGAGTATACTCTGTACAGCGTTGCAAATTGTAGTACACCCTGTAGTGTCTACCTAATGGGCAGCTACCTCTGAATCCTGTAGCAACGTGATTCAGGGCCCTGCCATAATATCCGCATGTTTCCCCTGCTCAATCAGGGCTCAAAACTGGTTTAGGGGGACCCTTTGTAATCAGGGTACCTCAAAAAAATTGCCCTGCCTCCTACGGTAAATTTTTTGGCACCCTTTGAAAATCAGGGTGATTAAAAAAAAAAAAAAAAAAAAACTATTACATTGTTTGGTCAGGGCAAAATTGATAAAACCCTTACTCGTGCATACAAAATTCGAGCTACAATTCCAAAGTTTCACAGGTGCATGCAAGCGCAAGGTCACTAACTTTACCACAGCATCAACGACGTTTGCTACTTATGCTACTACTGTAACTTCTACCACTAACATTCCTGCCACTATAGCAAATCCATGCATTATTGCGCCATCCATTAATGCTACTCATAGCCACTCTGCAGACCCACTAGCCCCTCCTCCCACTGAGCTGGGAGCAGCAGAGGGTGTTGTGTTCACTGGCTCAGCAAATTCGCCGCGCTTGGGATGGCGCTGGTGAAGTCTCAGATAGTGCAAGGGGGTTTCTCACCACGGAAGATGGCCACCACGTCGAACCACTCGACGTCTTACTGAAGCAGGGAGCATCGCATTAGGTGCCCGAGAAAGATGTCGCCCATGCTCCCCCGCACCCAGGTCTTGATCAGGTTCTGCTTCGAGAAACCGCGCTCGCAGTCCACAGTGCTCAGGGGGAGAACAGTGATAGCTTGCCACATGCACATGATGTTCGGGTAGCTGAGCTGCCAGTTGCTGTCCTGCAGCGTGTTGCTCAGAGCCTGAAAGAAGTCCTCGTGATGATGCTGCGAGTGCATAGTGGATGTGAACATTCACAGCTCCGTGATCGCCTTGTTGTAGTTGAATCCTGCGGGCGGGGTTCGAGGCGGTCAGGAAAGCATGGTACAGTTTTGGGGACTTGTGTGGCAGCGACAATACCTTCTGTTAGCCTGGCACACCACGATTCTTGGGAGGAGAAGTAGCACCTTAAAATTACCTGGGAGCTTGTGCCAAAACAGGTCGTCGAGCTGCTTTAGCCATCTCTTAAAGGCCACCACGTGCATGATGTCATCGTCTAGGTAGGTCTTGTCAAGAAACAGCTTGGTGCCCTCCAGGTTACGCAGGTCGTCCAGGCGGCGGTCGAGGAACTGGTTGACGCAGCGTGCATACTTGGTGCAGAGCTCGAAGCAGGTTTTCACATCGCCTTCGGAATCATGGCTAGGGAGCGGTCGCTCGTGGAGTTCGTAAGTGAAAGAGTGCGGGTTCCTGTCACCATCGATGCCCTCGGCCCGCATAACCCGCTTGTCCATAGCTGCATGCGCTGTGATGAACTCGGGCAGACGGAGCTTCTCCCCATTGCCGACGATGTGGCATGGCCCAGAGTTGAGGCTACGCGCCCTGATCCTCATCTTTGGTCTGCTCGACCACGTGGGCCACTAGAGTCACGTCAACCTGGGGGGGCAGGCGGAAGACAAGCACCACGCATCAGTGCAAGGCTTGGGTCGGCAATCAAGAAGCAAGGGCCAGCAGACATGGGGGATGTGCGTCACATGGAAAATAGTTGTACTTCATGGAGCGGCTACGATTAAGCATACCCGACGCTGCTGAAAGCGTTGGTTGAGAATGTTCAGCTCCGTCATAATGTCGGCGAGGAAGTGCAGAAGGAAATGGAACTTGAACGATGTAACCACTTCGTACAACTCGCTCCTGTGCTCATGTAGCAGCAAGATGGCAGCGGGGAGCACGTCCAGGAGGCAGTTCACGTCCTCACCCTTCGAGAGCCAGCGGATGACATGAATACCCTGGTGTTCAAGGGTCGTCGGGCAGAAGATGAGTTTCAGAGCCATGAAGCGGGTGTAGCGGACGTGACCGTGTCCAAGGATGTCCGCCAGTGTCCTGATGACCAAGTCGATGATGCCTAGCTTGGGCACAGCAGCAGCCGCGTCCTTCGCCGCCAGCGCCTCCCTAAAGGCAGGGTGGGGGGATAGGGACAGACAACAATAAAGTGGGATATTAGGTGCTAGAATTTAGTGCATGAGCAAGCACCCGATCCGAAACCTTAGAAGTCTGTCAAATCGCAACAAACCAATGTGCAATGCAGTGAATCGACATGAGGTGCTCGATTTGTGCGCACACACGTGTCTCTATGCCACTCCGCTCACCGGTCATCACTGAAGCTCCGTCAATCGCGATGCCCACGATTTTCTGCAGATCCAGGCCCATTCCCTGGATGTAGTGTAGGAGGGAGGTAGTGAGTGATGCCGTGTCAGCCTGCTTGATACCGAGGAGCGTGACAAACTCGGTCGCCACTGTGTTGCCCTTGAAGAACGTCGCGTAGAGCAGAAGATGTTTCCCATGGATGCGATCCGTGCTCTCGTCAATGCTGATGCCGATGTAGGCATGAAGGTGTTTCAGCTGTTCCTCTTGCGCATACTCGGAGATGGACCGTATGCTCTCCTTGAATCCATTACTGCAGAACACGGAAACAAGGAGAGATGGAGGCCCGGACATTTATGGCACTTCCTCCAAGGCGATAGACATGGATGGACAATGTACAAGCAGTGATCATTAAAAGGCAAAGCACAAAGCAGAAGCTGGAAAATGGCGCATGCAACTTACTTTGTATAGTAAGCTCCATACCCACCACCTGGCGGCAGATCTGGGTGGCCTTCCTTATTGAGGAACCAACACAAGGGGATGAACATAGTGATCGGCGCATCATGCCTGCAGATGAACAGCGCGATGTGCATCATGCGGATGAGATGTCGCATCTGGTGATCCGTCCTTTGCCAGTGGGTCAGCGTCACCTGCCGCACGCGCTCCTTTTAGACATCCTCCTCCACCTTGAGCGCCGACTTGTGCGCACGGGTGCCGATGTGAGAGCGGATACTGTTGAGCTGCAAGTCGCGTCCGCCCTCGCCCTTGATGCCGTAAGATGTGTTCGTAGATGGGTCGGCGTGTCTGAGACAGGTGGCGCATTTGAGTGCAGGTCGTCCGTTCATCATCCTACGTAGCCGTAGCCATGGGAACCATTTCGACCAGTCATTGTCGATGGGCTCGATGCCCTGCGGCGAAGGAGAGAGAGAGATCTAGTAATCTGGGCGGGGGCGGGTTGGTGAATTTGCGGGGAGTGCGGAGGAGATTTTCGCTGGGTAAACGAGGGCGCGACGGCTGGCGGAGTGAGTGGGAAAACGCTGAGGATGCTCAGCTCATCACGATGACCAACACGGCCATCGCCAGGGTCATCGTCCTCAGGAACTACCATGTCTAGACTACTACTAGCGAGAGAGAAACAACTGCAGAGGGGAATGAATCGACCAGCTCGAATGGGTGGGGTGAAGTAGGAAGAGAAGGTGGGGGAAGAGGGGGATCGAGACGATGGGGCAAGATTGGTCTCGTCGTAGGGAAAGAAACACGCAGTGCGCGGTCAATTCCTCATGTTCTGGCAGACTGTCTTGTGCCGCGGGTGTTGATGCGCTGGTGCATGCGATGCCTTGCTGTCATTGGGACCACGCGGGAAAGCGACCTCGATGCACAGTGCATACTGCACCCAGCACGCCGCTGGCAGTAGTGCTGCCACGGCGCAATGAATTCGAAGCCATGCACGCCGATTCTGGGGGGCTTGACTGCCAGTACATGTGTTGGTGGGCGGGCATGGCTAGCGGGATTTCACATGTGGTAGATTCGACAACTGTCAAATCTGCAGGCTTTGTAGGCTTCTGTTTCAGGGTGTTTTCGACGACACTCTGCCTGGTCAGGGTAGAATGCGGAGTACTCTGTCTACATCATGGTACAAAAAAAAACGTACACTTTTAGAGAAAGGGTCACTGAAAAAAACCCTTCCAAAATCAGGGTGATCCTGAAAAAGCGACCGTTGGCAAGGGAAATCAGGGTGAAATACCCTTCAAAATTGAGGCATGTGCTCAATGTGTGCTGGGGGGTTGTGTGAGGGCACTTGGCCCTTCGCAAAATCTAGGGCTAGCATGTGTTGAGCCACGTGTGAGGACTTATTGGCCCTTCGCAAGGCACATATTGGGTGTGTGTTGGCTTTGTGAGGCTGAGATTTCCTCCTCCTGCCCCTGCACTCTTGCAGAGCTATGCGATTGGATCGATCGGCGAAATTTGATGGGCCGAAGCTTCGTGAAAGTGTTGCCACAAAAAATGATGGCCTCAACTATTACAGTGAGAATGAATGACTAGAATGATGCAAACAATTTGGTTATGTCTAAAGAGCTGTACCCTCTAAGAGTACTCACCTATCTAGCCTATAACACATATACAAAATATGTTTGACACACCCCGTAGGCTAGATGAGGGGAAGTGCCTGGTAAGAGACACACAGCTCACGGTGGCACTACTAGTACAAACTAAACAAGAGCAATCTACGGCGGTACTACTAGTCCAGTCACTAGGACAAGGGGCACAAGGCCAGTCAAGATAATATAAAAGTAGAACACAATCAAGGTCCTAGCAAGTGAGAAGCTACAAGAACTAGACCAAGCTGTACACAGTGCCGCTAATGATATTTAGGCGCAAGCGCCTTCGTAAAGTTATTAGCTGTGTTGGCACCTGAGGCCAAGTGAACTACGCGGGCCTGGCAGCACTGCTGCAGCTCGCGCAGGAGGAAGTACCACAGTTGGATGTGCTTCGCTCTGCCCTCCAATCGAGGCTCCTGACACAAGAGGATCATGGCCCTGTTGTCAGCGTACAAAACTGGGGCAGAGCTAGGCCGCTCACCTAAGTCTGTGAGCAAGAAGGTCAGCCAGCGGACTTCCTGTGCCGCCATGGCACCGGCGTAGATCTCAGCCTCACAGCTAGACTAGGCAACAGACGACGAACGAGTGGACCAAGGCTTAAACAGTACAGAACGCGTACCGCTTGTGTCCAGGGAACGACTGTTGCTGCGGCTGCGGCTGCTGCTGCGGCTGCTGCTGCTGAGACTGCGTCTGCTGCTTCTGTGGCTCTGTGGCAGCAGCCACTGTCCCCTCGTCCGAACCATCGTCCCCGCCCCCACCTCCTCCACCCTCCCCACCCCCACCCCCCTTCCCTTCGCCACGCCCCCCCTTTGGGGCGGGGGCCCTTCCCCGGACGTGGCTGTGATGAAGCCGCAGCGCCGGTCTCAGTAGCAGCAGTAGTTACGTCAAAGTAAGAGCACTGGGAGGGAGAACAGCCCTGAAAGGTAGGGACCGGCGCAGTACCGCTAGACTGAGCGATAGTGCGCTGCCGGGTCTCTATCGTAGACAAGGCGGTGACAAAGGCGGGGAGGGTGAGGTCAACCAGGTGCTGACTAAGGAAGTGGTCGCTGGCTGTGGCTAGGCGGTCTAGTAGGCGTGTGGCAATGAGGTAAAGGGTAGCGCAAAGCTGTGGCGGAAAGGCAGTGAGCTGAGCCTCAGTGCTAGCGGCGCGGTAGCTAGTCTCAAGTGTGCGGAGGTGAGTGGCAAGATCGGCAACAGTGGGGAAGGACGCAAGTTCAGGGAACAGCATGGGGTGGATCAGGCGGCCAGCAGAGGCTGAGACGGTGGTGGAATAGCGCGCGATGACTGCCTCTAAGAATTCCTTTGCAATCCCTACAGTGGTAAAGCGGGGACGCTCAGACAGGGGAAGTGCGTGACAAATAGCAAGCTGCGCAACGGCATCGCGCAAATCCCAGACAGCGCGAGCTAGTGCAGCAGTGGAAAAGGCCTCACGCTCAGCAGTGGTGGGGGCGTCAAGGAGGGCAACAGGTGCAGCGGGGCGAGGAAGTAGGCCATCGACATGAACAGCCAGGGAGTGACCGTCCTAGCGCTGACCTGTAAGGTGATGGTGGAGGTCGACGAGCCACGCCTCGAAGTCTATCGCCCGACCCTCCGCGTCCAGGCGGAGCTGTGCGTCTGCCATAACCACAGCTGTAGGAGCTGACTGCAGCTGAAAGGGAGAGGAGGAAAGGCGAAGGAAGGCAGCTGAAGCGTTGGAGAGCGGTGGAGTGCAGTGGAGTGGGGTGGAGAGCGGTGGAGGGTGGTGGAGAACGGTGGAGTGCGGTGGAGTTCGGTGGAGACAACCGACAAATGCGCCGGCTTAGAAGGGAGCCAAGGCCGGTAGGTCGGGGGCGGCATGGCGACGCAGCGGCGCAGCGACATGGCGGCACAGCTACACGGCGGCACTGCAGCGTGGCGGCTCGCCAGCGCGGGGCCGGTGCGGGCTATGGTCGGTGGAGCAGGGGCCGGTGGAGCAGGGGCCGGTGGCGCTGGGGGCAGGTGAGGGAGGGGCCGAAAGCTGGAGGCCGGCGGGGTGCACAGGGCTAGCGGGGCGCACAGGGCTAGTGGGGGGCTAACGGGGCCAGCGGGGCAAACAGGGCCAGAGGAGCGCACGGGGCTAGCAGGGCGCATGACGCTAGTGGGGCGTGACGGGGCTAGCGAGGCGCGAACGGGGCCAGCAGGGTGAACGGGGCCGGAGGTGTGTACGGGGCCAGCGGGGCGCGAACGGGGCCAGCGGGGCGAATAGGGACAGTGGGGTTCTGTCGGGAGTGGCTTTTTTCATTACTCTGAAAATCAGAGTGCTCCCCAATGGTTTCTCTGATTTTCCAGGGTTTTTTATATTTCTCAAAAATTTACACTGACAATGCAGAGGGGTTTTGAAGTAACTCTCTGCAGCAGTGTCCTCTAGGCGTGCGGGGCAAGATCGGGAGATGGGGGGTGGAACAAAGGGGTAGTATCGAGAGATTGTATGGGCGTTGGAAACTGAGATTGCAGGGGCAAGAGGAATCGAGCTGGCAGGAGAGGTCGACATAGCAGGGGGGGGGGGACAGGAAATCTTGCACCCCCCCTGCAAGCAAACGTTGGCCCCAAATACGGTGAAGGGCCCAAGACGACCTCACACAGCCAACAGCACATCTCGATTGACCCCTAGATTTGGCGAAGGGCCAATCAGCGCCCTCACGCACCTTCCAGCTCAATTGACGAGGTGATTTTGGTGAAGGGACATTTAGCCCCCTCACACAACCTCGAGCATGGACCAGACGATGATTTCGCCAGTGTGTGTGACATGACGCGTTCTGCGGGACACATGGGCACAGCTAGGTATAGGGGACAGGAACATAATCACATATACGGTACCCCCTATACACGGACCATCAGAGTGGTACAAAGGTTTACTTGGATAAAATCAGAGAAGAAATAATAATTTATTTTTTTACTCAGGGCCCCTAGAGTAGTTTTCAAAAACGACTCTGATTTTCAGAGAAACAGAGTAAATTACTCTGATAAAATAGGCCCTGACGTGAAGGTGGGTGTTAGTGCGATTCATAGGCATCTTCAACGAGAATCTGGGGATAAGCCTAGTATCGTCCCCTGTCAGTACAGGGGAGCTGTATCAGGTCAGGGCAGTCCCCGGTAATACCCTGAGGCCTCAGGGCTTGGCGGATCAGAAAACTCTGAAACAACAGGGCCCAATAGAACAGACATCCTGAATTTTCAGGCCAAACAAAATGAATACCCTAAAATATCTGGGCTCATTAACAGAACACACCTTGAAAATCAGGCTTTCAGGGTGTTTCACCCTGATATCTGAGGGCATGTTTGGGAGGCCTCAAAAATCAGGGTAAACATGGGCAGGGGACCCTGAGCAATCAGGGAACCTTAAAACCAATCTGAGGCCCTGGTGTGAATTGTCGAGCTAAGGATACGACACAAAAGATGGGCAGGCAAGTTGTTGGAAATATCTCAAGGACTTCAGCGTTTCTGAAGTGTAACACTACACTCGAGGAAAGTCACAACGGGTACGCGAGTCAACGGAGGTTACACGAGGGGACGGACAAAGAACACGAAAGGACATGAAGGGTCGCAACCGGAGGTTGCGACTGACCGTTACAACTGCAAGGATGGTAACAGAACCGTCAATCGAGTCGCTGTGCGACTCGATAAACCGTTCTCTTAATTGTATTCTACAACTGCTTTCCTACTTTCTATATATTGTTGTATGCTGGTTTCTTTTGATCAATCACTTGTTCTCACATACTAGTACAAGGGTTCAACTACTCAACTTCCGCTGCACTACTCAAGGTCTCCCTTTTACAACTTGCTGACCAAGGTTACGCTACACCTCATCCAGTCGACACGAATGTCTCAGAACGCATCGGCCCAAACTTCTTACCTGATCCAGAAGATGGTGACGAAACAGCCTATTCCGGGAATGAAAATTCCCCTCGACACACACCCACGGGACTGCAGATACTCGGCTTATGGGTCTCCGTCCAGCACCCGCCGCCGCCGTCTCCGCTCAAGCCAACAACTCTGTCGCAGGCTCTGGGGGGGGAACATAAGGCGAAATGGAAGGAGGCAATGGAAAAGGAACTGAAAGCTCTACAAGACCGAAATACATGGAAGCTCGTACCTGCAACGAACATCAACGGGAAGAACGTACTCTCGGGAAAGTGGGTGTACCGCATCAAGACTAATGCGGACGGCTCCATTGAACGATTCAAGGCTCGATGGGTCGTACGAGGTTTCGATCAACGATACGGAACCGACTACACAGAAACATTCGCCCCAGTCTCCCGTCACACCTCCTTGCGCATCCTACTCGCCGTCGCGGCCACAAAGAAACTACCACTGCGCCAGATCGACGTCGCAAACGCCTTCCTGTACGCACCTGTGGACGCCGAAATCTTCGTCGAGCAGCCCCACGGATTCATCGACGACCCCACAAAAGTATGCCAGCTGATAAAATCCCTTTACAGGATCAAACAAGCTCCGCGGCTTTGGCAGCAGCATCTTCACGGTCGCCTCGTCAGAATCGGATTCCTACAGCTGCCGCACGACCAAGGGATGTACCGACTACAGAAGGAAAGGGACTCTATCCTACTCATCGTCTACGTCGACGACCTGCTCTACATCGGCTCCACTACCGAAATCGCCACCTGGTTCGAAGGGGAGCTGAGAAAGGACTTGACACTTACGGTGTCTGACACCGTGACCCAGTACCTGGGTCTGCACATCGTCGAAGACAACTCGGCGTTCTACCTATACGCTGGAAAATACGCAGGCATTGTCGCGAAGAAATTCGGACTAACACCAACTACAGTCACGACTCCCTACCGCTACGGGAACAACAACGACACCTCCGCAAAACTCCCCGCGAAGCAAATCCAGGAGTATCAACAGAAGCTCGGCTGCCTACTATTCGTAGCAGTAACCTGCCGACCCGACCTATCTTACAGCGCGAGCCAACTGGCGACGCATCTAAAACAGCCGGAACAAGAAGATCTCGAGGAACTAAATCGGGCACTACTCTACTTCGTTTCTACGCCGACGACCGGACTTACCTACAGTAAAGCAACAACACCGTACGTACAACTACTCAGATACGTCGACGCCGATCACGCGGGAGACAGGGAAAATCGACGATCAAGGACGGGCTACATCTACCGACTAGAACCTATCGGGACTATCTCCTGGCAGTCGAGCAAACAGGAACTAATCGCACTATCTTCGGCTGAAGCAGAATATATCGCCCTCTGCACTGCGACCAAGGAAGGACTTTACCTGCGAGAGTTACTCGAGGAAGCAAAGATTGCAACCCTGCCCGTCTTCTCACTCTTCTGCGACAACCAATCTGCGATTAAAATCGCGAACAAGGACGGCTTCGCCAACCGAACCAAGCACATCGCCCTGCGGTATTTCTTCGTCATGGGGAGACTTCAACTCAGTTACTGCCCCACGACAGAAATGGCTGCAGACTACTTGACGAAGAAACTGGCGAAAGCAAAGTTCGACTACTGCATGCTACTGACCGGGCAGATAACCGTCGCCGAATCTGGACACGTCAGCACTCCAGAAACGAAGGGGAGTGTTGGAAATATCTCAAGGCGTTTCTGAAGTGTAACACTACACTCGAGGAAAGTCACAACGTGTTATGAATGAACAAGCAGAGTAGCGCGGAAATGAATAACGAAGTGTTCACTCAATGAATGACGATACAAGGAATGGCAAGCCAAAATATAGGAACACCAGAGCTAGTCTAACCATGCGATGGGAAGGTTCGGGAAGGAGATCGAAGGGTCTCGAAGTGACGAAGCGAGGCCCGGAGAACTCCCGAAGGTCGAACCGAAAGGTCTGGAGAAGCCGAGGCGGTTCTGTCAGAAGGTCTGGAACAGTCCCGAGGCTTCAGGTGTGTTCGAGCGTACGCGATAGCAGTACCGCTCGGTAAGGAATGGAAATCCCTTACACCACCCCCCCCCTTAGCGAAGGTGATCTATATCAGCCACATGCTTGCGGTCCAAATAATTCGCAAGTATCGAAGGTGACTCTATCTGGTCCGAGGGCACCCACGTGTCGTCCTCACTGGTACGATTGGTCCATCGTATCAGAAAGTCAACGTGTCGTCCTTGACCGTCGATACGAATCCGATGGCTCAAGATCTTCGAAGGCTCGATGGACGTTTCGGCTGGTGGCCGTAGATCTGGAACCAATCGCTGTCGAGCGATGTCCGACGTGTCGGGAACGAAGGGTCGCAACAGACTCACGTGGAATTTGTTGTGAATTCGCCAGTCATCAGGTAGGCGCAACTGGGCAGTCACCGTCGTCACCATCTTCACGATCTTGAATGGGCCACAGAAACGTGGTCGTAATTTTGTCGGTAGTGGCAGTCGTAAATTCTTGGTGTCCAAGAGGACTAGTTGCCCTGCTGTCATCGTAATATCCCGGCGATGTAAATCCGTATACCGTCGGGCAGTCGCGTTCGCCTTACGAATAAGTTCGACAGCTTTGTCTCGGGCAGTCTGTAGTTCTTCGACGAACTGCTGCGATCGCGGTACTTGACTCTCAACGTTGGTGGAGATCGGCACTGTAGGATCCATCCCGTAATTGAGATAAAACGGGGAGTGATTAGTCGTTGCCGAGGGTGCGTTGTTGTAGGAAAATTCCAACATGGGCAGCACGTCCTCCCATTTGTTTCGGTCGGGGCAGTTTGTCCGAATCAGCTGCTCCATCGTTTGATTTGTCCTTTCCGTTTGGCCGTCCGTTTGGGGATGATGCGCGGATGAGAACTGTAGACGCGTGCTGTACCGAGCCCACGTGTCCTGCCAGAATTTTGACGTGAACTTCGGATCTCGATCGCTAATGATTGCTGCTGGTATCCCGTGTAGACGAACAACGGTCGAGATGAACAGGCGCGCTGTTTCTTCGGCTGTGATGGTTGTACGACATGCTGCGAAATGCGCCATCTTCGTCAATCGGTCAACGACAACCAAAACCGCATCGTTTCCGCTGGATCCGGCCGGTAGTCCCGTAACGAAATCCATCGTTACGTGTTGCCATGGGCGCTGAGGTGGCTCGAGGGGCTGCAACAGTCCTGTAGGTCGCTGGTGTGACGACTTCATTCGCTGGCAGATCGGACACGCGGCCACGTAACGCTGCACGTCCGTCACCATATCTGGCCAGTAATAAAACCGCTGCAACGCCTTCAAAGTTTTATCAACCCCAAAATGTTTCGATAAATTCGAATCGTGGACTTCTTGAATTAGAAATTCGCGAAGTAGACGATAACTTGCAACCCAGATTCGATCAGTCCCGCTTCGTAAGTAATAGACGCCTTTCCGTGTAATGATTGGGAGATGGCCGTCATTTACGAAGAAGGGGTCAGTCGAATACCCGTGGGTAAATAGTCCACTCAGTAGCGGGTTGCTCTGGGCGACTAGTACTGCTGCGAGTTGGGCAGATGGTCTGGAAAGGGCGTCGGCAATATTGTTGGCGCCCTTTTTATACGTGATCTTGTACGTGAAGTTCGACTCCAGATAGTCCAGCCAGCGTATCTGCCACGGGTTGAGATTCGGCTGCGCCCTCAGGTACTGTAGAGATTTGTGATCAGTGCGCACCGTCACGTCTGCTCCAGTCAGGTAGCACCTCCAGATTTTGAACGCGTGGACGATCGCCAGCATCTCCTTGTCGTGTACCGGGTAGTTGCGCTCAGCAGATTGCATTTTCCGAGACTCGTACGCAATTGGTTGAAGCCCATTGCCGAAATCCTGCATGAGCACTGCTCCGATGGCGATGTCACTTGCGTCGGTGATGACTTCGAAGGGCCGTTCCGGGTCAGCGATGCGAAGTACCGGTGGCGACATTAACAGAGTTTTTAATGCCTCAAACGCAGCTTGCTGCTTCTCCCCCCACTCGTAAAAAGTTCCCTTCTGCAGTAGGTCGGTTAGAGGTCCAGTTAATCCCGCCATGTTGGGTATAAACCGTCGCACATAATTCACAAAACCCAAAAATGATTGCAGCTGCTGCAGATTTGTTGGCGGTTGCCACTCCTGAATAGCCCGGAGTTTTTTCGGGTCTATTCGAATCCCCTCCGTGGAGATCACGTGCCCTAGGAACTCCAGTTCTTGTTTTAAAAACTCGCACTTGGAGCCCTTGGTGATGAGACGATGCTGCTGCTGCCGCTGAAAAACCGCTTCCAAATCTTTTAAATGCTGCTCCCGGGTCTTGCTGTAGATCAGGATGTCGTCCAGGTAAATTATCACGCATTTGTCGAGTAGATCGCGGAACACCCCGTTCATGGTGAGTTGGAACGTCGAGGGGGCGTTCGTTAATCCAAACGGCATCACCGTATATTCGTAACTCCCGTAGCGAGGACGAAACGCGGTCTTGTGGCAGTCGTCAGCGAACACCCGAATTTGATGGTAACCGCCACGAAGGTCGATCTTTGAAAAGTAGCGAGCTCCGCGAAGGTTGTCGATCAGTTCGTCCGTTCGTGGGATTGGGTAGCGCGATTTTTTCGTTACCCGATTAACGGCGCGATAATCCGTACACATTCGAAGGCCGCCGTCCTTTTTTGGCGTGAACAGGATCGGTGCTGCGAACGGTGACGTGCTCGGCCGAATGAACCCTTTCGCCAGCAGATAGTCCAGCTGGTTTCGTAACTCCTGTAGCTCCGGCTGAGTCAGGCGCCATTGCGTGCGTACAGTAGGCTGCGCGCCGGGCTCCAGCTCGATCTTGTGGTCCTGGGGTCGTTCGGGTGGCAATCCACTTGGCAAGTCGTCCGGGAAAATCTCAGGATATTCCCGAATGATTTTCGCCAAGTCATCCGGGACCGAAGCGCAGAGTTTGTTGATGTCGGTCGCCTCATTCTGCTCCGTCGATTCGGTTAGATGGACGGCGTATAAATCCGCTCCATTCTTGACCGCTCGATTGAGGCACACCGCGTTGACTCGTGTCGATGTTGTCTCTGCTTCCGGCCACGTGGGTAATTTTCGCCAGCCTTTGTCGCACTTCACTGTGCACTCGCCTGTTGTCCAATCGATCTGCGGGTTGAATCTTCGCAGCCAGTTGCGTCCCAATAGCACGTCGTAGCCGTCGAGCGTTGTCGCCAGCATCGGCGCGCTGAAACCAAAATCGTCGCCACACTTCATTCGAACGACAGGTACTTTGTCGCGTATCGCCAGCGGGGCGCCGTCCACCAATCGCGCGTCGATTTCGGGTAGACACCGCTCCAGCGTCAGGTGTAGTCGTCGTGCTGTCTCTCGATTTATCAGGCTGTGACTCGCACCTCCGTCGATGAATATTTTTATTTTTCTTCCATGAAGTCGTCCTTCCGCCAGTACAGGGTGGTCCACTGGGTCATCCTCCTTTTTCAGCCGGGAGCGGTTGATAGCATGTATCGGAACCACTACTCGGTGGGGATGCTGTTTTTCGGGCGAGGAGACAGGGTCAGTAGGGGGCCCGACCGCTACTGACGCTTGGCGTTTCCCGACCTGTCTTCGTCGTTCTTCTTTATCTGCTTCTTTCGGGGGCAATCGTGAGATTGGTGACCCGGCTGGTGGCAGTTGAAACATTGTCCCTTGCGAAAATCGTCCATGTGCTCCTTCGCCACTACGCCGTGAATCGTGGGCCGTGGATTCTGGCCACGAAAACGATTTCCCTCCCGGGAACCCGCTCTCGCATACGTCCGATGTGCGTCGAAATTATCTGCGATCCGGACAGCTTCGTGAAACGTCGCCGGCAGTCGCAGTCGGACCTCGCATTTAATGTCCTGCTTCAAGCCCGAGATGAATCGAGCTTTCTTCTCGGAGTCATGCATGTCGGTGATTTGATCGCATAACGCCATGAAGACCGACGCGTAATCCTAGACAGAACTCCACTGGCGCCAGTTGTCCAGCTTCGTGCGTGCGTTGTCCGAGGCGGATATTGGCTCGAAACGTTCACGCAGAGCTCTACCCCACGCCTTCCACGTGCGAATCTTGGTCGATCCAAAAATCGCAGTTGACCCTTGGGCAGCAGACCCAAAGTTTCCGAAAAACCCCTGTGTGTCGCCTGCCGAAAACTCCCCCTCCTGTAGGGTATATCGCCACCAATCTAGCGCAAGTCCCCGCAGTAGTGATACAGCCAGTCGAATTTTTAACTCGTCAGCAGTGATCCCAGCAGCATTAAAATAAAGTTTCGCCGAGAATAACCAGCCCGTAACAGTAGTATTCTTATCTGTGGAGATGAACGGGGGCGGCATTGTCGGTTTGATCGTCGCTGTTGTCACGATCGGCATAAACGCCGGTGCGGCTACAGTAGCGGCTGCTTCTGACCGAGCGGCTGCTGCTGTCGCTGCTGTTGCTGCTGCTGCTGCTGCTTCGGCTGCTGCTCGTGCTGCCACGTCAGCTGCTGCGGCGGCTTCACTGTCCTTGCGCTCCTATGACACCTGACGTGCGATTTCGTCCAAGACGGTTTCGACACGTCCGGTGCTGGCGACCTCCTCTTGGGCGGTAATTTTCTGACGCGAATCCTCTCGCGCCTGGCGTAACTCAGCAACTTCTGCACGAAGTCGCTCGTTGTCCTCCAGCACTGTAGCCATGCGCGTGTTTATGTCGTTGAACTGCTCCCGAAGCTCGTTGAACTGAGCTTCGTCCATTTGGCGAATGCTCCGCCGGGGCAGGGGGAATTCCGTCGTGTGCCTGTACTCAGGTAAGCGCAAACGCTATCATAGTTGGGCGAATTAATCAATCTAATTCGCGAGCAACCGCTTTGCAGCTTACATGAGGGACCTACCCCCCCCCCCCCAAAAAAATCAACTCACGAAAATGGGTGAGCGAGGAAAGTGGCTTTGAATACCAGGTGTTATGAATGAACAAGCAGAGTAGCGCGGAAATGAACAACGAAGTGTTCACTCAATGAATGACGATACAAGGAATGGCAAGCCAAAATATAGGAACACCAGAGCTAGTCTAACCATGCGATGGGAAGGTTCGGGAAGGAGATCGAATGGTCTCGAAGTGACGAAGCGAGGCCCGGAGAACTCCCGAAGGTCGAACCGAAAGGTCTGGAGAAGCCGAGGCGGTTCTGTCAGAAGGTCTGGAACAGTCCCGAGGCTTCAGGTGTGTTCGAGCGTACGCGATAGCAGTACCGCTCGGTAAGGAGTGGAAATCCCTTACACAACGGGTACGCGAGTCAACGGAGGTTGCGACTGACCGTTACAACTGCAAGGATGGCAACAGAACCGTCAATCGAGTCGCTGTGCGACTCGATAAACCGTTCTCTTAACTGTATTCTACAACTGCTTTACTTTCCTACTTTCTATATATTGCTGTATGCTTGTTTCTTTTAATCAATCACTTGTTCTCACATACTAGTACAAGGGTTCAACTAAACTTCCGCTGCACTACTCAAGGTCTCCCTTTTACAACTTGGGACTTAGTCTCTGCAAAGATCCTAAGGGTATTTTCTCAGCCCAACACAAGTTACCAGTCTGTTCCAGGGCCTGACATGTCGGTTGGTCCTACTTAAGGCATACACGAAACACGTCGTGGAATATGTCAGTCTGTTTGTTGCTCCTCATCTCCTCAACCACCTCCCCCGGCTCGATCCACAGCCCTTTTGTGCCTGCCCTGAATTCCCTCCCCTCCTTTCCCTCCCCTCCTTTCCCCCCTCTCATTCTCTGTCGCCTCCTTGCTTTCCTTTTCTCCCCTCCATGCTCTTCCCATCACCGCCCCGCCTGCTCCCCACCTCTCATGCCACCTCTCGTTCCCCTCTCTTTCCCTTCTCCCCCCCTTCCACTCTTTCCCCTTGAAACCCTTCGCCTGCTCCCCTCTCCATCGTTCACCCCATCCATCTTTCACCCTCCTCCGTACCTTCTTCCTTTCTCCCTTCCCCTTTACCCCCATCACCACCCAGCAACCACTTGGCCTCAGCCCTAGTCACAAAACCCGGGTAGTTGCAGTCATTGAGGTTAGACAGCCACGTGGCAAATGCATGGCTCTTCCTCTCTGTGCTCACGAGGTGCGGATACACCACCTCCTCCTTAAACTTCTCTGCCTGCTCCCCCCTCCCTCGTTCCCTCCATAGCCTCCCATCTCCCCTTCCTTCTTCTCTCCCTCGAATCCCTCCTCCAGCGCCACCTCGCTCCCCTCTTCCTTCCCCTCTTTCCCTCCTCTTTACCAGCCCCATCACCACCCAGCAACCCCTTGGCCTCAGCCCTAGCAATCACGAAGTCCGGGTAGTTGCGGTCATTCCGATTAGACAGCCACGTGGCAAACACGTGGCTCTTCCTCTCTGTGCTTGCTCACGATGTGCGGATACACCACCTCCTCCTTAAACCGCTCCACCTGCTCCCCTCCCTCCCTCCTTGCTCTCCCGTTCCCTCGTACACTTATGCCTTCACCTCCCCTTTCCCCTCCTCCTTACGCTCTTCCTTCTGCCCCTCCCCTTCACCAGCGTTCTCACCACCACCCAACAGCCCTTTTGCCTCAGCCCTAGCAATCACAAAATCCGGGTAATTCCGGTCGTTAAGATTAGACAGCCACGTGGCAAACACGTGGCTCTTTCGCTCCGTGCTCACGATATGCGGATACACCACCTCCTCCTTGAACTTCTCCGCCTGCTCCCTGTACGGCTCCAGGGTCACGGGGTCGTGCGACCCGCTCCACTTGTTGTTGTACGCGGGGAACATGCACTCAACCAGGAACAGACCCAGCTCAGGCGCCAGAGGCACGTTGTAGCGCTTGTCCCTGAGAGAAAGGAGCACGGAGGGGGGGATAAAGGGGGGTGGAATGAGAGCGAGGGGTTCGTGAAACTCGCTCCACGTGTTGTTGTAGGTGGGGAGCATACACTCCACCAGGAGCAGACCCAGCTCAGGTGCCAGGGGCACGTTGTAGCGCTTGTTCCTGGTGGGGCAAGAGAACGATAAGAGGAAAAAGACGGGACCAGATGGGGGGGGGCGAGAGCAGGGCATGCCTTCACTACATGGTGTAAGGGGGGGGCACTCGACTAGGGAAAGACGTAGCTTTTATTCCTGGAAAAACTGGAACGATGGGGGACCGGGGATGGGATGATTGAGAGAGCGTTGTGGGACTTGTTGCACATGACATAAGCAGGGACCATGAGTAAGAGAGGGGGGCGGATACCACTAGCTAAAGACCTTGCTCAGGTGCCAGGCGTACATTGGAGTGCCCGTCCATGAGAGTGAGAGGCAAGGGAGGGGAACGGATGAGAGATGGCAGAGTGGCCCTCACCTTCTCAACGCCTCGGTCACCATTGCCTCTTGCGCGTGGCTCCTCTGCTCTTACCTTCTGAAAGCATCGGTGAGCATTTCCTCTGGCGCATGCCCGCGCATCACAGCCAACACCATGCCGATCATCTTGCGGATCTGGTGCAGCATAAAGCTCTGCCCCACCACCACGCACTTGACGCACTCCATCCCTTGCACCTGTGTGACCCCCTCCGCGCCAAACGACACGATGTAGCGCTTGGCCGCCGCGTCCTTGGCGCTCACTTTCACGGTGTAGTTGTGGAAGCAGTGCGTGCCCACGAAGAGGGAGAGCAGATGGTTCAGGCGGGCCAGGGCGGCTGAGTCGAAGGTGTAGGGCGGCGGGGTGAAGACAGAGGGAGGCGGGACAGGGAGCGTGGACGGCTTGGGCTGGTCCTGTGCGTCTGCCGGTTTATCCTCTGTTTTGTCGGTCTTTTTGCTCCCCTCCTCCGCTGTGCCGTTTGCAGGTTCTGATGTTTTGCCAGCCACTGCCATCCCGTCGACCTTCTCCTCCTTCTCCTTCTCCTTCTCCTCCGCCCCCTGCTTTCCCCCCTTCCGCTCCCCCTCGCCTTCTCCCTGGGCTCCCTCCACGCCCCCGTCGTCCGATATGAGTCCCATGCGCAGCAGATACTCTCGGTCCCGGTGGGCCAGGGGGTTGAAGCAGAAGGTGGGAATGACGTACTCGTACCTGAAAGGGAGAGGTGGGAGGCGCGAGGAAGGAAAGGGGGGTGAGAGAAAGGAGGGAGAGAAAGGAGGGAGAGAAAGGAGGGAGAGAAATGAGCACCAATTGCAGAGGGTGCGCCCTGTCGTTATGCGCCAGCGGATTGAAACAAAACGTGGGGATGACGTACTGGTATGTGGAGGGGCGGGGGTGGGGGGAGGGGGGGCGGGTGGGGGAGGAAGATGGGGAGAGGGGAGAGACGAAAGCCACGGGGACGGATGTCAGCCCAACTCGCAGCAGGTACTCTCTGTCTCTGCGCCGGAGGGCTGAAGAAAAGGCTGGGAATGACGCACTCGCAACTGCGGGGGAAGCATGCGTCTGCGGTGCGGGGCCGAGGGAAGGGGAATACAAATGAGCCCCCCATTCGCGTGTGCCCTCCGTCGCTGTGAGTTAGGGGTTGCAGCAGAACCGAGGATCCTGCAAGAGCCACAGACCCCTCAATTTAGTCACGTATCTGCTTCGGTCGCACCCATCCATGGTTTGGAATATTTCCTTCGTCTGCCGCAGCTGTCTTATTCGTTAGAAGCACGAAACACAGTCACAAACCCTTCGATACTGCCGTGCACATGCTTAAGCCACTCGCACTACAGTCATTCTAGACAGACAATCACCAGCGCCTGTCACCGATGTATGATTCGCTACCGGCACCTCGATATCGTCGCTCACCTGCGTCTGTCGCACTGGTCCTTGGCGTTAAACCCTGCCGTGACTCTAACGAAGCCCAGCAGCCGCACCTGGTGATGGTAGCGGGTAGATTCGGCGGGGTTGCGAAGAGAAAAGGGATTGAGGGGGAGGGGGGAGGAGAAGGGAGGGGGGGGGAGGTTAGGGAATGGAGGTTAGAAAAGGAACGGAATCACGGGCAGACGTAGGTGCCATACGAGACGGTGCAGCTCGGTTCTGGGAGATTTCGGAACAAGCAGCCCTACAGCAGTCAACGAAATTGCACGAGATGGAGCGGCCGGGGTCTAGGGTTTATGTCATCACGCCAGAATGGCCACGTGCAAGCGACTCGCCTGTTTTGGCAGATGCTTGTTCACCCGCTCCACGAACCCCGGCGGGTCCAGCACGAGCCGAACGGACACGACCTGTCCGAGCGCGCTGACGCCCTTGTCCGTGCGCGCCGATCGCATCCAGTCGATCTTCCAGAAGTCGCCCAGGTCGTTCTCCAGTATGGCCCCCGCCCGATACAGCGCCTTCTCGAGCTCGCCCTCGATAGTGCGCGCGCCGGGGTTGCGCTGCATGCCCTGGTAGCCCGCGCCGCAGTACGCGATAAAGAGCGCGACTTTCTTCTTCTTATAGTACTTCCGGTTGCGCTCTCTCTTCGCGTCGTCGTCCTCCCCCTCCTCGCCCTCCTCCTTCTCGCCATCTTCCTTTTCCGCTCCTGCTTTTTCCGCTGCTTCCGTCCCCGATTTTAACCGCTTCGATTCTCTCTCTGCGTCCTCCTTTCCCCCCTCTTCTTCAGTCTTATCCCCATCCAGACTATCTCCTTTTCTTTTACCATCCGTTCCTGTCTTGCTCTCGATCCCTGCCTCTCCTTCCCCCCCTTTTTCTGTCCCCTTCTCTTCATCTCCCGCCTCTACCTCCTCTTCGCTTCCGCCCTTCACCTCCCCATCGTTCTTATGCCCGGCATTACCCTCCGCCACTTCCCCCTCCGCCTCTCTCGGGCGCTTCTCCCCCGCCGCCGCTTCCCGCTCCGCCTGCGCGCTGTCGACGTCCATCGGCGGAGGACCGGGGGGCGAATGCGGGCTCAGGCGAGTTTTGAGGGACTCAAAAGTAAAGGGGGCGGCGAATGCGGACTCAGGCGAGAACGCCGAATGAGGCGCCTCGACAGCACAGCGGAGGCGGTCTAATGCGGACTGCAGCGAGAGCGATTGATGAAGCTACAAGAAGGTTCTTGCCTAAACCCTGACTTAAATCAAGTCGGGAATCACCTGATTGTATGAAGATTCGAATGCGCGGAGCAGATCGAGGGGCCAAGAGAACTCTTGAGTTGCGAGACTTCAACACTGCGAGTCTCGGGGGTTTCTGATTTCAAGGGCTTTGACACGGGGCTTTGGCGAGAAGTGAGGGGCGAATTCTCATCCGCGATGGAGTTATGCTAACTGTTTCAGCGTGATTCCGTCTTCTCTAGGATCTTCTTCACATACAAAGGAGACATTTTAGGATACCTAACCAACCAGCTCAAAAATTCCTTGTTTTACTGACACTATAGCGAATGCTTCCTTGGAAAAAAAAAAAAAAAAATCACAAGCGATCGAATTTGATATCCTCATAAGATATCCTTCAATTGCTCAATGACCACATCCATTGGCCCATCATCCAGCACCACAATATCAAACGCTTGCTTGTACAGCTCCAGTTGGCGCTCCACATCGTGCTTCAAAAACCCCACCGCGATCTGATTGCTGATGCTCACGCCCTCCGACATCCCCAGATCCCCCAGATGGTCCCCCAGTAGAATCACATTCGTCCTGCTCCGCACCTCCGCCACCTCCTATGCAGCTGTGATTGTACCATATGTGACTGTGCCAAGGGTCGTCACCACCGGCATCGCATTTCTTGGCCATCGTCAGGACCTGGGTGGCTGCCGCCTGGGAAGCATCCTCCATATTAGCTGCATCACTTGCCTCCTCCGCAACTGCCAGCTCCAAAGAATGCTCGTTCTTGTTGAGCACATGAATGATGCGTCCTGTACATAATTTTGGGGGGTGCTTGGCGTGTGACTCACAAGGCACAAATGCCACACATGCGCGGGTGGCCAGAGGAAATCGCATGGGCGAGAGACGGCGAGGGTTGGGAAGGTAAAAGAGGCGAAGGGTGGACGGGAGAAAGAACGACACCTGAACCCACCTAGGAAAGCAACGAGTCGTCCAGATTCACCGAACTGCATTCTGTTGGACACCACTCTCACGTTGGAGAAGGAGCGAGAAAGCTGCTGATGCAGGAGCTGGTTGGGGGGGAGGAAATATAAGAGTATGAGGGCGGGAGGGGAGCTTGGGCATACAGGAGGAGGGGAGGACGAGAATGCAAGTTGAGGTGCAATACTGTGTGCGAGCCGATGGACAGCTGCCTGCAAATACCAAAGGGAATGACACAGCCCATGTCCAAAAGAACATGCGTGACCTTTAACCTTAATAAAATCTCACCCTTACAATCACGCCTCACATGTTCAATCACATAAAATAAAACCATACCACACATGCCTACCACACATGGCAGCCATGCCACGCTTCTCACCTCCTCTATCACGTCTGCCAGGCCTGCGGACAATATGAGAAGCGGCACGCCGTGCGCCTGTCTAGGCATGCGGGGGGGAGAGATGGAGATGCAGGGTAAAACCATAGGTGCAGCGGAGATAGAGGGATTCTCCTCACTGAGGAAGTAAGACGCAAATGTTGAAGCAAGCAGGGAGAGCACGTCAGTCACTCTGGCTACACATGCCGAAGCCGTCTCTGAAGACAGTGTTGGCAGCAGTAGTGAGCACGTGCGCCAGCCAACCATGTGACCTCCAGCACCCCACCCACCTCTAGCAATGCAAGCATGTCGCTCAACCCGTTTCTGAAGACGATGTTGGCAGCAGCAACACTCGGAGTGACATCAGCACGGGTGATCCCACTCTCCAGCAGCAGCCCATGCACATTCCTTATTTTCCTACTCATCAACCTCCACATGCCCCTAATTTATTCCCTCCTTCCTTCCTATGCCAAGTCATCCAAGTTGCCACATCATCACACAAGAATCTCATGATTCCTTATATTCTTCACCTTCTCACTCAACAAAGCTTTCATTCCTCCTCATTTCCTTCCTTTCCAACTCATCCAAGTTTTCTCCAACAGTGCATGGTCTACAACTCCAAGTCACCAAAGGCTCAACAACCATCACATGCTCCGCCACTATTCATCTTCACCAAGAATCATCTCCAACTTCTCAAAAAGTTTCTCAAAGTCCAATAAGGCATCTCCAAGCTCCTCTCCTTCAAGCTCCCCTTCAAGTCTTCTTCAAGCTCCTCAAATTCACACCAATACAAAGGCTCCTTGTTTATGTTCTATGTCTCTAGAGATGGTATTATCATGCTACATTTCTTCCTAGACTACTATGAGTGGGGTCTCTATCATGCATGTTCTTGTATCCACCATGGATTATAAGGCTTGTACTATACCATCTGTCATATAAGTTTATGCTCTCATGGTTCTCTCACGAAGCTCCTAGTTTAGCAAATTAATCAAGCACTAGTCCATCTTATACCCAACTTGAGTATAAGGTGCATCACCAAGCCACAAGCTTGTAGGAAGACTCTCCTCTTCAACACTCAACCTTGTGGCATCTTCACTCTTCAAGTACAAGACACTTTCTTTCAACACCACATCCAAGATTGTGGTCCTCTCTCAAGCTTGTGTGCTTCTCCCAAGCTCAAGACCCTTTCCCAAGTGCAAGTCTTCCTCTATCAAGAATCACTCCCAAGTTTCTACGTCTCCTCTACTTTGTGAGACACACATAAGTAAGTCTCTCACTCTTCTTCACAAGCATCTCTCCCTCGACAAGTCCCCTTTTACTCACTTGAGTACCTTTTCTTTATTTTTTTTATATGTGCTACAGTTCTACTGTTGCACTCTTGTCCTATTCGACTGTACAATCATACTCTGTTGTCTTTATCTCAATTCTGATCACAAACCAGCAGCCTCCGATTCCGACCGGAAAAGCGTCGTGGTACAGTTTGAACCAGCCTTCGCCGAGGCAATAGCCGCAGTCAAACGTGCCAAACCTACCGAGTGTGCAGATCGTGCAGATCAATTTGGCCTATATCCGCTGAATTCTAGTGACGGGGTTAGCAGCCGCTGCACGACGAAACCCAGATAGATGTCTACAGAGATGGCGGTAACGATAAGCACATCAAGATGAGAACGAAAGAAACCCAGCAACAATCGGGCAGTAATCATACCGAGGTTAAATGGTTCTGACTGTTTTGCACAGCGAGGAGGGGATGGAGAGGGGGAGGGGGAAGGGGGGGGGGAGGGGGGGGGGGGACGGGGGACGGGGGGACGGGGGGGAGGAGGGAGGAGGGGGGTGGACAGGATGTGCTGGAGAATCGACCAACCGTGACGATTCCGTCAGACAGGATGTGCTGGAGTGTAGTAAATGACTTAAAGATTCTTTGGGCTCTACTCAGCCCAATAGGCCAGCGAGCCGCGGGCGGAAGCCACTAGAGAGAAGCATGCGACCCTCACATTCGTAGAGTGTGACAAGAGAATTCCTCGCGAAGAGCGAACAACTCACAGGGAGGCGAGACGACAACGACGAGTGGGGTACGGCAGACTTGGTAGTAGCTTCAGCTCGGATTCTGAGAAGGGGAGAGCAACGGCAGGGGGCCATGGTGGTTTGCGCTGGAATGGTGGTGGCATTGAGAATGTCACTATGGCAAGCACGCATTGAAGTAGGTCATTAGGCTTGGGCGTATCCCAAGCGTAGGTCTGAATGCGGTTGGGTGAGTTTGTTTTGTGGTAAGTGGGTTCAAAAACGACCTCAAACGGTTGGGGTATTGAGCAAAAGTGTACGTTTCGGACAAAGCGTGGCAGATGTGATGTTGGGATGGGCGTGTGTGAGTGCTTTCGGCGTGGTTGGTTTTGGCGAAGTTGCTTGTGTGGCTCGGGCTGGTAACCAAAGTCGTCGAAAAAGACTTCGCCGTAGCGATAGTAAAAAAGAATAAATACACATGTTTCTCTCAATTGTCTCACCCGAAACAATCCAAATTCCAATCCCACCTACCAGGTTCTCAGCATGACTCGCGTTGACAATGAACCTCATTGGCTGCAGTCTTTACGATAGCGAACAGTCAAGTCGTATTTCGACAATTGCGAGAATCCAAAATGGGACGTCGCGCGGGCATATGATACAGTGCGTGAGCGAGAATCTATAACCAAGTGTCAGTGCTTACTGTTGGATTTCCCCTTCAATGTTCCGTTAGCCCAGGTTTGACCGTTTCCTGCTTACAGGCTCAAGCCGCCTTTAAAAACCGTAGAACTCAATAGGAAATAAGGTGTAGTCACGCGATTCACGCAAATGTTCCACACTGCTATGAAATATAAGTCAGAGTATAGCGCAGAATACTGTAGGGGAGAGTGACTACCGAATATTTTCTAACAATGAAAGACCTAGGGCTTATATAGTGCAAGTTGACCAGGTTGAACCTCAAGTGTTGGACCATTCAAAGGCTTGGTAGTCCCGAGGGTGACGGGGTCAAATTGGGTTCGGGGCACGAGGAATAGTTCGGGGCCGAATAGTTCGGCGGGGGTGGTTTGACGCGAGGTTTGAGGGCCGAGGCTGCAAACGCGCACTGTTCGCGGTACTCGCTGTGGCTAAACTCAGTAAGGATTCGTGAAATCCTTACACACGCCTAGATGTTCCTCGCGCTGATGACCCTCGCGCTGCCTCTTGGTTTCTACATGGCTGAAAGCAACAGAAAGTTCATGCGGTTGAGTGCAATGAAGAGGCCAAAATGTAGCCCTGCAAAAGCATGAACCTGTATAAAATTTGTCAATGCAAGCTTCACTTTACCACCATACTTATCTATAATACTCCTCTAGCAAAGAGACAGAATAATACAAATGACACTACCTCACATCTTTGCTTGTATTTCCATGAATTTTTGGATTCTACGAATCGGTAGAACAATACATGAAGGTCCCATACCGTATTCCTCCGTATATAAGGTCCTAGGGGCATATAGAATATAGGGAAAAATTTGGATAGGGGCACTTAATCGAATTAAATCTATATGACACAGTGCGTATCAAATGGTTATTACAAAAAAAAAAAAAAACACAAAAAAACTGTAGCCCAGACAAAGCTCCGTCTAGTGGATGTATTTGTAGGCAGGTCCATCAGAATATCCGCATGTAAATCGGCCCAGAAGCATCAAATTTGTAAGCACGGCAACAATCTTAGAGTAACGGATTGTTTAGAATGAGATATACAAGGTGGTTTTGTGCTGAGGGGTTGTACCCTCTAAGATTACGCCCCTATCTTGCCTATAATAACATATACATATATGTTTGACACACCCCCTAGGCTAGATGAGGGGCATTGGCTGGCAAGAGACACGCAGCTCAGGATGGCACTTCTAGTCCAACCTCTGAGGTAAGGGTCCGAAGACTACTCAGCAGGAGTACAAACTAAACAAGTGTAACCCAGGGCAGCACTACTAGTCCAGCAAATGGAACAACAGCCACAAGGACAGTCAAGATAATATAAGAAGAAGTAAGTATACAATCAGGGTCCAAGCAAGTGAGAAGCTACAGGGACTAGACCAAGCTGTACACAGTGCCGCTAATGATTTTTAGGCGCAAGCGCCTTAGTACAGATATCAGTTGTGTTGGCACCGGAGTCCAAGTGTACTACGCGGGCTTGGCGGCGCTGCTGTAGCTCGAGCAGGAGGAAGTACCGCAGTTGGATGTGCTTCGCTCTGCCCTCTAGTCTAGGCTCCTGACACAGGAGGATCATGGCCCTTTTGCCAGCGTACAGGACCGCGCCAGAGCTAGGCCTCTCACCTAAGTCTGTGAGCAAGAAAGACAGCCCGCTGAGCTCTTGTGCCGCCATGGCATCGGCGTAGATCTTAGCCTCACAGCTAGACTGTGCAACCGACGACGAGCGAGTGGACCTCCGCGAGATGGCACCTGCACCAAGGCTAAAGCAGTAGCCCTGGGAGGAACTGAGCGTCTCAGCGTCATCTGCCCAGGAAGCGCATGTGTGCCCTGTAAGGACCACTGGTCTGCGTCCTCCTAGCACTAGCCCCATGCCCAATGTACTTGCTAGAAAACGCAAAACCCTCTAAGCAACTGACCACTGATGTGGTCGGTGTCTGTCTGTGGCCAGAAAGCGAGCCAGGATGCTGAGAGGGTATGCGAGATCTGGACGAGTGCAAGTCATCAGGTACATGAGGCAACCCACCAGCATCGTGTAAGGACCACAAGGCTTTATAGACTCCTAAGAGTCTGGAGCCGAGAGCCTGCGAACTACTGGCACAGGTGTGGGCTGTGCAGAGAGGAACAAAAAACCGAACCTCTGAAGGACCTGGCCCACCAAGTGTTACTGTGTGAGAGTGATGGTGTGCGCTGCTCTGTCCCTGGAGATCTGCAAGCCAAGGTAGCAGCACAGCTCTCCTAGGTTAGTGCAGATGTGTCTCCTCAGCAGCTCAGCCTTCACGGAGGACAGTGCGCCTCTGCCTGCACGGAAGACCAGATCGTCTATTTGGACAAGGGTGTAGAACGGGGTCTAGCTTGAACGAGCAAAGCGCGAAGGGACTGCAAAAGATGGGAAGAACTGCAGGTCAGCTAATGTAGCACGCAGTGTGTCGTGCCATTCGCGGGGCACCTGCCGCAGGCCGTAAACCGAGCACCGGAGGAGCTATTGGGTCCCAGAGGCGAAGGTGGCAGTGAAGCCTTACGGGCGGTGCGGGTAGACCTGCTCGTGCAGACTGAGCTGGAGAAACGCTGTAGAGAAGTCGAGGGAGTGCTATTTGTAGTCGTGTTGTGCTGCTATGTGTAGCAGCGCTCGAAGGCGAAGGTCTGAAAGAAGTCAACACCCTCGCGCTGACTTAAGCCTGTAGCCACATAGCGCGCCTTGAACACCGGTGGCTCTCCAGGGGGGCGCTTCACCTTGAAGAGCCACCGGCCATCGACTACGTTCACCCCAGGTGGGGGAACTGCGTCGACGTAGGTGCCGGTGGATCTCCAAGATGCCATATCCGCGTCCATGGCAGCTATCCACTGAGAGGCCCAGGGTCTCGAGGTCGCCTCAGCCTAAGTGCGAGTGGTCGGGATGTCAAGGGCGTGTGGGTCACCCTCAGGGACTAGCAGCATGGAGCAGAGATGAGGAGCGGCCTTGGACAGGAAAGCGAGCTCGTACTGCCGGTCCTCCTGGACGTCACTGCCAAGGGCACGAGCACCCCTGAGGGACGGAGGACAGGCAGGGTTAGGGACCAGAGCGGTGCCGTAGTCAAGGCGGTGGGTAGAGGCAAAGTCTGCAATGGCAAGGACAAGAGCAGAGAGACTGGAGACAGGAACAGACGGGTCGGTAACGAGGGAGGCAAGGACCCGAGGAACAAGAGGACTAGCGGCAGGAAGCAAGTCTGACAGAGGAGGCGGAGTGACAACAAGCGATGACGGAGGAGGCGACAAGAGGAGGGGAGGACGAGACGCGTGAGAATGAAGCAACATAGGGTGAGAACGCTGAGCTGGAGAGACAGGACGAGCACGAGAAGCACGGTGAGACCACTAGAGGGAGGGTGGGGTCGGAGCAGGAGACAAGGGTGGAGAAACAGGAGGAGAACGAGGGGGAAACGAGCTGGAGACGGGTCCGGCAAAGGAAACACAAGGCCGTAGACAGGAGGGAGAGGCGGCAGCAGGTGGTCACGGGAGGGAAGACCGAGGAGGCGAACGGTGGACACCGTCAGCGATTGCTGCTGTTGCTGCTGCTGCTCCTCGCCGACACCAGAACCTCCAGCTGCACCATGGGTACCTCCGAGACGCTCCATGCCAACACCCCCATAACGAAAACCCTCTCCAGCACCGGTGCCAACCTCACGGCCGCCGAGACAAGCCATGACAGTACCCCCAGGACTAGCACCATCAGACTGAGAAACCGCTCCAGCACCCTTGCCACCCCCAGGACAGCTGGGATAAGCCACGACAGTACGCCTAGGACAAGCACCCCTAGAACCAGCACCCTCCTTAACGCTTCCACCCTAAGAGCTGGCGGACCCCTGTAGCGGCGGCGGCGGCTGCGGCTGTGGCGGCGACGACGGCGGCGGCTGCTGGGGTGGCGACGGCGACGGCTGCTGCGGCAGCAACGGCGACTGCAGCTGCGGTGGCGGAGGAGGAGACACTGAGGCAGAGACAGGCTGCGAACCCGGAGAGTCAGCCGACTCCTCCACCGGGACAATTGACGGGAGGGGAGGGAAGTGAGACACACTAGACGGGGCAAGATAGGGAGGGAGGGGAGTAGGTGCTACCGGGGGAGTGGGGACCAGGAAAGCAGATGTAGAAGGAGATAGACTAGTCAAAAGTGATGTCGCGAGAATGAAAGAAACGGTGAGACGGCTGGTGGAAAAAGGTGCCAGTCAGACGCGTCGAGGGGGAAGCCAAGGAAGACACAAGGGACGGTGCAGGAGGCACTCAAGCGAGGCAGTCCCAGATGTGGAATACTGACGCGTCACCATCTGGGGCGTAGCGAACAGCGAACGGCCACAAAAAATGGGGTGCATCGGCATGGATCATGGAGGTACGAGCCACATCCATGACCAAACCGATGCGTTGCTCAGCGATCCCATTCTGCTGTGGGGAGTTTGGCAGGGTGTACGACTGGGTGATGCCCTCCGCACGACAGAGCTCGCGAAGCCGACCGGAGGCAAATTCACTACCACGGTCGTAGTGAAGACGCAGCACAGGGAGGCTGCGGTGGACTCGAGCAGCTACGACCCACCGGATAAGAGCGTCAGGCACGTCCGCTCCAGGGGAAACATCGTGGTATAGCACGTGTAGTCGTCGACAAGCACTAGAAAGTAGCGCTCTCGACTCGGCCCAGGGACGGGGGCTGGGCCCCAAACGTTCAAGTGCAGGGTCTGGAGTGGTGCAGGGGTGGGGGGCAACAAGGAGGAGTGAGGAGCACGGCGCAGCCGGCCCTCGATGCAGGGCGTGCACGATGGCGCGGAGGAGGGAGGGAGGGGAGGAAGCGACGTAGGGAGACCTAAGAGAAGACCGTGCTGGGACATGTGACGCAGACACAGGAGTGCGAGGTGACCTAGGCGGTGGTGCCACAGAAGCAACAGATGAGTGAGCGACCGACACGAGCAAGCCGCAACAACCTCGGAGGGCGCAACCACCTGGGGGAACGCTCCCACCGTGGTGGACGTGGTGTCTAGGGTGTACAAGCCAGACACCGGGTCCCGGGGGAACTTGGTAAGAGGGGCACCGATGGCAGCCTCGGTACAGACTGTGTACCACTCTTGTCCAGGAAACATAGCGATGACGCCGAGGTCCTGAAGACAGCCGACACCAACTAGGTTCCTGGAGAACGAGGGGATAAACAATCCTGTAAGAGAGCCCGAGGGAACCGCCGGACAGGGAAGGGTAGTGGAGCAATATGCAACTACCAGACCTGAGTAGGGGTCAGCAAGCGCTAAAGCAGCAGGGGGGCGAGCGGTGTGAGTGAAGTGTGGTCGCGAAAGAAGCAGGCGGACGCACCAAAGTCTAGCCTGAAAGAGAGCGTGGCGGTAGTGGCCGCAGGCAGAGGAGCTAGAGTGGACCCGAGGCTAGACAAGGCAAATGGTCCTATGCTTGACGTAGCAGGGGAACCTAGGCTGCACACAGGGGACACACCTACACTAGGCAACACCGGGTAATATGGTCCAGTCACACTAGAGTCATCTGCATACATGACATACATAGCAGACCTAATATGATCCATATCCGGCTCAAAGACAGGCACACGACGATGCACCAGTCTGTACCAGTCAGGGGGGGTCCGACGCGGGGCCGAAGCAGAGATGGAAGAGGTCTTCGAGGCGGCGGTAGCAACGGGTGGCAGTGTGACCAGGACGGTCGCAGACAGTGCCGCAGCGGGGGCCAGACTGAACCTGGTACTGGCATGAGATCGTACTGGAGCTGCCACCCAACACCGAGCTGCATGGCCCACCACCACGACCACCACCACCAGCGACACCAGGCCACCACGGCGGCGGGGTCCCCACTACTGCTCTTGCTGCTGCTGCTGCTCCGGGGCATCAGCCCCGGTCCCCTCATCTGCACCACCGTCCCGGCCACCACCTCCGCCACCCCCACCACTCCCCCCACCCTTCCCTCCGCCACGCCCCCCCTTGGGGCGGCGGCCCTTACCCTGACACGGCTGCACTGAGGCCGCGACGGCGGTCTCAGTAGCAAGGGCTATCTCAGTGACAGCGGCAGAAACGTCAGAGTAAGTGCACTAGGAGGGAGCATAGCCCTGGAAGATAAGGACCACTGCACTACCACTAGACTGAGGGATAGTGCGCTGGCGGGTCTCTATCGCGGACAGGGCGGTGACAAATGCAGTAAGGGTCAGGTCACCTGGGTGCTGACTAAGGAAATGGTCATGGGCAGTGGCAAGGCGGCAAGGGAGGCGTGTTGAAATGAGGGAAAGTGTAGCGCAAAGTGGCGGCGGGAATGCAGTGAGCTGTGCCTCAGTGCTAGCAGCGCGGTAGCTAGTCTCAAGTGCCCGGAGATGAGTGACAAGGTCAGCAAAAGTGGGGAAGGAAGCAAGATCAGGGAATAGCATGGGAAGGATCAGGCGGCCGGGAGAGGCGGAGGTGGGAGTGGAATAGCGTGCAATGACTGCATCTAAGTATTCCTTCACATTTGCTACAGCTGTAAAGCGGGGACGCCCAGACAGGGAGAGAGCGTGACTAATGGCAAGTTGTTCTACTGCGTCGCGCGACTCCCAGACAGCGCGGGCAAGCTTAGCAGCAGCAATGGCCTCACGCCCAGCAGACATGGGGGTGTCAGAGAGGGCAGCAGACGCATCAGGGTAGGGAAGCTTACCGTCGATATGGACGGCCAGGGAATGGTCATCTTGGCACTGACCTGTCAGCTGGTAGCAGAGGTCGACGAGCCACGCCTCAAAATCAACCGCCCGACCCTCCGTGTCCAGGCGGAGCACAGAGTCCGCCATCACCACGGCTGCAGCAAGTGACTTCCGCGGGAGGGGGGGGAAAGCGGTGTAGAGCAGTGGAGTGCGATGGAGAGCGGTGGAGACAGCCGGTGAGAGCGCCGGCTCAGAGGGGAGCCAAGGCCGGCAGGTCAGGGCGGCAGAGTGGCTCGCAGGCTCAGCAACACAGTGGCATTGCGGCTCGGCGGCATGGCGGAACGGCGGCTCGGCAGCACGGCGGCGCGGCTCGGCAGGAGCTAGGCCTGGCACGGTCCGGGGCCGGCGGAGCTGGGGCTGGCGAAGCTGGGGGCCGGCGGAGCTGGGGCCGGCGGAGCTGGGGTCGGCGGAGCTGGGGCCAGTAGAGCCGGGGCCGGGACGAGGGGGGGGGGGGGCGGCGATCAGGGGGCCGGCGAGCTAGGGGCCGGCAAGCAAGGGGGCCGGCGAGCTAGGGGGCGGCGAGCGTGGGGCCAGCGAGGGCGGGGCCAGCAAGCTAGGGGCCTGTGAGCAAGGGCCGGCAAGCAGCGGGGCCAGTGGGCGAGCGCGGGGCCAGTGTAAGAGCCGGGGCTGGCGAGCTAGGGCCGACGGGCACGGGGCTACGGGCAACTGGCGGTGACGGGCGGCTGGCGGCTATGGGCGGCCAGCGGCTACAGGCGGCTGGCAGCTACGGACGGCACAAGGCGACGGGTGGCTAGCGGCGGTGAGCGGCAAGCGGCTAGCAGAGGCGGCTAGCGACTGGCGGCTAGGAACGGTCGGCTAGCGACGGGCGGCTAGCGACGAACGGCTAGCAACGGGCGGCTAGGGCTAGGGCTAGGACTAGGGCGGAAGCACAGGTGGGCGGGGAGGACCTAACCTAGCATGATACCATATCAGAGTAACGAATTGTCTAGAATGAGAGATACTGGGTGGTTTTGTGCGAAGTGGTTGTACTCTCTAAGAGTACGCACCTATCTAGCCTATAATAACATATACATATATGTTTGACAAACAGTGTTGCCTTCCAATCCAATCACAGACAATCGCGAGGCGGTGTTGGCACAGCTCAGCGGTGGCTGATGCTTCGTTGGCCACTCATGCTCGATATCTGACAGTGCAGCTGCATTTTGACAGCATGGAGGGCAGGATGAGGGGAACACACATCTGGAGAAGCGGAAACCGTGGACGATGCCTTATTGTCACAACTTGCCTCAACGGCTGCCAGTGCGCACGACCCCACAAGGGATTCCTCTTCATGAGTGAGGGTTGAGAGAGGGGTTACCAAGCTGAGCTCCTCATGATTTCAGCTCGTCGGCTGTTTCCTAGAATCATGCTAGAGTTAGGCGCCAGCCATGGCTGGTCTAGGACCTTCGGGAATGCCAGTCCTGTTCAGGCGTCTTGGCGAGCCTACTCGCCTCCTGCTGCTCCCGCTCCTCCTGCTCCTCCTGCTCCTCTCGACGCCTCCTGATGGGCTGCCTAATAACGTACCAGTCCTAACGATCCTGCTACCTGGTGATCCGCTACCTCATGGCATAGAGGATCCATATGCCAAGAGTCTCGACGGTTTGGATGATGAAGCGCCCGAAGAAGCGAACCTGATGTAGAATACTAGGCTCGAGACGGATTGCCCGAGAAGCTCCCAATTCCCACCTTCCCTGAGGGGCGGAAACGTCCGCATCCCGCGACAGTTAATCACGATCCGCGTCCCCCGTCCCCCAAGAGCCATATGACGCAACGTAAGCGGCGCTCCTACACGGTGCAGGAGAAGCTCCACTGGGTCAACTGGCTGAAGGAGGTGAAGGTAAAGCGACAGGTCGCTCGTGAGTCCGGCACCTTGCGGTGCTGCCTACGTGAGTGGGAGATCCAAGAGGAGGAGTTGAAGGCTGTTGTTGGCTGTCATCAACGACTTCATGGTCACGGGCGCTCCTCATGGTACCACGATATGGAGGTGGAGGCATATGATTGGTTTCTGGCGGATCACGCTCGCGGGCTACCTGTCGCAGTGGCGAAACTGCAGTAGTGGTCGCGCGAGGTCATGCACACACTGCACGCGATGGTAAAGTGGATGGCCTCTTATCGATGGACTGTCCGGTTTCGAGCGCGCTGGGGACTCACCATTCGTGCTAAGACGAAGATCGGGCAGACGATGACAGATGGTAAATGCATATTCAATCTTGTTTGATGTTAACATTACAGCGCTTTAACTCCTGCTCTTGAATAAAACTATCATCAAGTATTGACACTCATCTACCCCCCTCTGTGTTTCCTTTTTTTTTAAACAACCCAGAGTGCAATGAGCAAATTCAATCCTTCTGGCAGTTTGGTAGGGACTCACGGTGGGCGTACGGCATTGAAGATAGGTGGATCATCAACGCCGACCAGACTCCGCTATAGCTGGAGATACCCGCGAAGAGGACGGTTGAGCAGGTCGGCGTGCACTCCGTCCCCGTGAAGACCGCCGGCTACCAGAAAGAGCGTGTCACTGTTATGCTGGCGTGCACTGCGATGGGAGAGAAGCTTAAGCCATGGGTGTTTTTCAAGAGGGGGAGGCCGCCGAAAGGGAACTTCCCACCAGGTGAGTTTCCCGCATGTTTTCCTTTGGTTTTGACTTGTTCATCCCGCTGGAAACTCAAAGCTAACATTCATATTTTTGCTGTGTCGCTCTGGGATGTGTGGCAGATGTTGTGGTGGCAGCACAGCCAAACGGTTGGATGGACTCTGCTGGGGTTATCGAGTGGCTCGACAAAGCTGTGAAGCCGTTCGTCAAACCCGTCTTCAGACAGCACGCTAGATATGCCCTCCTCATTCTGCATTCCTACTGCGGCCATCTTTACCCCGACATCACGGAGCGGTACAAGGACCTGCACATCGTGCCGGGAATCATCCCAGCGGGCTGTACTTTTTCGATTCAACCTCTCGACGTCTCTGTGAACAAGTGCTTCAAGGCGTCGGTTCGGCGGGAGTACCAGGACTAGTTCGATCAAGAGGGCATAAACCTGTTCAGGAAGAAGGGTACGTGCACATCCTCTTGCTTCCTTCACCTCTTGCTTCCCAACATCCAGTGCTGACGTAATATTTTGTCCCCTCGTGCCAGGAAATCTGAAGAAGCCTCCGCCTGAGCAAACGCTCAAGTGGATTGCGAGGGCTTGGAAGGCTGTATCGATGAGCTTGATCCAGAAGGCATTCAAGACTTGCAAGATCTCGAATGCCCTGGATGGCAGTGAAGACGACATGTGCTTGAGGCACATGAGGCCAACCGCGAATGAGGTTGATGTGACGGACGACGTAGCCGCTGATGGTTTTGTAGCAGTGAACTTCGAGGAGGCTGCAGAGGAGGTGTCAGTACTGTAGTGCCTACAGTATAGTTGTTGTGCTCTGAAAACAGAATGAGTTGTAGGCTAGTTGTAGGATATTCTGACGTATTATAAGCCTAGTTTGCATTGTAGGTATGTCACAATTTATGTCTAACTGATAGCAATCGAATCAACTGGAAAAGGGGGGGGTGCCTGTATGGTTTTCGAACAAAAAAAAAAGGGGGCGTCTAATCGGAATTAGGCATGAGCAAACGGCCCGGACGAGCCGGGCCGGCTCGGACCGAACCGGAATTTTCTCGGGCCGGGCCGGCACTCTGAAGGATCCCGGTGTCAAACATATTTGTATATGTTATAATAGGCTAGATAGGTGCATGCTCTTATAGGATACAACCACTTGAAAAAACCAACCTCTATGCCTCATTCTAGTAAACTATTCTACTTTGAAATGGTATCACCCGCTAGGTTAGGTCCTCCCCGCCCACCCGCGCTTCCGCTCTCGTCCTAAGCCTAGCCGCCCGCACCTAGCCGCCCCTTAGCACCCCGTCGGCCCCGTGCACCCCCCCTCTGGCCCGTTAGCGCCCCGTTAGCGCCCCGTCGGCCCCCTCTGGCCTGTTAGCGCCCGTCGGCTCCGTTCGCGCCCCGCCGGCCCGTAAGCGCCCTACCGGCCCCGCTAGCGCCCCGTAGGCCCCGTGCGCACCTCTGGCCCTGCTCGCCTTGCCGGCCCGTTTGCGCCCCGCCGGCCTGTTAGCCCCTTTACGGCCCCGTTCGCGCCCCGTCGGCCTCGTGCGCCCCTCTCGCCCTGCTCGCCCCACCGGCCCGTTAGCGCCCCGCCAGCCCATTAGCGCCTTGCCGGCCCCGTTCTCGCCTCGTCGGCCCCGTGCGCCCCTCTGACCCTGCTCACCCCACCGGACCGTTAGCGCCCCGCCGGCCCGCTCGCGCCCTACCGACCCCGTTAGCGCCCTGTCGGTCCCGTGCCCCCCCCTGACCCTGCTCGCCCCGCTGGCCTATTAGCCGCCCACCGGCCCTGTTAGCGCCCTACCGGCCCCGCCCATGCCTCGTCGGCCCCATGCGCCCCGTCGGCCCTCGCCATCCGGTCTGCCAGCCAGCCGCCCAGCCAGCTGGCTCCAGCACCGACCAGCCGGCTCTGGCTCCCTTAGCGTCGCCTTCCCTGCTGGCTGTCTCCCCCGCTCTCCACCACTCTCCACCACACTCCACCACACTACACCGCCCTCCACCGCACCACTACACTCTACCGCACTCCACCACACTACACCGCACTCCACCGCACTTCACCGCACTCCACCGCTCTCCACCGCTCTTCACCGCTTCCTCCACCTGTCCTCCTCACTCAGTTAGCGGCCATCAGCAACTGCAGCAGTGGCGATGGCGGAGTTACAGCTCCGTCTGGACGCAGAGGGTCGGGCGCTCAACTTTGAGGCATGGCTCGTCGACCTTCGCGTCACCTTACAGGTCAGCACCAGGACGGTCACTCCTTGGCTGTTCATGTCGATGGCCTGCTTCCCCGCCCCCCTGCCCCTGCTGCCCTCCCTGCTGCCCCCACCTCTGTTGAGCATGAGGCCTTTTCCGCTGCTGTGCTTGATCGTGCCGTCTGAGACTCCTGCGACGCTGTCACGCAACTTGCTATCAGCCACGCGCTCCCGCTGTCTGAGTGTCCTTGCTTTACCACTGTAGGGAACGCCCAGGCCTTCCTAGATGATGTCATTGTGCGCTATTCCACCCCTGCCATTGCCTCTGCTGGTCGTCTGATCCTTCCCATGCTGTTCCCTGATCTTGCGTCCTTCCCCACTGTCACCGACTTTGCCACGCACCTCCACGCGCTTGAGACAAGCTACCGCACTGCTAGCACTGAGGCACAACTCACTGCCTTCCCGTCGCCGTTCTGCACTACCCTTTATCTTATCACCACGTGCCTCCCTGGCCACCTAGCCACAGCCCGCGACCACTTCCTTAGTCAGCACCCGGGTGACCTCACTCTTACTGCATTTGTCACTCCCCTGTCTGACATAGAGACCCGCCAGCGCAGTATCGCTCAGTCTAGCGGTAATGTGGCGGTACCAATCTTTCAGGGTTGTGCTCCCTCCTAGTGCTGCTATTGCTGAGACCACTGCGGTGGCCTTAGCGCAGAAGCGTCGGGGTTAGGGCCGCCGCCCCAAAGGGGGGCGTGGTGGGGAGAAGGGGGGTGGCGGTGGGGAGGGTGGCGGCGGTGAGGGCGGGGATATTGGTTCAGACGAGGGGACCGGGGCTGGTGCCCCGGAGCAGCCGCAGCAGCAGAAGCAACCTCAGCAGCAGCAGCAGCAGCCTCAGCAGCAGCTGCAGTCGTCGCAGCAGCAGCAGTCACCGTGGGGACCCCCACCGCCATGGTGGGCTGGCGGCACTAGCGGCGGTGGTCGTGGGGGGGGCGGGCATAGCTCGGTGTCGGGTGGCAGCTCCAGCGCGGTCACCTGCCAGTACTAGCTTCAGACCGGCCCTCATTACGGCATTGTCTGCCTCCGGCCCGGCCACACCGCCGACCGTTGGTACCGCCGCCTAGACAACATGTTCCACCACCGCTTCAATCCTTCATCGGACCCTCTCAACTGGTACGCCCTGGCTTGCTGTCGTGTGCCGGTCTTTGAGCTTGACATGGATCAGATTAGGAATGCTATGCCTGTCATGTATGCTAATGACTCTAGTGTGATTGGACCCTATTATCCGGTGTTGCCTAGGATAGGTGTGTCCACTGTGTGTAGTCTAGGCCTCCCTGCTTCGTCAGGCGTAGGACCGTCTGCCTTGTTTAGCCTAGGCTCCACACTAGCCCCTCCGCCGGCAGCCGCTAGCGCTTCGCTCTCCTTCACGCTTTACTCCGATGCGTCTACCTGCTTCTTCCGCGACCATACTTCCCTTACACCACTTGTCCCCCCTGCCACCGTTGCACTTGCAGACCCCTCCTCCGCTCCAGTAGTTGCATGTGGCTCCACTACCCTTCCCTTTCCGGCAGCCCCCTCGGGCACTCTTACAGGCCCGCAAATCCCCTCGTTCTCTAGGAAGTTGGTGTTGGCTGTCTTCAAGACCTCGGCGTCACCACTACGTTTCGCGGACACGAGCGGTACGCAGTCTGCACCGAGACCGCCTCAGGTGCCCCCCTTGCGACGTTCCCCTGGGACCCGGTGTCCGGCCTGTTTAGGCTTGACACTGCATCCCCCCCAGTGGAGACGTCCCCCCAGGTAGCCGCGGCTTGCTCGTGTCGGTCGCTCACTCACCCGTCGCTGCTGTGGCACCACCGCCTAGGTCACCCTGTACTCCCGCGTCTGCGTCACATATCCCAGCACGGTCTTGTCCTAGGTCTCCCTTCATCACTCCCTTCCCTCCCTCCCTTGCCCGGGCCGCCGTGCACGCCTGCGTCGAGGGTTGGCTGCGCCATGCTCCTCACTCCTCCTCGCTTCACCCTGCCACCTCGCCACTCCAGACCCTGCACCTGGACGTCTAGGGTGCGTCGAGAGCGCTACTTTCTGGTGCTTGTCGACAACTACACGCGCTACACCATGGTGTTTCTCTTGGAGGGGAAGGCCGACGTGCCTAACGTTCTTATTCCGTGGGTCGTAGCTGCGCGAGTCCACCGAGGTCTCCCCGTGCTGTGTCTCCACTCCGACCGTGGAGGCAAGTTTGCCTCCGGTCGGCTTTGCCAGTTCTGTCGTGCGGAGGGCATCACCTAGTCTTACACCTTACCGAACTCCCCAGAACAAAATGGGATCGCCGAGCGACGCATCGGTTTGGTCATGGAGGTGGCTCGTACCTCCGTGATCCATACCGGTACACCCCATGTTCTGTGGCCGTTCGCTGTTCGCTACGCCGCTCACCAGCTTAACCTGTGGCCACACTCCCAGCGGTCGCAGGTTTCACCGACCCTCCTGTGGACCGGGTCTCCTGGTGACGCGTCTGCGTTCCACGTCTTGGGATGCCTCGCTCATGTTCGTGCCTTCGGCACGGACAAGCTCACTGCCCACACTGTCCCCAGTGCCTTCCTTGGTTTCCCCCTTGACTCGTCTGACTGGCACTTTTACCACCCGCAGTCTCACCGCTTCCTTCACTCGCGTGACGTCATTTTCGACGAGTCCGTCTCCTTTTACCGTCGCTTTCCCCACCGCGGTCTCCCCGATTCCCCATCCCTATTTCTTGTTCCCACTCCCCTGGTAGCCCCTGCTCCACTCCCTCCCCGTCCAGCTCCGTCTGGAATGTCTTACGTCATTCCCCTCCCGTCGGTTGTCATAGGATTGAATGAGGTTTGCTCAATGTTGCACTATCAATCCGTACAAGGTGCTTTTATACTTTCATAGTACATCAGGTAACCAGGTTTATCCTATCCAACGGGAATAGACACTTCTAGAAATAGAATCACCCTGCGTATAGCCACGCGAGGCTATTTGATACAAGGGATTACGGCAGGATTACGCTAGATATAGCGCGCCAGTACATCCCAAGCCTGGTTGGTGATATAATTACAATACCAGGATAAACCAAAGGATAATGGAAAAGGAGAAATATGAAACCAAATGAGATAAGATAAAGACCAAATGAATCAGGAGTGAAAGAGGAATGAAATAGAAAGGAAATATGGAAAGGGGAAACTGGAGTAACGGGATCGTACTCTCACATCGGTTGTCCCGCACGAGGCATCGGCTAACTCTGATGGCCCCGCGGCGCAGTTCTCGACGCCTGCCTCTTCCCCCGTATCCCCTCCTCCATCGTCGCGTCGCAGCCGCAGCCGTCGTCGCAGCCGCAGCAGCAGCCGTAGCCGCCGCCGCAGCAACAGCAGCCGTTTGTGGACTCTGGGGGTGTTGGTGTTGAGGAGGGTGCTAGCCCTGGGGTTCCTCTCTTGGCTTGTCCCGGAGGGCTCGGGGGTGGCACCGGTGCTAGAGAGGGTTCTCGCTCCGGGGGTGCTCGTTCTGGGGTTGCTGGAGCGGAGTGTTCCGGATGTAGGCGTGGTGCAACTGGCAGTCCAGGTCTCGGCGTCGAGCAGCAGCAGCAGCAGTCGCCGCCGTTGTCCGCCCTTCGCCTGCTCGGCCTTCCCTCCCTTGACCGCTCGCCTACGCCTCCCCCATCGCCTCCTCCCCTTCCTGTCTACGGTCCTATGTTTCCTCCGCCGGACTCGTCCCCGGCCAGTTTCCTGCCTCGTTTCCCCCCTTGTATCTCCTCCTCTGTCTCTTGAACCGACGCCTCCGTCTCACGTCTGATCCCGCCGTCCCTCTCGTGCTCGTCCTGTCTCTCCTGTTCCGCATTCTCACCATATCTTGCTTCGTTCCCACATGTCTCCCACTCCCCTCCTCCCATCTCCTCCTCCGTCTTCGCTTGCTGTCGCGCCTCCCCCTCTGTCTGACTACCTTCGTGCTGCTCGTCCTCTTGTTCCACGGGTCCTTGCCTCCCTCGTTACCGACCCGTGTGTCCCTGTCTCGAGTCTTGATGCCCTGGTCGCTGCTATCGCTGAGTTCGCCTCTACCCACCGCCTTGACTACGCCACCGCTCTTGTCTCTGGCCCTGCCTGCCCTCCGTCCGTCAGGGGTGCTCCTGCCCTTGGCAGTGACATTCTAGAGGACAGGTAGTACGAGCTTGCTTTCCTGTCCAAGGCTGCTCCACATCTCTGTTCCATGCTGCTAGTCCCTGAGGGTGACCCAGACCTCTTTGAAATCCCGACCCCTCGCACTTACGCTGAGGCGACCTCGGCACCCTGGGCCTCTCAGTGGATAGCTACCATGGAGCAGGAGATGGCATCTTGGAGATCAACCGCCACCTACGTCAACGCAGTTCCCCTACCTGGGGTGAACGTATTCGATGGTCGGTGGCTCGTCAAGGTGAAGCGCCCTCCTGGAGAGCCGCCTGTGTTCAAGGCGCGCTACATGGCTAGAGGCTTCAGGAAGCATGAGGGGGTGGACTTCTTTCAGACCTTCGCCCCGACCCCGAAGATGACTACTCTTCGGGCACTGCTACAGGTAGCAGCACAGCGTGACTACGAGCTCCACTCCCTCGAATTCTCCGCTGCTTTTCTTCAGGGCAGCCTACACGAGCAGGTCTACCTGCGCCGTCCACAGGGCTTCACTGGTACCTTCCTCCTAGGATCTAGTGGCTCCTCCGGCGCCCGGTTTACGGCCTGCGACAGGTGCCCCGTGAGTGAGACGACACGTTGCCTGCAGTTCTTTCTGTCCTCTGCAGAGCCCTCGCTCTTCGTTCGTGCTCGCCAGACTCCGTTCTACATCCTTGTCTACGTAGACGACCTAGTCTTTGCTACTGCAGACAGAGACGCACTGGCCTCCGCAAAGGCCTAGCTACTGAGGAGACACACTTGCACTGACCTAGGAGAGCTGCGCCGTTATCTTGGCCTGCAGATCTCCAGGGATAGAGCAGCGCACACCATCACTCTCACACAGTCACACCTGGTGCGCCATGTCCTTCAAAGGTTCGGTCTTTAGTTCTCCTCAGCACATCCTACACCTCTGCTAGTAGACCACCGGCTCTCAGCTCTTGTTCCTGAGAAGTCAGTAGAGCCCAGTGGTCCTTACGTAGAGATGGTGGGTTGCCTCATGTACCTGATGAATTGCACTCGTCCAGATCTCGCATACCCTCTCAACATCCTGGCTCGCTTCGTGGCGATAGGCAGACACCGACCACAGCACTGCTCAGCCGCTAAGAGGGCTTTGCGTTATCTAGCAAGTACATCGGGCATGGGGCTAGTACTGGGAGGACGCAGACCAGTGGTCCTTACTGGGCACACTGACGCTTCTTGGGCAGACGACGTTGAGACCCTCAGGCCCTCTTAGGGCTACTGCTTTAGCCTTGGCGCAGGCGGTGTCTCGTGGAGGTCCACCCGCTCGTCGTCTGTTGCAGAGTCTAGCTGCGAGGCTGAGATCTACGGTGGTGCTATGGCGGCAGAGGAGCTCCGCTCGTTGACGTTCTTGCTCACAGACTTAGGTGAGCGGCCTAGCTCTGCCCCAGTTCTGTATGCTTATAACAGGGCCATGATCCTCTTGTGTCACGAGCCTCGACTGGAGGGCAGAGCGAAGAATATCAAGCTGGAGTACTTCCTCCTGCGTGAGCTACAGCAGCGTCACCAGGCCCGCGTAGTACACTTGGCCTCCGGTGCTGACACCGTTGATATCTTTACTAAGGCGCTTGCGCCTAAAGATCATCAGCAACGCTGTTTGCAGCTTGGTCTGGTTCCTATAGCTACTCACTTGCTAGAACCTTGATTGTGTCCTTCTCATTATATACCTTTCTGACTGGCCTTGTGGCTTCTCGTCCAGTGGTCGGACTAGTAGTGTCGCCCTTGTTTGCTCGTCTTGTTTGTACTCTTGTAGACTGGTCTTCCGACCCTTGCCTCAGAGGCTAGACTAGTAGTGCCACCCTGAGCTGTGTGTCGACTTCCAGGCACTGCCCCTTATCTGGCCTAGGGGGTGTGTCAAACATATTTGTATATGTTTTAATAGGCTAGATAGGTGCATGCTCTTATAGGGTACAACCACTTGAACAAAACCAACCTGTATGCCTCATTGTAGTTAACTTTTCTTCTTTGAGACCCGGCCCGTTCGGGCCGGTCCGAGTATGGCCCGCCGGGCCGGGCCGGGCCGCCGGCCCGACGAGGTCATTCAAGTCGGGCCAGCGTCCTCAGGCTGGTTGGCCCGAATTCGGCCCGTTTTGAGCAGGGCCCAAAATTGGTTTTAGGCCACTCTTTGAAATCAGAGTAGGAAAAAGAAAATACCCTGACGGTCAGAGCTAAAAAAATTCGAAGTTTGATTTGGCAGGGTAAAAAAGTTCGAAGTCTTTGCTTTAAGTGTAGAACTCTTTGCACCATTTCTAGCCTTGGCCATTTAAGGAACATTTTACATGAATGAAGTGGGCAGCACTGAGGTGTGGAAAGAATTGTATTCTGTAGCGGATTTGCGCGTGCTGGGGGAGATTGGGGGATGGGACGGAAAACGAGCGCGAGAGGGGAATCAGATTTACATGGGCGGCAGAGGGGCGGGAAAAAAACCACCTGCTCGTGATTGGTTGGGTGTCAGAAGGGTGTATACGACGAGACGTGTCTTGCTGTGGTGTGGAGGACTTAGCGAAAAAAAGTAGTGGGGGTGTGGGTGGGAGGCATGACTCTTGGCGGGAACTTAGCCATTTCTGTGTTGCGAGGGGGTGGGGGAGTTATGACTCTGGCTACGACTTAGCCGAAATTGCTGGTTTGCATGTGTTGAAAGTACATCAAAAGACTTAAGCGTTTCTGAAGTGTAACACTACACTCGAGGAAGATTGCAAGGGGTACGCGAGTCAACGGAGGTTACACGAGGGGGCGGACAAAGAACACGAAGGGTCTGGGACTCAAAGGGTCGCAACTGGAGGTTGCGACTGACCGTTACAGCATCACGGATGGTAACCGAAGCAGCAATCGAGTCGCTATGCGACTCGATAAACCGTTCCTGTAACTGTACTCTGCAAACTGCTTTCTTATCTTCTATATATTGCTGTATGCTTTTTCTTTAATCAATCACTTGTTCTCACATACTAGTACAAGGGTTCAACTGCCTCAACTTCCGCTGCACTACTCCAAGTCTCAAGTCTCTACAGCTGGGACTTAGTCTCTGCAAAAGATCCTAAGGGCTTTTCTCAGCCCAACATGGTATGAGAGCTGGTCAGAGACCAAAAACTCCCAGCAACTACACTCCATCTACAACCAGCAACTCAACTTGATTCAACAACTCCATTGATTACAAGACATGGACAACAAGGGCAAGAAAGTCTCTACGGGCTCGCCCAGCGCCCAAGAAACTCAACACGGCAACTCTGGTCTGCACACCTCAGGACTGCAGACAGAGACCGGGACTACTCAAGAAACAACGGGAAGAGTACCAGAGATGGTGACTCCGTCTCCCTCTTCAAGTGTGGACCCGAATCTCATGGAGAGATTCTTCAGCTTCATGTCACACTTCGACCAGCAGCAGCAGACAAGGACACCTGCGCACTCAACACAGAGCAATGGAGGGAATATGGGATTAGCGCCGATGAGCCTCGACAACTCATCCTTCGGGCGACACAACCAAGCGCCTACCTTTGCGCCTTATCACTCTTCGCCGGGGACGTTCGAATTCATGCCGCCCCGTGCCCAGCCAACAGCAGCTGCATCACAACAAACACCGAATGAAATCTTAAGTTTACAGGCGCAGTTCTCACACGTGATCAAACTTCAGACATCCTCACCGTTCAACGGACACGACTTCTTTACCTGGAGCTTCGAGTTCGAGCTGCTGATGGAGGCCGCGCATCTTCTGGGATACTTCAACGGGTCCCTGCCATTCCCAAGCAACGGCACTGGGAAGGAACAAGAGATCTTCACATATCAGTCGCTGCTGGCGTACACGGTACTCCTGAGAAACCTGTCACCACAAGAGCAGCAGAGCATCAGAACGTATCGGAGTTATGGAAACTCCGCGGAGCTCGCATGGCACCACCTCAAGTGCCTTTACCAAGCAAACGACAGCGTGACACAAAGCAGACTCATGCAACAGCTGACAACAATACAGATGAAGACCGGGGAAAAGGCGATGCAGTATATGAGTCGCTGCCAGACCCTCCGCGACCGCCTGCTTCGGTGCGGAGGAACGATCACTGAAGAAAGCTTCGTGACACTTGTCCTCGCCGGGCTCGGGCCAGAATGGAGAACCACACGATCACTTCTTCGAGCCCACGGAAGAATCTCGGAGATGCACCTCTGCGCCGAGCTTCACGCTGAACAACAGGAGATGGATCTGTTCGAGGAAAGACAACCAAGGAAGCAACAGCAGTTAGTCTTCTACACTCAAAGAAGAAATGACAACAACTACAACCGACGCAGCAAGCAAGATCAACGCGACAACCGAGGACTCACCATCGTACCGCCGTTCTGCCACAACTGCCAGACTTCCGGGCACTCCAAAGTCAACTGCAACCGCCCTCGCGTTTACCGTGCAGCAGACCCACAAGTCGCTTCCACTCAAGCAAGTCCTCCAAGGCGCTCTTCAACATCTGCACAACAAACACCCAACATCATCAACTGCATGGTACACATCGACAACTGCGCACCCGGTTCACCACCCACTTACGCACCAGACGAAGAGGAATTCCCGCCGCCGCGCTCGCAAGGACTTCAGGTCAACCCGACATACGCTGCAGTCGCCAACGCCGAACCCACCGGGCGAAACACCTGGTTCTTGGACAGCTGCTGCGGTCAACACATGTGCTCCTCGGGACGCTTCGTGCAACAGGAGAAACGACTCAACCGCGACGTCATCATCACAGTCGCCAACAACGAAAACCTGAAGACAAACAGACAAGGCGTGGTTCAGTTACAATCCATGGAAACAAACGTAATACTGCAGCTCAACAAAGTGCTCATTGTCGACAACCTGGGATACAATCTACTAAGCGTAAGCCAACTAATGGCCAAAGGGATTCACCTGGAGTGCGACTCTTACTCCAACGAGTTTCGACTTTACCACGGGAAGGGCGGCCTCTTCATCGGTCGTGCCCTCCTGAAGTCCGGTGTCTTCGTGTTGGACTTCGTCCCCGACCGCGGAACTGCCGACAGCGATGGCATCGTATCGTTCGCCGCCTGGACTCACCCGCCAGATCTTGATCCCGACTTTGACAGTGACGGCTTCTGGCACTCCAACACCATACCTGCAGCAGAGAGAACACGAGCATTAGCAGTTATCAGACAAGAAAGACAAGTACCCGCAAGTGTCCCAACAAAACCATCACCTGCAGTATGGGCAGCAGGACCCAGCCGAGTACCACCACCATCAACACGAGGACCGCCAACGGAAGCAGACCAACTTATGCCCGCCACACGAGAAGCTTGTCGAAGTCCCGCCTCGGTCGTCGCGTTCTTCTCCAACGCCGACATCTACCACCGCTCGCCCGGTCACCGTGCTCCCGACGACATCTGGCACCAACGCCTCGGACACCCTGCAAACAGCACAATACTTCAAACAATCCAAGCAGAGGTGTTAGAACGCAACGCCCTTCTGACGACGAGCGGTCAAGAACTTCGACGACCACGCGCACGGTGCTTCACATGCCCCGAAGCAGATCTTCCTCATCAACCTTTTCCATCCCATCACAACCCAAGCGCACCTACTTACGCTCCGATGGAAAAAGTCTACAGCGATATTTTAAACATGCCTCGAGACGACGCCGAAGCCGACTTTAACTACGTCATCACTTTCATCGACGCCGCAACCAGATATGTCTGGCACTTCAATCTCAAAACGCGCGACCAAGCCTTCGAAGCCTTCACAACATGGCTCCCCATCGCCGAACGAGAATCAGGACTCAAACTCAAGAGCTTCCAGTCAGACGGTGCACTGGAATACCAGTCACAACGCTTCAGGACCTATCTGGCGGAAAGGGGAATCAGACGCCTGGTGTCCCTGCCCTATGCTCACCAACAGCAGGGGGTAGCAGAACGCATGAATCGGACCTTGCAGACGACGATGCGAAAACTGCTTCAGGGGATGCGACTGCCAACCACACTGTGGCCAGACGCGATGACACATGCTGTTCACCTGCACAACCTGCTGTCCTCGTCATCACTTCCCAACAACGCATCACCGCACCTGTTGTGGACAAGAAAAAGGGGCAGCACAAAATTACTCAGAGTCTTTGGCTGCATGGTACAGAACAGACCCCACACAGCCCGAGCAGGACGCTTCACACAACGAGCTCGGTGGGGACTCCACCTCGGCATCGCGAAACATTTTCACGCGTGGAAAATTCTCGACATACAAGACAAAAACACGGTGGCATCACGAGACGTTATCTTCTACGAACGACTGACTCTGCAGCATTACCTGGACAACCTTGCCAACACACAAGACCCCACCGACGGCCTCTCGGGACTTCGTTCCTTCGCCGATCGTGCTGCCGAAGCTGACGCAGCAGAAGAAGACGTACCTGGAGCCTCGGAAGCTGCCGGGCCACTCCCATTCTGTTCCGTACCTGTTCCACTAGATGAAGATAATCCCCTCGATAGCAACAACCTCGACACCTTTTACCACTTCGCCGACCAAGGTTACGCTACACCTCACCCCGTCGACACGAATATTTCGGAACGCATCGGCCCCAATTTCTTACCTGACCCCGAAGACGGTGACGAAGCAGCTTATTCCGGGAATAACAATTCCCCTCGACACACACCCACGGGACTCCAGATTCTAGGCCTCTGGGTCTCCGTCCAGCATCCGCCGCCGCCTTCTACGCGTGAGCCTTCAACATTGTCGCAGGCTCTGGGGGGGGAACATAAGGCAAAATGGAAGGAAGCGATGGAAAAAGAGTTAAAAGCTCTGCAAGACCGAGAAACATGGAAACTGGTACCTGCAACGAGCATCAACGGGAAGAACGTTCTCTCGGGGAAATGGGTGTACCGCATCAAGACCAACTCAGACGGCTCCATCGAACGATTCAAAGCTCGATGGGTCGTACGAGGCTTCGATCAACGATACGGAACCGACTACACAGAAACCTTCGCTCCAGTCTCCCGTCACACCTCATTACGCATCCTACTCGCCGTCGCGGCCACGAAAACACTACCGCTACGCCAAATCGATGTCGCGAATGCGTTCCTATACGCACCTGTGGACGCTGAGATCTTCGTCGAACAACCCCACGGATTCATCGACGACCCCACGAAAATATGCCGACTGACAAAATCCCTATACGGGATCAAGCAAGCCCCGCGGCTCTGGCAGCAGCATCTTCACAGCCGTCTCGTAAAAATCGGCTTCCTACAGCTACCACATGACCAAGCCATGTACCGACTGCAGAAGGGAAGAGATTACATTCTGCTCATCGTCTACGTCGACGACCTGCTCTACATCGGTTCTACCACCGACATCGTCACCTGGTTCGAAGGGGAGCTGAAAGGGGACCTGACGCTCACAGTGTCCGACTCAGTGACCCAGTACTTGGGACTAAATATCGTCGAAGACAACTCGGCGTTCTACCTACACGCTGGAAAGTACGCAGGCACTGTCGCGAAGAAATTCGGACTAACACCGGCTACCGCCTCAACTCCCTACCGCTACGGAAACAACAACAGCGCCTCCGCAAAACTCCCCGTGAAGCAAATCCAGGAATATCAACAGAAGCTCGGCTGCCTACTATTTGCAGCAGTAACCTGCCGACCCGACCTGTCCTATAGTGCAAGTCAACTGGCGACGCATCTGAAGCAACCGGAACAGGAGGATCTCGAGGAGCTCAACCGGGCACTACTCTACTTCATCTCCACGCCGACGATCGGACTTACCTACAGCAAAGCGACAACATCGTCCGTACAACTACTCGGATACGTCGACGCCGACCACGCGGGAGATAGGGAAAATCGACGATCTAGGACGGGCTACATCTACCGACTAGAACCCATCGGAACTATCTCCTGGCAGTCGAGCAAGCAGGAGTTAATCGCACTATCCTCTGCTGAAGCAGAGTACATCGCCCTTTGTACCGCGACCAAGGAAGGACTCTATCTGCGAGAGTTACTCGAGGAAGCGAAGATCGCGACCCTGCCCGCCTTCTCACTCTTCTGCGACAACCAATCTGCGATCAAAATTGCAAACAAGGACGGCTTCGCCAACCGAACCAAGCACATCGCCCTGCGGTACTTCTTCGTCAAGGATGAAATCGCGAAGGGGAGACTTCAACTCAGTTACTGCCCGACGACAGAAATGGCCGCAGACTATTTGACGAAGAAATTGGCGAAGGCAAAATTCGACTACTGCATGGTGCTGACCGGACAAACAAACGTCATCGGACCTGAACAAGTCAGCACTCCAGAAACGAAGGGGAGTGTTGAAAGTACATCAAAAGACTTAAGCGTTTCTGAAGTGTAACACTACACTCGAGGAAGATTGCAAGGGGTACGCGAGTCAACGGAGGTTACACGAGGGGGCGGACAAAGAACACGAAGGGTCTGGGACTCAAAGGGTCGCAACTGGAGGTTGCGACTGACCGTTACAGCATCACGGATGGTAACCGAAGCGGCAATCGAGTCGCTATGCGACTCGATAAACCGTTCCTGTAACTGTACTCTGCAAACTGCTTTCTTATCTTCTATATATTGCTGTATGCTTTTTCTTTAATCAATCACTTGTTCTCACATACTAGTACAAGGGTTCAACTGCCTCAACTTCCGCTGCACTACTCCAAGTCTCAAGTCTCTACAGCTGGGACTTAGTCTCTGCAAAAGATCCTAAGGGCTTTTCTCAGCCCAACAGCATGGTGCGTGGGGTGGGAGGAATGACTCTGGCCGCCAGGGACTTCGTCGAAATTTTTGGGTTGCAGGGTGTTGTGGGGGGAATGTTTCTGGCCGCCAAGAACTTAGTCAGAATCTCAGAGTTTCGATACCAGGGTAGTTTTCAGGACACCCTGAAGGGTCAGGGTTCGGGGCCCCGCAACCCTAGTTTCGGCAGGGTAATTTTTTCGTAACACTTTTTGGATCAGGGTAATAAATTTCGTAAGTCTGATTTTTAAGACCAAATTAAAAAAATGCCCTGAAAAATCAGGGCAATCAGGGCATTTCACCCGGCTAATTTGGGCCCTGGTTTTGAGGGCGGGCCGGCCCGCCCCGCCCCCCGGGCCAGGGTTGGCCCGGGTCTAAAAACTCGGACCGAGTCAGGAAGTCTGAGAAACCGGCCCGGGTCGAGCCGGGCCGGCTTGGCTCGGTTTCTAGTTGAGCCGATCCTAAACCGGGTGGGTCGGACCGGGCCGGGACGTTGCTCATGCCTAATCGGAATTGACGATGTGGCACCCTACCCGGATAAACACACCATGGTGCGAAATAAAGGGCGGTCCTTATATCCGGGGGAATACAGTACATCATTATCCCTAAGAGAAAATATCCTTCAGTTGCTCAATGACCACGTCCATGGGCCCATCATCAAGCACCACCACATCAAACGCCTGCGTGTACAGCTCCAGCTGGCGCTCCGCATCGTGGTTCAAAAACCCCACCGCGATCTGATTGCTGATGCTCACGCCCTCCGACATCCCCAGATCCCCCAGATGGTCCCCCAGTAGAATCACATTCGTCCTGCTCCGCACCTCCGCCACCTCCTCTGCTGCTGTGATTGTACCATGTGTGACTGTATCAGAACTGTTATTGTCACCTTTCTTGGCCATCGTAAGCACTTGCGTGGCTGAGCCTTGTTCCACATTCCTCACAAACTCTTTGCCATCATCACTTGTGGAAGCTGCCTGCTCCTCCGCAGCAGCTAACTCAAGTGAGTGCTCGTTCTTGTTGAGCACGTGAATGATGCGGCCTGCAGGAACATTTTCGGGGAGGTTGGAGTGAAACGTCAACAGAAATGCTGTATGCACATGATAGCACATGATAGCACATGATGGCACATGATAGCACATGTGGCACGATTAATATCTCGCCGAAACCCACCTGGAAAGGCGACGAGACGTCCAGATTCATCGAACTGCATTCGGTTGGACACCACTCTCACGTTGGAGAAGGAGCGAGGAAGCTGCTGATGCAGGAGCTGATGGGAAGGAGTGTAAGGGCGTGAAGGCGAGTGTGAGGGCGTGAAGGGGAGTGTGAGGGCGTGAAGGGGAGTGTGAGGGCGTGAAGGGGAGTGTGAGGGCGTGAAGGGGAGTGTGAGGGCGTGAAGGGGAGTGTGAGGGCGTGAAGGGGAGTGTGAGGGCGTGAGAAAGAGTTGAGTACACAACTGACGATAGGCGAATGCCGGTGAGCACAGGCCGGAAGCAGACATACATTGTCCCATGCTCATGGCAAAGAAAAGGAACTGAAAAAGACAGTCCATGCCCATTACGACATACACAAACCTTCATGACCTTCTGTGCACCATCCATACCAACCATACCAACCATACCAACCATACTAACCATACCAACCATACCAGCCATACCAACCATACCATCCATACCAACCATACCAACCATACCAACCATACCAACCATACCAACCATACGAACCATACCAACCATACCAACCATACCAACCATACCATCCATACCAACCATACCAACCATACCAACCATACCAACCATACCAACCATACCAACCATACCAACCATACCAACCATACCAACCATACCAACCATACCAACCATACCAACCATACCAACCATACCAACCATACCATCCATACCAACCATACCAACCATACCAACCATACCAACCATACCAACCATACCAACCATACCAAACCATACCATCCATACCAACCATACCAACCATACCAACCATACCAACCATACCAACCATACCAACCATACCAACCATACCAACCATACCAACCATACCAACCATACCAACCATACCAACCATACCAACCATACCAACCATACCATCCATACCAACCATACCAACCATACCAACCATACCAACCATACCATCCATACCAACCATACCAACCATACCAACCATACCAACCATGGCATACATCTCACCTCCTCTCTCTCATCTCACCTCCTCTCTCTCATCTCACTCCCTCTCTCTCATCTCACCTCCTCTCTCTCATCTCACCCCCTCGCTCATCTCACCCCCGCTCTCTCATCTCACCCCTCCTCTCTCATCTCACCTCCTCTATCACGTCTGCCAGCCCAGCGGAGAATATGAGAAGTGGCACACCATGGGCCTGTTGAGAGAAGCACAGCGGAGAGATGGAGAGAGGAGGGAGGAGATAGAGCAGCGGGGGGAAAAGAGCAGAGGGGGTAGAGAGAGGAGCAGATGTCAAAAGATATGGCGACAAATCCAAAGTGGAGAAGGGGCATGCCGTGCGCCTGTTGAGGCACCGGGGGGAGAGATGAAGACGCAGTCGCGCAGTCGAGAACCACGAGTGCAGCGAAGATAGAGGAATGTTATTTACTGTACAAAGGCATGTGGCATAACCAGCACATCTACTAGCGAGAGTGAGCGGACCAACCCACCTCCAGCAGAGCAAGCAGTGAGACCCCCTCACCCACCTGCAGCAGAGCAAGCAGTGAGCCCCCCTCACCCACCTCTAGCAGAGCAAGCAGTGAGACCCCCTCACCCACCTGCAGCAGAGCAAGCAGTGAGACCCCCTCACCCACCTCTAGCAGAGCAAGCGTGTCGCTGAAGCCGTCTCTGAAGGCAGTGTTGGCAGCGGCCACGCTCTGACTGACGTCAGCACGGGTGATTCCACTCTCCAGGAGCAGCTCGTGCGCCGCTGTCCACCTGCCATATGCAGGTTAGAGGGCGGATATGCCATGGATACAGAGCGGTACAAAGCGGTTGGAAGGGAGGTGGGCAGCAGGGTGGGGAGAAGGAAATGACGAGGTGGTTGGGTGCAGAGGCACAGGGCGGTGAGGCCACTCTCCCGTAGCACCTCATGCGCTGCCATCCACATGCCAGTCCACATTGTAGACGCACGTACTTGGCTCTCTAGAGGCACGTACTTGGCTCTCTAGAGGCACGTACTTGGCTCTCTAGAGGCACGTACTTGGCTCTCTAGAGGCACGTACTTGGCTCTCTAGAGGCACGTACTTGGCTCTCTAGAGGCACGTACTTGGCTCTCTAGAGGCACGTACTTGGCTCTCTAGAGGCACGTACTTGGCTCTCTAGAGGCACGTACTTGGCTGCTTTTAGAAGCAGGTGACTGACTGTCAGCCGTCTGCCCTTTCTTCCTCGCACTCACCATTCAACCCAGACCTCGGCAGCCCCCCCCACCGCTACACCATGCACCCATGAATGAACGTCACCTTGAAAGGCTGGTGAGGGTCCGTCACAAAGGCACATGCTTGTAACCTACAACATAGTCCCCATGAACGTAGGACACCCACCACTCCACCATGCATTTGAATTTCTCCTCATACGGCAGGTGTGGGTCCGTCTCTAGCGGCAAATACTTGGCTGCAAGCTGCAGGCCTTTCTGCTCCAACCCGGGACGCCCCAGATACAGCAGCATGTGGCAGCCTTTTGGAAAGGGGGAGAGGGGGGAAGCTCCAAACCATACAGGCAATAGTCAACCATGAGCTGCGAACACCCACCATGCCGCCATGCACTTGACACGTGGCAGCCTTAGGGGGAACGGAAGGGGGGGGTCAGAATAGACACGCCATAAACTTAAAGCAACACTCTTTCCTTTCTAGCACGCACCACTCCACCATATATTTGAATTTCTCCTCATAGGGCAAGTGTGGGTCCGTCTCTAGAGGCAGGTACTTGGCTGTCAGCTGCCGCCCCCTCTCCTCCAACTCGGGGTGGCCCAGATTCAGCAGCATGTGGCAGCCTGGGGGGGGGGGAAAGACGGATGAGGAAGGGAACGGGAGGGGAATAAGTGTGTATTTGGACATAAGCGGGAGTGGATGGTGAGGAGCAAGTGGGGAGGGTGAGGGGGGCAAGAGGGGAGGGTGAGGGGGGGTGAGAGTGCTCACTCTGGCCTGGCTTCCCCTCCCCCCCAGCCGTCACTCACTCTGGCCCGGCTTGCCGTTGACTGCGAACTTGGTGAGAGTGCGGTCGAAGTCAGCGATCACCTAGCACGTGCATGTGACAGTCAGGGGGGAGGGGGGAAGGAAGCTTGGCGATGAACGGATAGAGAAATGCGGAAGTCTGGGATCGGGGGGAAAAGGTGATGGGGGGAAAGGTGATGGGGGAAAAGGTGATGGGGGGAAAGGTGATGGGGGGACTGGTCCGAGCTGGAGCTCACCTGCACTGTATCGCGTCCAGCTGCTCTCATCGCCTGCTTCTTTCGCTGCAGTTGCTCTATATCGCGTATAACCACACCCTTCCGAGCACGGGATCCATCACTCGCGCCAGCTTTTCCCGCAATACCCTCCGGTGGCGAAGCCATGGCGACAGCCTCGGCCACCGATTCAGCAGGCTCGGATTCCGAACCAACAGGCTCGGAAACCGACGAAGAAGGCTCGGAACCACTTGTTGCCGCGGCAATCACAGACGGAGCAGACTGTGCTGAGTCCGATCCGGGCAGCCAGGTGAGACCCCCCTGGCCGTAGGGAAAGCGGTGGTGATAAAATCGAACACAATTCAACGATGTTGCCTGTCTCGTACTGTGATAATAACGGGAGGGGGAGACCTGCGGCCCAGCTAACGGCGGCGAGCGTGCGGTTAGTAACGGAAGCGAGCGATACGGTCGCGCGGGAAACGGGAGAGAGCAACCGGCGGCGCTGTCTGATTCGCGACCAGGGGAAACGCGGAGTGGGCTTCGAACGACGAGCTGATATCGGACAGGGAGACAAGAACCAGCAGTCGACGGGAAAGCCAGGTTTGATGCCACGGGCAACTTAGGGGTGAATAGAGAACAATGGTAACGGCTGGAAGCCATGGCTCGCGCTAGATGGCGACATGGGGGAAGGCGCTGCGACAAGCGAGCAGGCATGCAGGGAGGAGGCTTGGGTCTGAGGATGCTACTACGGTATGGTGGTTCCTAGGCTCGTCAGAAACTCGTGTGCTAAGTTGGGGTGGTGGAGGTTAGCGCGTTGTAAGTGGTTCGCGAGCTGTCGTTGCAGTTCGCGAGGAGCAACCAGGTGTGGCGATTCGCGAATCCTGCGCTTTGGGGAAACCGAGCCCTGAGGTTTGGGGTGGTTCGAACCATGGGCGAAAGAATGCACATTCGTACCCCGCCGTACCGTGTTGTGATTGCGTGCGAAACAAGATTCCTTTCGGTATTGGACTTGCCAAACTGGGTTACCCGAATGTTCTTTCACTAACCACAAAACAAACCTAGCAGTTTCTACCGCTCGCCCAGCAAATAACGAGGCTTCGCTCACGCGTATTCCCCTCCATCCTTTCCCCACACCCCCCTCCCCCCCCCACACATCGTCGTCTGCTGTTGTTCGAACTCGGGATTGATCGCGCCGCGCAACAACGCAGCGACGATGGCTTCAAAGCAGTCGTGATCTCCCGGTTTCGATTCGCCGCCTTCCTTCACTTATGGCTCTCGCGTCCTCCCCTGCCGTCGCGCGCCATCTCGCCGCTGCTCGCGCGTCCACATTCACCGTATCTGCATTCCCCGTGACTACATTCACTGTATCTGCGCAATTCTGCACGCTGCGCGCGGCCTCGAGCACCCCTCTAGCATCGATTTCACCTTCCTCGTTTCCGCGCGCTCGTTACTCCGACGCTCGGCGAAGCATCCGCGCTACAAGGATCTCGCCGAATTCGCTAGCGTCATCGCTTGCGTGTAGTCGCGGTTCAGCCGCGTCGATCGGCTTCTTCAGACGGGGAGATCGGTCGCTTCGCTGTGTCGATCGTCCGACGCCCTTTGCCTCCCCAGCTGGCAGCAGGGTAAGATGATAATCTTCATTTGAAATCTCCCAAATCCATTATGCTGATTATCTTATTAGTGCCATACGAATGTCGTAACTCCTCCTATCCTTCCGCTTCTCCCCATCGTCTCCATCCGAGAGCCGTGCAGCTGCCAGCTCAGCAGTTGGGCATCCGAGCCGCTGAGTCAGCCGCCAGAGGCAGCAGCAGCAGCAGCAGCAGCAGCAGCGGCGGCGTGGGGGAAAGAGCAAGGGAGGCCGAAGGAGGGGGCACCAGCGCGGTAGCGAGAGAGGGGGGGGCGTCCAGGCCCGTAGGGGAAGAGGCAGCGGCAGCCGCACGGGCAGCAGTGGAGGTGAATCCGCCCAAGATGTTCTACTCGTCTGCGTCCGTTGACAGGGCGGGGCACCATAGAAACGATGCTGAATGGCTCAAAGAAGCGCTCTCTAAACCAACCACTATGGTACGGTATGAGGGATTTTGGTATGGTTCGGTGTTGCATGGTGAATTCGCTCAAGATGCTCTACTCGTCTGCATCCGTTGACAGGGCGGGGTAGTAGAGGAATGATGCGGAGTGGTTCAAAGAGGCCCTCTTGATGCCAACCACCGTGGTGCGGCTTGCCACGACACGGCACTCACTCACGGAGTGGTATGGCATGGCATGGCATGGTATGGTATGGTATGGTATGGTATGGCACGGTATGGCATGGCATGGTATGGTATGGTAGGTATGGTATGGTATGGTATGGTATGGTATGGTATGGTATGGTATGGCATGGCATGGCATGGTGTGGCATGGTATGGTATGGTATGGCATGGCATGGCATGGTATGGTATGGTATGGTATGGCATGGTATGGTATGGTATGGTATGGTATGGGATGGTATGGTATGGTATGGTATGGTATGGTATGGTATGGTATGGCATGGCATGGTGTGGTATGGTATGGTATGGGATGGTATGGTATGGTATGGTATGGTATGGTATGGTATGGTATGGTATGGTATGGTATGGTATGGTATGGTATGGTATGGTATGGTATGGTATGGTATGGTATGGCATGGCATGGCATGGTGTGGCATGGTATGGTATGGTATGGCATGGCATGGCATGGTATGGTATGGTATGGTATGGCATGGTATGGTATGGTATGGTATGGTATGGGATGGTATGGTATGGTATGGTATGGTATGGTATGGTATGGTATGGTATGGCATGGCATGGTGTGGTATGGTATGGTATGGGATGGTATGGTATGGTATGGTATGGTATGGTATGGTATGGTATGGTATGGTATGGTATGGTATGGTATGGTATGGTATGGTATGGTATGGCATGGCATGGCATAGCATGATGTGGCATGGCATGGTATGGCGTGCGGCGTCACAGCATGGCACGGGTCGTTGATGGTGCCAGCGGCCAAGAGCACACTCAGTCCCCGCCCCCTCCCTCGCGCCACCTCTCTCTCTCCCCACCCTGTCGTCGTCACCCTTCCCTCCCATGAGGTCGTTCCGTGGAGCCGTGGCCGCTCCGTCATCAAGGATGGCACTGCACGCTCTCTCTACAATCCTCTCTCCCCATTCTTTCCTTCGCCCATCCCCTGCGCCCAACCCCTGCGCCCATCCCCTGCGCCCATCAGGTCATCCCATGGAGCCATGGCCGCTCCCTCATCCAGGACGGCCGCGCAGTCATTGCCTCTCCTGCTCACATCATTCTTCACCCTGCCCGCACTGCTTCTGCCGCTGACAGTGCTGCTGCTTCCAATGGTGCTTCCAACGGTGCTGCTGATGCTGCTATTGCCATTGCCAGCGCTGCCAGTGTTGACTGCAGCAGCAGCGACAGCAGCACGGGAGCTGACCCCTTCTGCTTCCTCGGTCTTATCATGCCATCTGGCCACGCTGCCTTTGCTGTTGCTGTGGAGTACGTCCTGTGCTATGACCCGATCCGATATGATTCGATGTGCTTTGACTCGATTCGATCTGCTCCGGTCTGACTAGATCTGATCTGATCTGATCTGATCTGATCTGATCTGTGTCGTCAGGTCATCCTCAATTTCCAATGCGTAGCCCGTCCCTTCCTGTCGGATTCAGTTTTTTTCGCACTGTTATTTTACTGGGCATGCCTTGTTGGGGTATCTCTCGGCCCTTCCCCGACATCAAACCCACTCTTTCTTAAATCCCATCCTTTTGCCATCAAATTCCATGCCCTTGCGTCGTCTATCGTTCCCACTCTTGCCCACCAGCAACGGCCTCTCATCTCTCGTCCCATCGCCTCTGCCCTTCACCACCCCCTCCCCTCTCATCCACCTCCTTCGTCCCACTCATTTCCACTTGCTTTCTCCGCCTCTCGTCAGCAACCTGCCCACCCCCTCCAACCCCCCCCTCCACCCTCCCCTCCCCACAACCCCCACCCCCACATCCCCTCATCCCACACCCCTGCCCCCTTCCCCCCTCTTTTTCTTCCCTGCGTTTTCCGTGCAGTTCTCCATCCATCAGCACCTTTCGGGACCTCTCCTCCCCCTAGTCGCGCACTCTTTTCCTCCCCCTCTCTCCCCAACGAGCGACCCCTCCCCTCCTCCCCTCTCTCCACCCACGTCCCCACAGCTGGTGCCACATGGGTGTCTCTGCGCCCTGAGGGGCATTCTTTGACCCCCGCATTCCCGGACCTTAACCTCACCCCACTCTTTCCACCACGTCAGCCCCGTCGGCCCCGTCGGCCCCGTCGGCCCCATCATGAACGCCTGACGTCCCCTCCCACACCGCATCCCCTATCCCCACGTACCCCAACCCCCCCCATGGTCCCACCTCCCCCCCACCCCTCCCACTCCCCCCCCCCAGTGCCAAGCGGGTCTCTCTGCAATCTGAGGGGAAGCCCCTTATCCCCTTGCGTCGCCTATCTCCCTCATTCCGCCGTTCATTCCTCCCCTCTTATCGTCCCATCAGCTCTTCACCGTCGCCAGAGGGTGTCTCTGCGGCGCCCCTCCCCACCTACATCCCCCCAGCGGGTGCCAAGTGGGTGTCTCTGCGCTCCGAGGGGCCAACGCTGCCTGCCTTTGATGCGGGGCTGCTGGCGTATGCCAACGGGCTCATGGAGTGGCACAGCCGGCATGTGAGTTGGGTGCCAGTGAGGGTTGGGTAGTCCTGGTGTGTGAGTTGATTGCCGTGTGCTGTGTGTGAGAGTTGGGCTGCCAGCGTATGCCGAGGGGCTCATGGAGTGCTTTTGAGTCGACTCAAGAGGCGACTCATTACACGTGGACTACAGTCACATGCACAGTGGGCATGTGGGGGATAGCAGCAGACGGCACAGTGGGCATGTGGGGGATAGCAGCAGACGGCATGAAGGGGGACTCAAGCACATGTCAACATGTCAACATGTCAACATGCTTCTAAGCTGTGTCAGCTGGGCTGCTGGCGAATGCCAGTGAGCTCATGGACTGGCACAGCAGGCATGTGGGTTGACTGTTGTTGAGGGTTGGGTAGTATTGGGCTACGCGTTAACTGCTGTGTAGTCTGTATTCATTAGGTGCCTCAAAACGTGTTGAGGGTTGGGTAGTGTTGGGCTACGAGTCAACTGCTGTGTGATCTGGGCTGGGCTGGGTTGCTTGCTTGCCCGTGCGTTTTCTTAGTTGTCACGAGTGTTAAGAAGCGTGTCCTCACAAGGCAGCTGTTGGCCCACACGTCGACTAGGACGGATGCTGCAGGCGTGACTTAGATGACAACTTGACAGTCAACTAGGGTAGGGATGTATCATGTCTGACTGACCTGTGGCGCATGTGTTGCATTGGCTGGCTCAACTGTCCGGAGATCGTCCCTGCAGATGGGGGCACTGCCAGGAAGGAAGTTACTGACGATTCGCCTTAAGCGTTTTCCCCTTGTCTTCTGCTCCCCCCTTCCCCTGCTTCCCTGCGCTTCTGCTCTCAGTGTGCAGCTCCGCCAAAAGGGGGCTATGCCGCAAGTTACATTCTTGAGCCTCCTCAAAAGTTGGCCCCCCCACCAAAACCCTCCCCCTCTCCTCCACGCGCTCCCTAGTTGTATGGGGAAGAAGCGGTTCTTCCCAGTGCTTCTGCTCCCACTGTGCAGCTCCGCTTATCCCCATAAGGGGGGCTACGCCAGGAGGCTCCGCTTATCCCCATAAGGGGGGCTACGCCAGGAAGTGTTTTTTCAATGTCTTCACCCCTCCCCTTCTTCTCCCCTTCTCCCCAGCGCTTCTGCTCCCAGTGCACAGCTGCGCTCATCCCTGCAGGAGCTTTTGAGTCGACTCAAAAGAAGTCTCCCTGCAGAGGGGGGCTATGCTACGCCAGGAGGTCACTGATGAGGCGCCTTACGTGTCCTCCCCTTTTTCTGGTGCTCCCCCCTCCTCCTGTTATCCTCAGCGCTTCTGCTCGCAGTGTGCAGCGCCTCTCATCCCAGCAGAGGGTGGCTACGCCAGGAGGTGCAGCCACTCCCTGCCACCCCCACCTCCTGCCTCTGCTGCTGAATCTGCTCCTGCTGTTGCCGTGCCGGCAGCAGCAAACGGCACAAGCAGTGCAGCATTGCCATCATCACCATCGTCATCAGAGTCACCTGGAGGGAAGCCCAAGTGTTCATCCTCCACCATCTTCCCTCGCCTCGTACGTGTGCCACATGCCATGTGCTTGCTGTGTGTCTAGCATGTGCCACATGCCATGTGCTTGCTGTGTGTCTAGTCTATAGCCCTCTTTGCTGTCACCGCCGTCATTACCACAAGTCAGTCCTCCGCCCTCTCCCCCCTCTGTAAATAGGTCACTCCTATCCTATGTGCGCCTGCCATGTGCTTTGTGTGTGTCTGCCATGTGCCACAGTCCATGTGTGCGTTCGTGTAATTTCGCGTATTGTCATAGCGCCGTCAACGTCTTGTTTCGAGGCACGTCAAAAACAAATCAAAAATATGCTGCCATTGTTGCCACCATGGCCTTTCTGCCGTTGTCGTCATGCCCACTCTCTCATGTTCACTGCCTTCTGTCTGCCTGAATTCTAGCGCCGTCCTCCCAGCTTTCCCCCTGCATCTTGAGAAATTTCTCCTGCTCACTCTCTTTTTTTCGAAATCGTCTCCTGCTCACTCTCTTTTTTTCGAAATCGTCTCCTGCTCACTCTTTTCTTCGAAATCGTCTCCTGCTCACTCTCTTTTCTTCGAAATCGTCTCCTGCTCACTCTCCTTTCTTAGGAATCTCCTGCCCTCTCTGCTTCAGCACCCAGTAGTGTCGTCAGCATATGCCCACATCCCCTGCCCTCCCCACGCCTCTACTCTATCTCCCCTTGCCGTTCCCTCAGGATCCAGCAGTCATCATGTGTGTCACGTGGGGCGACTTTGTGCTGCTGGGCAGACAGGTCGTTTGGGGAAAAGGGGGGGAGGGTGGGGGAAAGGGGGAGGGAAAGAGGTCTAGGTCTAGTTAAGGGGCAGTCAACATCATGTGTGTCACGTGGGGCGGCTTTGTGCTGCTGGGCAGACAGGTGCGATTTCAAGTGGGGGCTCGAACGGGGGGCTTTAATGGGGCGGTGGTTAGTTGTGGTGCTGACTGGTGGCGCCATGCGGCGACTCTATGCTGCTCGACAGACAGGTACTTTGGGTAGGGGGGTGGAATGGGGGAGGGGGGAGGGGGGATGGGGAGGGGGGAGGGGGGAGGGGGGATGGGATGGGGAAGGGGGGAGGGTGGATGGGATGGGGGAGGGGGGAGGGGGGATGGGATGGGGGAGGGGGAAGTGAGGATGGGGGGTGTGGGATGGGGTTGGTGGGGAAAGAGGGGGGGGTGGAGGGATAGTGCGGCTTCCAATTAGGAGGCGTCATCTGTATCTCTTGGGCCGACTGTGTGTTGTTGGGAAGGCAGGTGAGTTGGCAAGGTGCTGTAGTGAGGTGTTGTAGTGAGGTGTTGTAGTGAGGTGTTGTTGCAAGGCAGTGGCGAGGTGCTGTGGCAAGGTAATCATGCTGTTCTCACGCGCACACTCGGACCCCAATCGAATCAAAACAAATCAAATCATGATCATGATATTCACTCCAATCAATGGCGCATCAGCCAGAGCGCACAACTCCTTTTCAGCAGCAAAACTATTGGGTCGACTGAAACTCTCTGCACTCCACTCATCGCGCCTCAGAGCGCGCTACCCTAGGGGGGCCACTCTAGCTACCCTTGTTCTCTCTCTTATGCTCCCTCCGTTGCTCCTTCCTTCCTTCCTATCGTCCCCTCTGAACCCTCCCTCCATTCTTTCCTCATTCAGTCGCGCTGGTCCAAGGGGCGCTACTCGGTGCTGGCGGGATTCGTGGAGGTGGGGGAGACGTTTGAGATGGGGGTGGTGCGGGAGGTGTGGGAGGAGGCCAGGGTGCACGTGGATCCAAATACTGTAAAGTGAGTGGGCTCAGTGGACTTATAATGAGGATGATTGAACCTTAATGATTAGTGTGAGGAGGTGTGCGGAGGTGTGGGTGGGAGGAGGCGAGGGTGCAAATCGATCCAAGCACTGTTGAGTGGGTGCGCTCGGTGGGCTTATGTCAAGGACTATTAGTGCTGGCTATATCAAGGACTGTTAGTGCTGGCTTATATCGAGGACTACTAGTGCGGGCGAACCTTGATCGTGAGACAGTGAGGGGGTGAGGGAGGAGGCAAGGGTGCACATTGTTCCTGATACTGTCATGTTGTGATAATCTGGAATTCAGACACTATTGAATGAGTTTCATAGATCGGATGAAGGACGCCAATTTTCTGCTCAACCGGCATGCCATGTTCCCATGGCAATGGTGTACAGCCCGTGTAACTCTCTCTCTGGCCTCCTTCCTCTTATCTTCCCCCCCCCTTCCCTGCCTTTAATCTCCCCCCCCCCCTTCCCTGCCGCACTCTCTTGCTTCCCCCGTCAGATATCTCGCCAGCTAGCCCTGGCGCTTCCCTTCCTCCCCACCCCATGGTCGCATTCACCCCACACGCCCTGCCCTCTGTGTCCCCATGCCCCTCCCTTTCCCCTCCTGCCTCATGGTACCATTCACACCACACCCTCTCCTTTGTTCCCCTGTCTGCCTCCCCCCCATCCCTCTCCCTTTCTCTCACTCCTCACCTTCCCTCCCCCAGGCACCACACCAGCCGGCCGTGACCCTTCGCTTCCTCCCCCATGATAGCACTTACAGCACACATTCCTCCCCCATGATAGCACTTACAGCACACATTCCTCCCCCATGATAGCACTTACAGCACACATTCCTCCCCCATGATAGCATTTACAGCACACACTCCTCCCCCATGATAGCACTTACAGCACACATTCCTGCCCCATGATAGCACTTACAGCACACATTCCTCCCCCATGATAGCACTTACAGCACACATTCCTCCCCCATGATAGCACTTACAGCACACATTCCTCCCCCATGATAGCACTTACAGCACACACTCCTCCCCCATGATAGCACTTACAGCACACATTCCTCCCCCATGATAGCACTTACAGCACACACTCCTCCCCCATGATAGCACTCACAGCACACATTCCTCCCCCATGATAGCACTTACAGCACACATTCCTCCCTCATGATAGCACTGACAGCACACATTCCTCCCCCATGATAGCACTTACAGCACACATTCCTCCCTCTGTGCTCCGTTCTTTCCCCCTTTTTCCCCCTTCCCTCCCTCCCCCAGGTACCACGCCAGCCAACCGTGGCCCTTCCCCTCCTCCCTCATGGTGGCTTTCACAGCACAAGCCCTGGCCTCCGGCCCTCCCGCCATGGCTCTCTCCGAGCCAGACTACGGGCTCACAGGGGAGGAGAGGGCTGCTGCCTTGGTGCCCTGGCAGCAGCTGCCAGTGGTTCGAACAGACACCAACGAGCTGGAGGTAAGATCTCAAGTGCCTTGCCCTTTGGCCCTCCGTCACCCCCCCCGTGGCTACCAGAGCCAGAGTACGGCCTCACCGGAGAGGAGGGGGCTGCTGCCTTGGTGCCGTGGCAGCAGCTGCCAGTGGTTCGCACAGACACCAACGAGCTGGAGGTAAGATCTTATGGTCCCTGTGCTCGAGCCCTCCTTCCCTCCATGGCTCTCTCCGAGCCAGAGTACAGCCTTCACAGGGGCCGACAGGGCTGCTGCCTTGGTGCCGTGGCAGCAGCTGCCAGTGGTTCGCACAGACACCAAAGAGCTGGAGGTAAGATCTTATGGTCCCTGTGCTCGAGCCCTCCTTCCCTCCATGGCTCTCTCCGAGCCAGAGTACGGCCTTCACAGGGGCCGACAGGGCTGCTGCCTTAGTGTCCTGGCAGCAGCTGCCAGTGGTTCGCACAGACACCAACGAGCTGGAGGTAAGATCTTATGGTCCCTGTGCTCGAGCCCTCCTTCCCTCCATGGCTCTCTCCGAGCCAGAGTACGGCCTTCACATCACAGGGGCCGACAGGGCTGCTGCCTTAGTGCCCTGGCAGCAGCTGCCAGTTGTTCGCACAGACACCAACGAGCTGGAGGTAAGATCTTATGGTCCCTGTGCTCGAGCTCTCCTTCCCTCCATGGCTCTCTCCGAGCCAGAGTACGGCCTTCACATCACAGGGGCCGACAGGGCTGCTGCCTTAGTGCCGTGGCAGCAGCTGCCAGTGGTTCGCACAGACACCAACGAGTTCGAGGTGAGGCGAGGGACGAGGTGAGGCGGGGGACGAGGTGAGGCGGGGGACGAGGTGAGGCTTCAAGTGCCCTGCCCTCCAGCCCTCCAGCCCTCCAACCTTCTGGCCCTCCCGCCATGGCCCTGTCATAGCCCTAGCACGGCCTGGGGGGGTAGAACGGCTGCTGCTTTAGTGCCCTGGCAGCAAATACCTGTGGGTCGAACATACAGCGACGAAGTATGACGCATGCATTTGTTATTTCCCCCCCCCCACACGCGTTTGTTAGTGTCCATGAAAATCATCTGCCTCAGCCTCACGTGTTCGATGGCCCTCTGGCTAGAGGCAGAGGGCTCAAAGCACCCTACCCAGTACTTGAAAGTAAAGCAGTAAGCCAGCTTGATGGGGGACGAGGGGGGTGCGACCTGTGGTTTTTCAACCAAGAGTGCCTGCTGTCCTGCGGGCTATTCTACCCTCGCAGCTCTGCCATCTCTCCCCTTGCACCCTCCCTCCTTTTTTCTCTGCCTATTCCCCTCCCCTCTCCCTCCCTCTCCCTCCCTCTCCCTCCCTCTCCCTCCCTCTCCCTCCCTCTCCCTCCCTCTCCCTCCCTCTCCCTCCCTCTCCCTCCCTCTCCCTCCCTTTCCCTCCCTCTCCCTCCCTTTCCCTCCCTCTCCCTCCCTCTCCCTCCCTCTCCCTCCCCCCACAGGATGCGCGTTGGTTCCATCGTGATTTCATTCGAGCTCTCTTAGATGACGCCTCTTCCAACACCTGGCTGCAGCAAGAGCCCTCTGCTGGTGAGATATCCCCCTGTGGCCCGCCGGTTGCGAAACAGGAGTCTTTGTTTCATTCCGCATCAGACGGTGGGGGGGGTCTCCTTTTTATGCCTCTTCCAACACCTGGCTGCAAGAGCCCTTCTCCGCTATGCTTGAACCAAAAAATGATTCACTAAAGCCACGCCCTTCTCCGCAAAATCTGGCTCGAACAACCCCACCCCACCTGCTCCGCCCTGCTCCCAAGCCTGCTGCGCCGCCCCACCTTTTCATTCGAGAACAACAATGATCCTCCGCTCTGCTCCCAAGCCTGTAGCTCTAGCACAACCAGAATCACAACACTGCCCAAGGGCTTTATTTCAAATCAAAGGGAAGAGTGTGTGCAAACCACTGAAGGCTAGGTTCCTGTATAGCTCCCGCCCTTTACTTCCATCTCCCCTTCTCCCTTCCCTCCCTCCTCGTCCCCTTGACCCCCTTCCTTTCTCTCTCCGTTTCTCCTCCCCTTGCCTGCCCTTGTCGTCCCTCCCTTCCCCTCTCCCTCCATACCCTTCTCCTCTTTACAACACACACATCCCCAGCCCCCCTGCAACGGCCCCGCAACCCTCCCTCCCCCACTGCCTGGACCTTCCCCCCTGTCGCCCTCTCTACCGTCGCGATGCCTGACCCCTATGCCATTTGAGCAGCCTCAAATACCCCTGCCATTCCCGCTCCCCGTATCTCCCCTCCCCCTTGTCTTCACAACAGATGCGTCCCCTCCCCCAGCCACCCAACCCTCCCCCACCTCCTGGACCTTCCCCCCTGTCCCCCTCTCTGTCGTCGCCATCCCTGGCCCCTATGCCATTGCACGCTCCCTGGTGGAGAGCTGGGCCAAGGGTCAGGGGCGAGAGGAGGGGCAGGTGGGCGATGAGGATGCGGACTGGCCTGGGGCTATGGTCCCTGACGTCGATATTGACACAGGTGACGTGGATGTAGATGCAGATGATGTGGATTTAGACACAGGTGTCGTGGATATTGACACAGATGACGTTGGCATCAACAGTGTTGGCATGATTATTGTCATGCCATGCCATGCCAGTACAGGAACAACTAGGGCATACGCTTTTGCCTATAAGAATCATGCTGTACTCTCGTTTATTCCAGAAATGTTCCGTGCCATGCCATGCCATGCCATGCCATGCCATGCCACACCACACCATATCAACTCATGCAATGCAATGCCATGCCATTTCCTCGCCAGACCATATCAATTTATGCCATGCCATGCCACGCCATGCCGCTTGATGCCATGTTAAACACGTTCTCACGATGCAACAACCATGGAATAATTTTGGTGAATTATTTAACCATACTCGTACATCCTATCGATGTCATCCATGTCATCCATGTCATCCATATCATCCATATCATCCATGTCATCCACACCTCCCGTTTCTTGCAGGCATATTCAAGTATGTGCTCATTCGTCTCACCTGGCCCGAACACGGCCGCTCCAAGCTGGTAAGCGCAGCACCTTCAATCCGGCAACTTAAGTGCCTTTAGCTGGTACCACACCATGCTTCCAAGCCCGTGAGCGGAGCTCCACCAATGTGGTAACCACAGTACCCTGAAGCTTTAAAAGCCTGCAGCCCACATTGTCCAAACGCAGTGCGTTTGAACTCGTGGGCAGACTTTGCGAATCGTGACTGGTTTCGTGGAAAACATCGTGAAAAGAACACGAGGGGTGAGTGCAGAGGGGTGGTAGTGGCGAGACAAATCAAAGGGAAGGGGGTTTGGTTGGATAATGGACTCCACGATGAAAAACTGACAGATCCGACGGCGATCGTGAAAATTGCAGATCGACGGCTCTAGGTTGCAGACGGTTTGAAGCTAGAAGATGTTAGATTATTAGCCATCCGATCAGAAACTCTTGCCGTGTGTGTTGGGCTTTCCCAGATTGCAGGTGCACTTCAAGTCGAGTGCTCGTGTGTGACTTGGAAGTCAAAAACTTACCTCAGTGAGGCTGGTTACCTTTCCCAACCAACCCCTTTCAAGCAATTGCACAAGCAATTGCAAGAGCTTACGGTGAAGACTTTGAGAGGAAAGGAAACACTGGAATGCAACAAGTGACGAGAAAGGTGCCACAACAACCGCCAACAATAGAATTGGAACAGAACAAACCAAAAAAACAAACTAACTAAGAAGATGCCTTTTTTTAGTCAACCCAAAAGAGTTGCATAGATGGTATGGGATGAACTTGACAAGAGAGCTGACCGAATCCTCACAGACAGCATGGCAGGTTGATTTGGTTGCAAGGAGTTTCTGGCTTGGTGAGTTGTTGTGATAACGAATTCAGGAAAGTATGGAAGCGAACAAAATGAAGCAAACACAACGTTTCCATCAGACCTCCCTCCTTTCCCCCTCTCTCGCCCCAACCTCCTTTTCTCCCTTCCGCCCCCCCCACACTTCTGCTTCCTTCTCTTCCCTACACCCTTTTTGACAACCCCCTCGTTCCCTTGTGTTCCCCACTCCCTCCTCTCTTCTCAGACAGCAGGAGGGGACAGGAGGGCTTGCTCTGTGTGCCCTCCATCCCCGTCCCCCTCCCCTCCTCTTCTCGTCTCTCAAGTCAGTTCTAGCGAGGAAGAGGGTTGTGTTTCGCTATGCCTTTTTGCAGCACATGGGTCCTTCTCCTCTCTCCCTACCTCTCCCCTCTTCCCAGATAGTGCGCGGAGACAAGAGGGCCCCGTTCCACATGGATGTGCTGCAGCACACAGCACGATTCATGGCACCCCTGGGGCTCAAGGTATGACAGCACAGCACAACACTAGCACTGGTTACTTGGCACAAGGCAGCTCCAGAGCTTTTGTCCGTTTTGTGAGGATGTCAGTGTAATGCACATCCCCCCTCGTAATGAATGTGAAGGGGTGCGTGTGCATTTTCTGGACATGGCAGGTAGAGGCTGTGGGAGGGGGGCGGATCAACCATGATGCTACAAAGAGGCAAATAACCATCTATGGCTTCTCACAGGTACAGTTTTTGCAAAGCCAGTGAGGTGGTGTGTCTACTAGAACTGCTTTGTTTGTCTTTTATCCTGTAATGCTTAAATTGCTTGTTATATTTCACTTGTTTTCAGGCATTCGGGAGGGCAGACCACAAGGTAGCAGCAGCCATAGTTCGGCGTTGGTACCCTCTTTATAGCATTGCAACATCAAACCATGGTTACTGAACGAAGGCTTGACCGAGTGGGAACTTCCAGTAGATCACGCACTATTGAGCGCGATTGAGTATTGGACTCGTTCTTCATTAATGTGTTAAGTGTTTCTCTTCTATCATAAATAAAAGGAGCAACAAATGCAATCAATAATTTTGTCCTTAATTGTTTTACTAAGTTTTTCTATTCTCTAGCGCCATAAAAAACAAACTGAAATTTCCTTACTCCGTGTGCTCATTGTTTGGTTAGCCATTTTGCAAATCACAAACACCATTTATCATTCTGCAATTGTTAGAGTGTTTCAATACGAAGCGTTGAAGTGTTTCGGATTTAAAACTGCTGAAGTGGTTTGAACACCAACGCGTACATTCCGAAGGCGTCTGATACCCTTCAGTTCTTGATTGGCCGACCTCGAGCTTCCCGCGCTGTTTGAACTGCAGCGCGCTACGAGCTCAATACTGGATTCCTGACAATCCGAGAGCTTGGGGTCACCCCCTCGCACCTGCTCCCTGGTGCTGGATCATCCCAAGGTCTGTTCCCCGAGTCAACTCACCTCCAGTCTCCCTTGATTTCGTCCGATTCCGCGCTTTGCGAAAGACAGGCCACAGAAGCTTACTCGAGCACTGCGACGTAGAAGGAAGCAGAGGGAAGGCAGCTAAGCTACGGCGGTAGTGACTGAGCTCGAGTGACCTAGCGGTCTCAATTTTTGCGATTGTCAAGCAGCCATTGAAGTATCTTATAGCAGTTTCGGGGGTTCTCGGAGTACGGGTTGTCCTGTTAGGATAACGACAGTTGTCCTAGGAAGCAGGAGTCGTTTAACACGCAGTTTACGCAGTGGACCAAGCATTTGAGTGGTCTTGTCCACCCATTTCAAAGACGCGTCCTCATTTGCGATAGCATCCCGCTTAGCTAATCAGAGGTCCTGTCCTAATCTCTGGTTTCCTTTCCAAACGCCTTCAAGATGTACATCGAGGAAGTTGCTCTGGAGGGTTTCAAGTCGTACGCGCAGAGGACCGTCGTGCGAGACTTCGACTCGAAATTCAACGCGATCACCGGCCTGAACGGATCAGGGAAGTCCAACATCCTCGACTCCATCTGTTTCGTGCTCGGGATTACCAATCTACAGCACGTACGCGCTAGTAACCTGCAGGAGCTCATCTACAAGCAGGGCCAGGCCGGCGTCACGCGCGCGACGGTTTCAATTGTGTTTAACAACAATGATAAGGCCGCGAGTCCGGTTGGATACGAGGATCATGACCGAATCACCGTCACGCGACAGGTGAGAGAAATTTCAAAATATGGTCGTCGATCAGAAGAATCCACCTGAAACTGGTTTTCCGCCTTCCCGCTAGCTGCCGTTTCCCTTCGTGAGATGCACATCCGAACTCATGACGCTCGCCTTCCCTCTGCTGTCCGCCTTCGTGCTGCCTCCCAGATCGTGATCGGCGGGCGCAACAAGTACCTGATCAACGGGCACGTGAAGCAGCCGAGCGCCGTGCAGACGCTCTTCCACTCCGTGCAGCTGAACGTGAACAACCCGCACTTCCTCATCATGCAGGTCGGACTCGCACTCATGAAGGCTTGAAGGTTTTTACTAACTGTGACTCTTTTGCTAAAGTTTCTCTTCCAAGCTGCTGCTCGCCCAAGTCTTGTGGCCACACTCGGTGCAGCTAAACGTGAACAACCCACACTTCCCCATCACCAGGGCCGCATCACCAAGGTGCTCAACATGAAACCCCCCGAGATCCTCTCCATGCTGGAGGAGGCCGCCGGGACGCGCATGTACGAGAACAAGAAGGAGAGCGCTTTAAAGACGCTGGAAAAGAAGCAGACCAAGGTGGAGGAGATTAATAAGGTGCTGTCGGATGAGATTCTTCCCAGGTTAGAGAGCCTAAGGCGCGAGCGCGCGCAGTACCAGGCGTGGCTGCAGGGGAACTCGGATATTGACAGGTTGAGCAGGTTTTGCGTGGCGTATGAGTATTTTCAGGCGGAAAAGGCGAAGAATTCTGCGGTGGAGGTGGTGGAGAAGATCAAGGAGAATATTGCGGAGCTGGCGAGGCTGGAGGAGGAGTGTCACGAGGCGATTGTATCGAAGAAGGGGATTATAAAGGAGATGCTGCTGGAGAAGGATCGGCAGATGGGGGATGCGATGAAGGAGGTTCAGGAGCGCGCGGATAAAATCGCAAAGGAGCTCGTTAAATTCACGTCCGTTTGGAACAACAAGAGCGAGTCACTTGAAGCCGAGAAGAAGGCGCTCGAGCAGGTAAGCCACGACGCTGTTTAGAGGATCGTTCCTGTTTATAAGCAGCGAGCCGTGTTGGGGTGATAATCTGCATAGTTACACTATTTCCGATAATGGTTTCCGACTATTACTCTTTCTTTCCCGCAGCTGGTCAAAGCTCTGGCTGACATGCGGAAAGGGTCCGAGGAACGAGCGGCTCAGATGCAATCCGCCGACGACGCCCTGGCAGTCGTCCAATCCGAAGCCGAAACCAAGACCAAGGCGCTCACAGACGCGGAGGAGGAATACGCCGCCGTGCAGGCAGGCAAGTCCGGGCACCCGGGGGAGGACAAGACCATGGCGCAGAAGTTGTCGGAGCTGAAGGCGGCGGCTGTGGAAGCGGCGACGGAGGGCAAGCAGGCGGCTCTGCGCGTGACGCATTTGCGGAAGGAGGTGGGGGAGAAGGGGCGGCTGGTGGCGGGCAAGCGCAAGGCGGCGAGCGGGCTGGAGCAGAGGGTGAAGGGCATGGAGTCGGAGGTCGCGACGTGCGAGGCGGGGCTGCAGAGGCTCGGGCATGACGACCAGCACTACTCTGGTCTTGAGAAGGTGAGCGCGCATGCTACCTTTGAGGCGCTTCAAATGTAGACGGGGATCCAGAGGCTCGGGCATGATGATCAGCACTAGTCTGCACTTGGGAAGGTACGCACATGCCCGTAGCGTGCTGTATCCCGCAATTGCTGCACAGTTATGTCGTCGCGCCTCTCCTCCTCTGTTACCCTCCCGTCCTCAACTCTCCCCTCCTCCATCTGCCCCCGCTCTCTCAGTCCAAGGCGGAGGTGAAGTAGTCGCGAAGCGGCATGAAAGGGTGGACGCGGCAGCTCGCGAGGTGAACATCGGGTTCTCGTACTGCGACCCTGAGAGGGGCTTCCATGTCCTCACATCAACCCCTCTCTTCCCTCCCCCCGCGTCCTCTCTCAGTCCAAGGCGGAGAAGGAGGCAGCGGTGACACAGCTGCGTCAGCGGGTGGACGCGGCTGCGCGCGAGCTGAACATCGGGTTCTCCTACAGCGACCCTGAGAGGGGCTTCGACCGCTCCAAGGTCAAGGGCGTGCTGGCGCGGCTCTTCCGCATGCGAGATGCCTCCATGGCCACTGCGCTCGAGGTGAGCTTGTTTGTTTGCTCGACCTGACTGAATCTTGAGCGTTCTTGCTTCCGTCCTTTACCCCGGTAGAAGTGGGAGGGAGGCTGCCCAACGTGGCAGCAACGGGCAAGCAGCTACTGAGCCACTCCGACTGGGATTCACACCCTTCACGTGGTGCTGTTTCCCCTTCCTTTTCCTGCTCCTCTGTCAGGTGATAGCCGGGGGCAGGCTGCACAACGTGGTGGTGGACTCGGGGCACACGGGCAAGCAGCTTCTGGGCCACTCTGATGGGGCTTCACACTCTCTTTCCCCCTCCTTGATTTCGTTCAGGTGGTGGCGGGCGGCAGGTTGCACAACGTGGTGGTGGACTCGGAGCACACGGGCAAGCAGCTGCTGAGCCACGGCAGGTTGCAACGCCGCGTGACGCTCATCCCGCTCAACAAGATCGACAGCCGCTGCATCTCCCAGGCCAAGCTCAACCGCGCCGTCCAGCTGGTGAGATGCCAATGGGTTGTAGCACGTGAAAGGTGCAATGATGTAGCACACGCCGTCCAGCTGGTGAGAGGTCAATCGGTTGAAGCACGTGAGAAGGTATGATAATGCAGCACACGCCGTCCAGCTGGGGAGATGTCGTAGCAGTGTGTAAAGTCAGACACGTCGCAACAAAGGTTGACAGCCGCTGCATCTCCCAGGCCAAGCTCAACCGCGCCGTCCAGCTAATGAGCTGCCAGTTTATCCCTCCATGTGTGAATGAAGCCACAGGCTTGAGTGTGGTAGGATGGTACAAGTCAGGCAACAGGGCTACCCTAGAAAGGGTGTATGACTACCCTAATCAACCACCCATTCCCTCACCCTTCCATTCAACCTTTCCAGGTTGGCAGGGAAAACGTGTGGACTGCTCTCTCTGCTGTGGACTTCGATCCTGAGCTCCAGGTAGGCTGCTAAAACTACATGTATTTTCTAGATGGTTGTACATTTTGTGTGATGTCAGACGTAAAATCATTTGTAACTAGTGAACTGAGGATCAAGGGCAGACGGGTTCTCTTCCCTTGTGTCCCCCTTGCTTGTCCTCCAGCCTGCCATGGCCTTCGCGTTTGGCAACAGCTTCATCTGCCGCGATTCCGCCACTGCCAAGAAGGTGCAAAAGTCTGTTTGCACCTTCACGCTCTGTTTCCAAGTATCGTTCTCGTAGTTCTGCTCCTCTGGCCATTCCTCTCTCCCGTTTCCTCCTATATTTCGCTATTCTTACCCCCCCTCCCTCCCATCCCTTCACCCATCGCCTGGCAGGTGGCGTTTCATCCCGACATCATGACCCCGTGTGTGACCCTGGAGGGTGATAGCTACAACCCAGGCGGGCTGCTCACTGGAGGTTCCAGGAGGTGAGAGACAGAGAAGTGGGGAGGGAGACCGGTTGGAAAGGGGAGAAAGCGATCGTGAATGGAAAAAAACCTTCTTTCTAAGTCTATTATGTTTTGCCCCAAAGGCTGATTTGAAACATGAGGCTCAACGTATGTGCTCTGCTTCCCACCATGCCGTTCCCTCTGCAGGGGCGGCGGAGTGCTGCTCTCTCGCCTGCATGCTGTGAAGGAGGACGAGAGCCAGCTGGCAGCCCTGGAGCGACAGCTGCACCAAGTGCTGGCTGAGGTAAGCTGCATTGAATTCAACTACATCACACCAGGCTGGTGAGCAGTCTGTGCACACAGATGTGCCATGGAGGAGGATGAGAGCCAGGTGCGCGTCCTAGAGCAGCAGACGCGGCAGGTGGTAGCTGAGTACGGTTCTGGAAGGCTCTTGTCTCACACACTTCGCTAGTGCACGGAATATGCACGTTTTGTCATTTTGCTGCTCGTGGGTCTTTCTCTTTCCTCATTCTTGTGTTGCCGCACGAGACATTGTTGTTTCCCTCCCTGGCGACCTCCTCTCTGCTTGTCCCTTCCCCCAACTGCAGGCCCTGCAGCAGCAGCGCCAGCAGTATGTGGAGCTCTCGCAGCAGCTGGTTCACACGTGTTAACCTGTGCGCTGTTAATCTTCCACCTCTGCAATCTCGCCATTTGACTTTCTCTCTGCTTGCCCCTCCCCAGCTGCAAGCCCTGCAGCAGCATCGCCAGCAGTACATGGAGCTCTCCCAGCAGCTGCAGCTGAAGGCGCACCAGCTGTCGCTCGCCAAGGAGCAGATGAAGCAGAGCGAGCACCACCAGGTGAGTCGGTGGGGGTGAGATACAGTGAGCACCAGCAGGTGGGATGAAGATGAGGCAGCGCGAGCACCAGCAGGTGGGATGAGGAAAGTTAGGGAGCGAGCACCCATCGGATGATGGGAGAGCAAGCACCACCATGTAAAGTGGTTGAGGGGAGCTGGCACTAGCTCTTTGACAGCACCTGACACGCTCACTCGTTTGCACCTGATAGCCGGAATGACGTGGCTGACGGCGTCACTTCCGTGTGCTGTTCTTTGCCGTCTCTGTGCAGCTTGCAGAGGAGCTGGCAGCGCTTGAGGCTGAGCTGGCGCAGTGCGAAGCCACATCAGCAGAGGCAGAAGGGAAGGAGAAGGGGTTGCTGGACGAGGCGCAGGCGCTGGAGAGGGAGATGGAGCAGCAGGGGCGGGAGAGAGGGCAGCGGCTGAAAGCCCTGGAGGCCAAAGTGAAGGCGGCAAAGCAACAGGCGGCTGCTGCGAGCAAAGCCCTCAAGGTGAGCAGCAATGATGTAGGTGTTATTGGGGTGAGGCAAACGATGCTGGAGAGGGAGATGGAGCAGCCAGGGGCGAGAGAGAGGGCAGCGCCTAAAAAACGCCCTGGATGCCAAAGTGAAGGCTGCCCAACAGTAGGCAAAGCTCTCAAGGTGTAGCAACAAACACCTTGTGTTTTTTGGGCTAACATTGCTCCCGCTTATCAGCCACCCTGTGTCCTATTCCGAAACTCACCTGCTTTCCTGTTTCTTTGTGTTCCTGTTGTCTGCAGGCGAAGCAGAACGAGAGGGAGCAGCTGGCAATAGCAGTGGAGGCCTCGAGGGGCGAGGAGGCAGCAGCGCAGGAGCAGATCGCCGCAGCAGAGGCAGAGGTTGGGAGACTGGCTGAAGAGGTGGAAGAAGCTGCGAGGAAGGTGGCGGGCGTGAAGGAGGAGCTGGATGCGGCGCAGGGCGAGGTGGAGAGGCGGCAGGGCGAGCTAAGGGCGTGCGATGAACGCATGGGTGCTGTTGAGAGGGAAGTGGGCGAGATGGAGGAGAGGAAGATGAATGCCGGCATGGAGAAGAAGAAGCTGGAGCACCAGGTGAGTTGTGGTGTTTGCTCGCTCTGTACTGTGAGCGTGGCATCGGTGGAGAGGGAGGTGGGGGAGATGGAGGAGAGGCAGATGAATGCCCGCATGGAGAAGTGGAAGCTCGAGCACCAGGTGCGTACCAGGGAAGGTCATTGTTGGTTGAGGTATGTCTTGGAAGGATTATTGTTGGGCAAGGTCTATGCTCCTTGTGCCCCTGTGAATGCGGCTCGATACAGCTGGACACAACTGTGGAAGCGGGTACAAGGTTCGCTCTCTCACACAACGTGTAGACGGTTAGGCTCAGACTGGCCAAGCACAGGGAGAGTAAGAAGGGTGCAGGTCTAGCAGTGCTGAGCGTGAAGGAAGAGTGAAAGAAGATTGTCACTCTGACGCTGTCTTGTGACCTCTCAAGGCCAAGCGGCTTTCATCACTTGAGTTGAGAGGCCAGGCCAGCCCTCCACTCTTGTTCTGGAATGGCTTTTGAGGCGCCTCAACAATGGCTTGCGGTTTTAATATTTATCGTGGTGCGTGCAGGTGAAGACCCTTGAGCAGTGCAGCAGAAGGCGTGGAATGCATGCTGAAGCAGCACGCGGATTGCTGATGAGAAGATCCGCTTTGGCAAGTCGTGAGGCGCCTCAAATGTGTACTTCCTTTCCCTTGGGGTGTGCAGGTGAAGACCCGGGAGGCGGAGCAGCAGAGGGGCTTTAAGGACGTGGAGCGCATGCTGAAGCAGCACGCTTGGATCGCCACTGAGAAGGCGCACTTTGGCAAGGCGGGTACTGACTACGACTTCCCGTCACGGGACCCCATGGCTGCCAGACAGCTGCTGGCAGAGAAGCAGTCGGAGCAGAGCAGGTGAGACACGCACACAAGAGCAGCGCAGGTGAGAGGCACACAGGACAGCGCAGGTGGTGGTAACCATGTGAGCACTCAAGGCAATAAGCGGTCAGAGTCGTCAGAAGCAGCAAGAGCGTGCGTGGATGGCCGTCGAGAGGGCGCACTTCGTCGAGGCGGGAACTGACTACGACTTCCACTCGCGGGACCCCATGGCTGCAAGGCAGCTGCTGGCAGAGAAGCAGCCGGAGCAGAGCAGGTGGGGGGCAGGTGGGGCGGGCGAGAGTCAGGTGGGGCGGGTGAGGGGCAGGTTGGGTAGATTAGGTGAGAACCACGAGAACAGTGGAAGTAAAATGCGGTCAGAGGAGAGCCGTCAGGAGCAGTGGAAGAAGAGCAGGTGATTAGGGATGAGCTGCCGCTGCTGTTGTCAGCAAGCTCCATGCACCCCCTTCCCTGCCTCCCCATCTGCAGTGTGGAGAAGCGCAACAACAAGGAGATTGCCATGTGCTCTCTTACTCCGTTCACCCCTCTATGTCCTACCCTTAGGGCTCTACCCCGCACCTACCCCCTCCCCACCCTTCTCCAATTCCATCCCGTGCCTTGCAGTGTGGAGAAGCGCATCAACAAGAAGGTGATAGCCATGTTCGACAAGACAGAGCAAGAGTACAAGGACCTGCAGGCCAAGAAGGACATCGTTCTGGTAGGTGGCGTGTGTTGCACTCGTGCTGATGGAGCGACCCTCTTCTCTGGCGCTCTCCTCTCTTGCACCACGGGTTGGCACGTTTTGTTTCCTCGATTGATTCATCATTCATGTATCACTCTCACTTCTCCCTTCTTCCCCCCCATCATTCCGCTCCCTCCCTCTCTCTGCATCTTCCCGACGCACTTGAAGAAGCAAAAGCACTTTGAATCGATTTAACACGCCCCTCATTCCTCCCCATTCCCCACTGTCCTCCCCTCCTGCCTGCAGAGGGACAAGGCGAAGATAGAGGAGGCGATAGAGCAGCTGGACGAGAAGAAGAAGAAGCAGCTCAAGGTCACGTGGGAGAAAGTCACCAAGTAAGCCTCCTCGCCTTGTCACAGTGGGTGGGCTCACTTGGAATAGAACCTCAACTGCCGAATGTCACCTTTCGTTTGCAAAATCGATTCTGAAAGGTCGTGGCTCGTGAAGCGTGGGTCCAGCTGGCACCCCATGATCCCATCTGGCATCCCATCATCCCAACTCGCTTCCCATCCCCGGCTCCCCCTCTCCATCCGTCCCAGGGACTTGCCGTCCATCTTCTCAGCGCGCTCACTGTCGCCCCGTCATCCCATCCCTTGCTCGCCGTCCCTCCCAACAGGGACTTAGGCTCTGTCTTCGCCATGCTCCTCCCTGACACCACGGCCAAGCTCGACCCCCCAGAGGGGCAGGACTTAGCGTCCTCCCGCCATCATCCAATCCGCATATGTCCTCCTCTCCCTCCCTCCCTCCCCTCCCCAACCTCTCCACAGGGATTTCGGTTCCATATTCGCTACGCTCCTCCCGGGCACCACAGCCAAGCTCGACCCCCCAGAGGGCCAGGACTTCCTAGCAGGGCTGGAGGTGAAGGTGGCGTTTGGGGGCGTGTGGAAGCACTCGCTCTCTGAGCTGTCTGGCGGGCAGCGGTCACTGCTGGCCCTCTCACTCATCCTCGCCCTGCTGCTCTTCAAACCGGCGCCATTGTACATTCTGGACGAGGTTAGTGTGTGTGCCTGTGTGTGTGTGTTGATGAAGGTGGCGTTTGGGGGCGTGTGGAAGCACTCGCTCTCTGAACTGTCAGGCGGGCAATGGTCACTGTTGGCCCTCTCGCTCATCATCGCTGTGCTGCTCTTCAAGCCAGCTCTGATCTACGTTCTCGCTGAAGTGGGTGCAGTGTTGGGCTAATGCCGTTTTCTGGTCTCTCCTAAGCGCCTAAGAGTGGGGCTGGAGGTGAAGGTGGGCATTCAGGGAAATCTGGATTACTCCCTGTCGGACAAGGGTCAACCTCCTAAACGCTTTGCATTGTCGCTCATCCTCATCCCTGTCCTGCTGATGTTCAAGCCTGCACTGCCACTGTAGATCATTTGCAGCACATGCTTGGATCTCCTCGCTAGGTTCAGCCAGGTGTTCTCCGATGCACGGAGAGTTATGGACATGGGACCTTTGTTAATGCGACCCTTACATTACATGTACCTTTTTGTGTCTTGGTAACTTACTTCTGCTTTCTGCCTTCTTGTGATGCATCCATTGCAGGTTGACGCAGCGTTGGATCTGAACCACACGCAAAACATTGGCCAGATGATCAAGCAACATTTCCCGCATTCGCAGGTAGGCGCCCTGCCTCCTTCATATGCAGCAGCCACCTTGTCGAGTCATCTAGGTGGCGAATCTGCTCTAACTGTGAATTCACTCCAATCTCCAGCTAGTCTTTTATTCTACTGCGTTCTTGAAAAAGCGTGCGTCTTACACTGGATCAACAGTAAAAGCTAAAATTCTGATGGCAGATGCTTCACATCACACAACCTGCTCAGCTCGCACGCTTCCCTCCCCATTCCCCTGCTCCCACTCGGCTCTCATTTCCCTGCTCTCCACTCACCCCACCCCTGCAGTTCATAGTGGTATCTCTGAAAGAGGGCATGTTCAACAACGCAAATGTCATTTTCCGCACCAAGTTCATCGACGGGGTCTCCACTGTCACGCGCACCGTGCCCAACCAGTCTGCCTCTGCTGCTGGCCTGGGGAGAGCGCCTCCCAGTGCGGCCAATGCGTCCAGGCAGAGGGGGCCCCCTGCCAGTACAGCTCGAAAGAACACACAAGGAGGGTCAACGAGGTGAGTGTTAGCAGCGTGTGGGGTGCAATGAGGTGAGTGTTAGTAGCGTGTGGGGTGCAATGAGGTGAGTGTTAGTAGCGTGTGGGGTGCAATGAGGTGAGCTGTGCTTGTAGATCTGACCTTGTTTGGTGGGGGCCTTCCCACTGCTCGGCTGGCCTCAGCCGAGCAGCCCCAAGTGCTGCCAATGCGTCCAGACAGAGGGGCCCTGCTGCCAGTACAGCTAAAAAGAACGCACAAGGAGGGTCAACGAGGTGAGCTGTGCTTGTAGGCATGCGCATGCTTGCTGGTGCCGTGCAGACGCTGGGTTTCGGGGGTAGAAAGCCCCAAGGAAGACCATGTGTGTGTAAGCTGCGAAAGCTCGGGAGTTCCTTGCAAGGGGCGGTGTGCAGCGAGTGCTCCTCCAGCTTGAGCCAAGATGTTCAGTTTCCTCTCCTCCCACCTGCTCTCGTTCTTAGCTCCTTCCCTGTCTGTACGTCTGCTTTCTATTTGACATGCATAATGAAATGTGTGCTTGTGTGCATGTGGTGCGTGCAGGATAAGGCAAGAGGATGCTGAGAACGTCGAACCAAGTGAAGTCTTCTGAAATCTCTGCCCAAGCACGGGAATGGCGATAGAGGTGTATATGTGGTGGTGCTTGCGGTGTATCGGCAACTGTAGATTGGCTGGAGCACCTGATTGATAGTTGAGTCTACCTTAGCGTAGCTGTTGCCATCTCGGCATCATTTTTTAGCCCCTCGTAATCACTAATATGGTTTCACATTCACTGATCCTTCTGAGCCGGGGCTCACGAAGCTGCATTGTTGGTCCTTGAAATACGTGGCTTCGCAAGGGGCAGGCACTCGAGAGAACGCAAGGGGGCTTTGGGTGGAAGAAATGTTGAGAGGAGTGTTGGGAAGTGATAGGTTCTTGCAGAAATCTGCTGTTGGGAGGGGGTACTTATTACAACAGTTGGCCCCTCTGATGTTGCTCAGTAGTTGTACTTGTCGCCACCATAATCTCCCCGCATGAATACCCCCCGAAAAAGGGACCATGGGGCTTCACTCCGGTCCGGACACAGGGTCTTTTTATCGCGAATACCTCGTGAGGACCAAGGCCTACTTTTGGATTTTTACTACTCCGTTATTGGGGAGTGGCTTTTCGCATTACTCTGAAAATCGGAGTGCACCCTCACACTTTCTCTGATTTGCCAGGGTTTTTTACCATTTTGAAAAATTTACTCTGGTAGTGCAGAGGAGAAATTTCCACAACTCTGTGCTGCTGTAGTGCACCCCAACAGACACATGTTAAGGGGTTTTTGTGGTTGGTCCGATAGACTCACGTTTCATTTCAAATACGCATACATACATTACTGATCATGCTCATCCTCCTCTTCCTCTGAGGCACTCTCACCAGAGCCACTCTCCTCTGACTCATCGGACTCATCATGCTCCTTGCCCTTGGCAGCATCGCTGCTCCTCTCATAAGCCACTACTTTTGCCTGTCTGCGGTTCTTTTGGCACCTCCAGATCTCCACGATGTCAGGGTATTTCATGTCGTACTCCAGGAGGCTAATGGTCATCAGGTCGTCGAGTCTTGCATCATACAGGCTCGTCCTCAGCCAGCTCTTGACTGCGTTCTGCCTGCTAAAACCGCGCTCGCACTCGACGGTGCTCAAGGGCAGAACCGCCATCGCCTGCCAGATCCTCATGACATTCGGATAGCTCTTGGCCCAGTCCCTCGTCTTCAACATGTTGGCGAGGCTTTGGCCGAAGTCGTCATCAGCATGGTGCGTCTTCATGATGTGACATAAAGTCTTCAACTCCAGCTCAGGTGCTCAACTCCTGTGGAAGGGCTCGGGTGGGATTCGAGACATGGAAAGAGAACACATCGATTAAGAATCATGGTGGTGCTGCCACCGTTTTATAAAACATGGATACTTATATCTTCATATAGCGCGACGACATTGTGGGTGCTAGGGATACGTGCATGGAGGGATCGACAACATACATATCAGGAAGCTTGTTGTCAAACAGCTCCAGGTTCGACTTGACCCAAGTGCGCGCTCTTCGGTCCCGCACTTCCTGCTTCTTCGGCCATGTGTCCACCTTGTACAGCTCCGAGCCGACCATCCGCTTCAGGTCCCACATCCTCTAGTTCAGGTTCTGTATGGTGTCTTCAGCGAAGGCGGTGGTGCACAGCGTGATGCAGGCCACCTTGGTGCCATCGTATTTGTGGTGGGGCAGGGAGCTCTCCATGAGCTTGAAACTGTGGGAAACCGGGCGCCCGTCGTCATCCGTGCCGTGCACCACCACCTTGCCGTCATTCTCGTCATACAGTGACGGATTTTTTTGGCCTCGAAATTGTGGTGTTTGATGATAAAAGCGTGTTACGCAATTTATATTGTATGTTACCAGAAGTCACGGGCCACACACATTCTGCCTTAGGGCGTTAGGGTTGAAACACAAATATCTCTTATAACAAATATCGAGATTACATAAACGTGTACAGAATTTTAGGTAACTCTCTCGATTCGGACAATTACCTCCCACCGAGAGCCTAGACCGACTTCTTTCTTGCATTTCTCGCTCGAACTAGGTTATGCAAGTAGAAATTCGCGATACTCTCCCTAAAACATCGCCAAGATCCCTGCCACGATGCGCCCGATAAGAAAGCGTTTAAAGGACAGAATCTTAACCCTTCTTGATCAGGGTCGTAGTTTCCGTCAGATTGCGAGCATGTTAGGGATAGGGAAAACTACAGTACAGAAATATGCGGAAGAGGCATCCCAATGCACAAGCCGCCTAGCAGTACGACCAACAGTAGCTCGATTAGGCCGCCCTCGTTTGCTTTCGGTGCGTGACCGACGATGTCGTGTGCATTCCGTGACTTCAGGGGCTGTCAAAACGAGTATAGAGGCCGCGAAACAGTAAGAGTTAGTTCAGGGCATTAAGGTCTGCCCGCGCATAGTACAAAATGCCCTGAAGCTGTCTGGGCTTGTCGATGTACAGCAACCGAAGAAGCCACGTCTTTCGGCGCGTAACATCCGAGATTGCTTGGAATTCGCTCGTGCACACCTAGACTGGACTATCGAGGACTGGAAGCGGGTGATCTGGTCGGATGAGACCAAGATCCACCGCTTCTGCAGCGATGGCCGCAGCTTCACGTGGATCTGGCTCTTCAAGCGCATCAGGTGAAGCAGTGTGTGAAGCATGGGGGCGGGTCCATAATGATATGGGGATGTATGACCTATGATGGCCTCGATTTTATGTGTAAGATCGAAGGACGCATGGATGGACAGCTGTACCGTGTGATCTTGCAGGATGAGCTTGCTCAGACTATCGATTTTTACTCTCTAACCGCCAGTGATGTGATTTTCCAGCAAGATAACGATCCTAAGCACAAGAGTAGACTTGTGCAAGAGTTCATTTCTGAACAGGAATACTCAGTCCTACAGTGGCCTTCCTCCTCCCCAGACCTCAATCCCATCGAACACCTATGGTCTCACCTCAAACGTGAGCTCGCCAAGTATGAGCACCCCCCCTCACGCATGCTCTAAACTTGGGAGCGGGTGCAGGAGACTTGGGAGAGTATTGGAGCAGAAGTTTGTAGGGGATTGATAGATAGTATGCCTTGGAGGGTGAAGGCCGTTGTTAGGGCACAGGGTAGATGGACTAGGTACTGATTATGGAGCGTGTTATGCCTTGTTTGAAATGGGAACTATCTGTCCTAATGTACATCCATGGATCTAATGCTATGAACTTCTGCATAACAAAACCAAACATGGCTAGTGTTGGCATCATACGTGTGCTGTTGCCTTTCTCTACCAGGCCATTAAAGCATGTCACATTATAAACTTCCCAATAATCAACAACTGGCAATTTTCCACAAAATTGACCAACATGCGGACAATTTCTTCCGTCACTGTAGCTCTGCAGAAACTTGTTGAGCCGCTTGCTCAGCCCCACGCCGAAGGTCTCGCCATACTCCACGTAGCAATGCTTGATGCACGTGACGGTGCGGTCGACCTCATGCGAGACAAGGGTGATGTCGACCTGATGTGAGGTTGGGGTAATAAAAGCAACGGCAAGAAAGTCCACAGTCCAACACATGACAACAGGCCACCGGCGGCATGAAACACAAAGACCAAGGGGATATGGGATAAAAACATACCGACCGCTTCTGGAAAAACCTGTTGAGCGTGTTGAGCTCAGCGAGGATGTCAGCCAGAAAGTACAGAGAGAAGTGGAACTTGAGCGTTTTGACCAATCGAACCAGCTTATGGTTGTACTCGATGAGCACAGCGATCACAACGCCGAGGATCCTGCAGAGTCGTTTTATGGCATCTCCACGCGAAAGCCACTGGATGTTGAAGAGCCCCTGGTGCTCCAGGTTCGTGTTGTGGATGATCAGCTGGAGCTCCTTGAACCTCTCGTACCACGGTGTTGAACGCCCAACGATCTCGCCAAAGCCACGAATGACGATGTCGATGATCCAGAGGTCGGGGAAGGCGCTGACCGCATCCTTCACTGCAAGGGCCTCACTACGAGTTGTGAAGAAACATGCAAGGTCGGGCAATTATCACGGATAACAAATAGTCCGACATGTGGTACATGCGAGGAAACATACTTGAAACGTCGGGGCTGCAAGGGGGAAGACAAGCGCGCTCGACCTGCATGAACTCACCGATGTGCAAAACAGTGGCAGCCAACGAGATGCGGAATGCGCACCCGAAGACGCGCTACCAGACCGTTGTGCTCTCCCGTCATGACAGACACCCCATCCGTGCTGATGCCCGCCACCTTGTGAAGTTTGATGCCGCAAGACTCCAGGTGCCCGAGTAATGCCGTCTGCAGAGCTGCCGCGTCGCACTTGTCGAGTGTAAGCAGCGTCAGGAACTCTGTGACGACTCGCCGCTTCTTCAAGAACGTCGCGAAGATGATGAGATGTTTGCCGCGGGTTCTGTCAGTTGACTCGTCGCAGCTCAATCCGATGAAGGGTGATGCGTGGATATGCTGCATCTGCTGTGCTTTCAAGTACGCCACCATTGCGCCCACCAATTTCCTTGAAGCCATATCTGCACCTGGAAAGGGCATGGATAAGCCAAAATTAGCTCGGTGATTGATACGACAGCAGAGCAGTCACAATTTCACCAAGAATAAGTACGAAAAACCATGAGCCACCCCGATACTTACTGCGTGATGTAGACGCCATAAGTCTATCTTGGAATGTCCTTGACACCCTCCTCTGCCTTGAACCCAACGAGCCGCGTGAACATGGCATTCGGGGCATCCTCCTTGTATATGAACAGCATAGTTCGAAGTAGACGAATGATCATCGCGCCGTCAGGGTCATGCTTCGCGAAGTCCTCCATTTTCTTCTAATTCTCAACCTCCTTCAGCAGCGCCTCTTGCTTCTTGATGGCGTTCTCGTGCTTCGTACTCTCCTGATGCCAACGCATCGAGCTGATCTGGAGATCCTGTCCACTAGCACCGTTGCGCCCGTATCGTGCGTGGTCTTTGCCGTGCTCCATGCAGATACTGCAACGCAAGCAAGGGGCACCATCGTTAGTCTTATCCAGCACTAGCCAGGGGAATCTCGGTAACAAGTCGGCAATATACTTCCGTTGCGCGGCAAGATAGGCCTACACCCTCTTCTCGGCGGGGGTTAAAGCAGCCGATGGCACTTGCTGTGGCATGGGCTCTGGCTCTGGTGGTGGCAGAGGCTTAGGGGGAGGCGGCGCGAACTGGAGATGAGTCTGGTTGAAGTGGTGCTTCCTTTTCGAGGCAGACGCACGATTTGAGGCTGGAGTTGATGCCGTTGATGTGGACGCTGGAGTTGATGCAAAGACAACATGTACAGCTGAAGGTTCGGCGACAGGACCTTCAGCATCGACTATAGCCTCTAAATTTCTCTCCCATTCCTCACTACTGAGAGAAGGCAGCAGCTGTGGCTCAACTGGAGCGAAGTGCGGGAGGAGGGAGTCCCCGACTACATGGGGGATTGGGAGGAGGAGGAGGAGGGTGATGATGAGAAGGAGGATGCTCCGGTCATCGAGGACAATCCGTTCCTCTCGGATGATGAGGCGGAGAATGATGTTACAATGGATGTTCCAGAGTTCTAGAGTAGCAATATTGGCGGGATACCCCAAGTAGTTTATCTTAGTGAGTGGTGGTGACTGTAGAGGTGGTGACATTTTCCAATGTAGTAAGAACCCTGAATAGTATTAACCAACCCTGTTGTCTTAAGGGTTGTTGTTTCCTGAACACTAGGTTATTAGGGAGGCCAGATTCTGAACACAAGGCCATCAGGGTTAAAAAAGAAATATGTCGACAGCTCAGGGGCGTTTTTTTTTTAAGCGTCAGCCCTATTCGCGCCAATTTACGAACCACACGGCGCAGCCCTGCCAAGCCACGACCGTGTGCTCTAGGCTAGCTATATCCATGCTCCCTGCTATTTTGACATTGCCTCAATCGTATTGTTTCCTCATTAATCAATCCTTCGACACACGCCTTCATTACAAGATACCGTCCCCTCCTTGGCGCGTAGACTGTACTGGATGTTTCAGAAGAGGGGCAAGTTGTTATGAATAATAACTCAGAGTGCGCGGAATAATAATGACGAGTACAAGAAGGATAGCCTAGCATTATATAGCGAGTGCTCTAGCTAGGCGACGAGCCCGGAGGGCTAGGTTGGGTACAGGCGCGGTCGAAAGGGTCGGAGGCGGCGCGGGCGTGCCTCGGGGCCGCGTCAGAAACGGACCGAGCCTGGTCTGCCGAGAGTTCGGGTGTACGCGATTGCAGTACAACCCGGTAAGGAATAAAATTCCTTACACTACCCCCCCCCCTAAGGAAGGTGATCAACATCGGGAACGCCTTTTCGGGTCAAATAAGATTTGAGCACCGAGTGTTCTTGAAGCGAGTCGGAAGGGACCCAGGTGTCGTCTTCGCTTGTACGGTCAACCCAGCGGACAAGAAAATCCACGTGGCGACCAGTGGAGTCGAGGCGGACTCGATGACTCAAAAGCCGGAAAGGCTCAAGTGTCGGTTCAGCCATCGGGCGGACACTTGGGGCGGCCGCTGGTCGTGCGACTGCAGACGTGCTGGCGACGTAGGGACGAAGCAGGCTGACGTGGAACGCGTCGTGAATGCGCCACTCGTCCGGAAGTAATAATTTCGCTGTGACAGGTGTCACCATCTTGACAATACGAAAAGGTCCACAGAATCGCGGGCGAATTTTTGAAGGCAGGGGCAGGCGAAGGTTCTTTGTGTCGAGAAGGACTAGTTGCCCTGCAGCCATGGTGATATCGCGGCGATGAAGATCTGTGTAGCGGCGGGCGGTTGTGTTGGACTTGCGAATGAATTCGATCGCTTTTTCGCGGGCCGCCTGCAAACTGTTCACGAACTGCTGGGAACGTGGCACTGGGTTGTCGATGTTGGTAGTCGTCGGGACTGTCGGATCCATGCCGTAGTTTAGAAAAAATGGCGAGTGATTAGTCGTGGCGGATGGGGCATTGTTGTACGAAAATTCCAGCATGGGCAGGAATTCTTCCCACCGGGCAGGATCCGGGCAGTTGGTGCGTATCAGCTGCTCCATAGTTTGATTGGTTCGCTCTGTCTGTCCGTCGGTTTGAGGATGGTAGGCGGAGGAAAACTGGAGGCGTGTGCCGTACTGCCCCCACGTCTCCTGCCAGAACTTGGACGTGAATTTTGGGTCGCGGTCGCTGATGATCGCTGAGGGTAAGCCGTGCAGACGAACAACGGTGGAGATGAAAAGCTTCGCTGTATCTTCGGCTGTGATTGTTGTGCGACAGGGTGCGAAGTGTGCCATCTTCGTCAGACGATCGACGACGACCAGGACGGCGTCGTTGCTCGTGGCGGCGGCTGGGAGCCCCGTGACAAAGTCCATCGTCACATGTTGCCATGGTCACTGGGGTGGCTCGAGCGGTTGCAGCAGTCCAGCTGGCCGCCGTCGGGAAGACTTCATTCGTTGGCAGATCGGGCACGCGGATACGTATCTCTGCACATCAGGCGCCGAATCAGGCCAATAATAAAAACGGTGAAGTAACTTCTGGGTTTTATCAACCCCAAAATGACCGGAGAGGTTAGAATCGTGGACTTCTTGAATAAGTAATTCGCGGAGGAGTTTGTAGGCGGGAACCCAGATGCGGTCAGTACCGGCTTTTAGAAAGTAGGGTCCTTTGGCTGTGGTGGCTTGTTGGTGGTGGTTGCGGGTGAAAAAGGGGTCTGTGGTATAGCCGTGGGTAAATAGGCCAGTGAGCAGCGGGTTGGATTTTGCGACGATGATTGAGGCGAGGTGGGCGGATGGTCTTGTTAGCGCGTCAGCGATGTTATTCGCTCCCCGTTTGTACGTGATGGTGTAGTGGAAGTTGCTTTCGAGGAAGTCCAGCCAGCGAATCTGCCGTGGATTTAGATTCGGCTGCGCGCGGAGGTACTGTAGGGATTTATGGTCTGTCCGTACTGTCACGTCGGCTCCCGTTAAGTAGCATCACCACACCTTGAATGCGTGCACGATGGCGAGCATTTCTTTGTCGTGGACGGGGTAGTTGCGCTCGGCTGCCTGCAACTTCCGAGACTCATACGCGATGGGTTGGAGTCCGTCGTCGAAATCTTGTAACAGTATCGCACCGATGGCGAAATCGCTAGCGTCCGTCAAGCCTTCGAATGGTCGAGATGGGTCGGCGATTCGGAGGACCGGGGGCGACGTCAGAGAATTTCGCAGTTCATCGAAGGCAGTCTGCTGTCTCTCCCCCCATTCAAAAAAAATGCCCTTCCGCAGCAGGTCAGTTAACGGTCCGGTTATCCCTGCCATATTGGGGATAAACCGCCGGACATAATTAACGAACCCGAGAAAACTCTGCAGCTCCTGTAAATTCGTCGGCGGCTTCCAGTCGCGAATCGCTGTGATTTTTTTCGGGTCGATTTTTATGCCGTCCGCTCCCACGACATGTCCCAAAAATTCCAGTTCGGATTTTAGGAGCTCGCACTTGGAGCCCTTCGTGATGAGCCGGTTTTCTTGCAGCCGCCGGAAAACTTGCTCAAGGTCCTTGAGGTGCTGTTCCTGTGTCTTGCTGTAGATCAGAATGTCATCAAGATAGACGATGACACACTTGTCGAGCAGGTCTCGGAATACGCCGTTCATGGTGAGTTGGAAAGTGGAGGGCGCGTTCGTGAGGCCAAACGGTATCACTGTGTACTCGTAGCTGCCATAGCGGGTTCGGAACACCGTCTTGTGGTAGTCGTCAGCGAAGACTCGGATCTGATGGTAACCGCCGCGTAAGTCGATTTTCGAGAAGAAGCGAGCTCCGCGAAGTTGATCGAGAAGATCGTCCGCGCGTGGGATTGGGTAGCGGGACTTGATTGTTCGTCGATTTAGCGCCCTGTAGTCGATGCACATTCGCAGCCCGCCGTCTTTTTTGGGCGTGAACAGGATGGGTGCTGCGAACGGGGAGGTGCTGGGCCGAATGAACGGGGCCGAATGGGCCGAAATAACTTTATTTTTTTGCCGTTAACCTTGCCTTCTACCAGCACAGGGTGATCTTCAGGTTTGCTCCCGTTATTCGTCCGAGTGCGGTCGATAGCGTGTATCGGTACCACAACTTGGTGGGAACGCTGAAGTTCGGGCGACAAAGCCTCGACAGTAGGGGGCCCGTCTGCTACTGACTTTTCCCATTTCCCGGCTTCTCCTTGTCGTTCTTCGTCTTCTTGGGCGCCGTCGGGCAGTACTTAGCTCGGTGACCTGGCTTGTCACATCGAAAACATAGCCCGTGAAATATTTCATCGGGCGCTGACACGCCATTGATCGTGGGGCGGGGAGACTGTCCACGAAAACGACCAACATCCCTGTTGTTCTTTCTCGCCCACTGCTGCAGTGCATCGGCTGCTGACGCCAGTTGGACGGCTTCATCGAACGTCTTGGGACGGGACCGCTGCAACTCGTATTGAATATCGAAATGCAGCCCGCTAACGTATTTGTCCCGTCTTTCCGCTTCGCTGAGGTCGTCGACTTGGTCCGCAAGTGCCGAGAACGACGCAGTGTAATCTTGAACAGTAGTCACCTGCCGCCAGTTGCGCAGCTTCATACGAGCGTCGTCTGAGGCGGATGAATGCTCAAAACGAGCTCGCAGAGCTGTGCCCCACTGTTTCCACGTGCGAATCGTGGTCGTACCGAATATTGTTTCTGCCTGTTGGTTTGAAGAGTCCGAAGTCCCGTCCTTCGCCTGCTTCACTCCTGCCGGAGTCCCAATCGCCAACTGTCGTCGCCACCAATCCAACGCCGGTCCTCGGAGCAGCGACACGGCATAATTAATGCGCGCATCATCGGTGTGCACACTTGCCGCCGTGAAGAACAGCTCCATGCTGAACAGCCACCCTTGCACCGTCGTCGCCTTGTCCGAAGGGTTGAACGGGGGCGGTGTTGCTGGCTTGAGTTTAATCTTCGTTACGGTCACAGTACGTACGTCGTCCTGCTCCAACTCCCGTGCGAGCTCGTCAAGGACGGTTTCGCTCTCTGCGTCGTCGGCACTTTGCTTGACCTCGTCTTCGGTGACTCCAGGCGACTCCTGACGCGCTTCACCACGCGTCTGGCGAAGCTCGGTGTTCTCCGTCCGAAGTCTCACGACTTCACTGTTCAAACTCGCCATCTGGGCTTGCATTGCCTGCATCTGAGCCATGACCTCGTCTAGCTGGGCCTGGGACATGATGCGAATGCTACGCCTTTCGGGCAGGGGGAAGGCCGTGATAAGAAACCGTAGGGGGCGCAAACGCTATCGTAGTTGTGTGAGCTAATAACTCTAGCCCACGGACAACCGCTTTGCAGCCCCGCAGGGTTAACCACGCCTTGGAAATAAACTACCCTGAGAAAGCGGGGTGAACCAGGAAAGTAGCTCTGATACCAGATGTTATGAATAATAACTCAGAGTGCGCGGAATAATAATGACGAGTACAAGAAGGATAGCCTAGCATTATATAGCGAGTGCTCTAGCTAGGCGACGAGCCCGGAGGGCTAGGTTGGGTACAGGCGCGGTCGAAAGGGTCGGAGGCGGCGCGGGCGTGCCTCGGGGCCGCGTCAGAAACGGACCGAGCCTGGTCTGCCGAGAGTTCGGGTGTACGCGATTGCAGTACAACCCGGTAAGGAAAAAAATTCCTTACACAAGTACTGTACTGTAACAAATCACCACATATCATCTCGTCCGCCCAGCCTCACGGTTCACAATCACAATTGCGCCCTTGGAATTGCCTTGCCTGCCACCAAAAAAACACAGCCCGCTCGTATCTATCCAAGCAGGGGAAACGGGCCAGCTTTTCTGTTCGGTTTCCTTGTAGAATTCCTCCATATGAAGAATCGTTTCTGTGCTCCTCCCTCTTCCGATCTGCGCTTCATTCCCCGTCGCGTCTAGGCTCGGATTTCTCAAATCAAGGCTCTAGCCGCAGTTCATTCAGGGAGAGTTTGAATGTTAGAATCAGCGTTCCTAGACGCATTCTGCAACGCGCGGCCTCTCCCCCTCCTCCGCGCGACGACGACGACCATCCCGCGACCTCGCCGGTCCAAAGCGAGGAGTACCTCCTCGGTCCTGCCTGCTCGGCGCGCTGCGAGCCCCCGGAGTCAAACCGCTACGGCTCCCCGCCTCGGGAACCGCGCTCGGCGCTCCTCGTGTCGGACAACCCCTTCTCCCACGCCGCGCTCGTGTGCCGGCGATGGCTGGCCATTGCGCGCTTCGCCGTGCTGTCGATCCGCGTAACCGACTCGGAATCGGAGAGTAACCACCTGTGCCCGCGCATGCTTGCGCTCTCGCTCTCCCGCGGCTTCCCCAATCTGACCCGAATTCATCTGCGCGGCCTTCACAATGTGGACTTTCTGGAACGCGCGTTCCTCCGCCCGCTCGCGGATTTCTGTCCGCGTTTAGAGTGTCTCGACATAGCGCATGTGCCGATCTGGTGGCCCGGAAAGCCGGAGTATAAGCATGGGGCGGGGGATAACGGCCTCGAGTACCTGTTTTTGAGGTGCACGCGGCTGCAGGACGTGCGGCTAGGGTCCATACGCGATATAGCACTGCTTCCGTACTCGCTTCTGGCCCTCCCGCGCCTCCGCGTGCTGCACCTGCGAGCACCGGATCTTCAAGAGGTCGACCACTTGAAGCACGGCGAGGAGATCAGACCAATCACGTCGTACCAGCTGTCCTCCTCCCTCCAGGAGCTCGACCTCTCTTGCTGCACCTCCCTGCAGTTCCCCGAAACGTTTCTTTCACTGCTGCCCGGACTGAAAAAACTCTCCCTTGGCCGCGGGAGCCCCCTCGTGTCCTTCCCTCCCTCCCTGCCTGCCCATCTCCATTCCCTCTCCTCCCTTTCCTTCACCAGCTGCAGCCAGCTCACCGCCCTTCCAGATTACATAAGCCTGCTGTCTTCCCTTGTTCACTGTGAGTTTGTGGACTGTCAACGTCTACAGCACCTTCCGCCCACTTTCCCTCTCCTGCCTCGCCTCCAGCGCCTCTTGATTGCCAACTGTGGATCCTTTTCAGCCCTTCCTGACAGTATAGAGCTGCTCACCTCCCTGCGGAGGCTAGAAGTTAGCGCTTGTAGATTGCTTTTCGAGCTGCCCGACTCTTTCACCGGCCTGTCGAACCTCGAGTGCCTAGAAATTACCGCCTGTGAAAACTTCGACAGGTTCCCTCCAGCTGTCCGCTCCCACTTCAGTGCGTTGACCCACCTGCACCTTTCAGGCTTACCAACGGATCTTAACCTGCCTGGGCTCCTCTCTCAGATGCCCGGACTTGAGATTTTCCATCTGCATCACTATGACCGGCACAGCCTCGCACACTCTCTCAACTCCCTCTCCTCCCTCCTCTCCCTTCACTTAGAGACTCTCCCCCGCCTCGTCTCTCTCCCCCCTGACTTCACCGTTCTTTCCCGCATCCAAGCCCTACACGTAGTCGACTGTGAGAGCCTTTCCTCACTCCCTTCCCTTCTCCCTCCCTCCCTCACTCTCCTCTCGATCTCCTGCTGTCCGGAAATCTCCGCCCTCCCCCCTTGTGTCTCCTCTCTCACCTCCCTCCACTCCCTTTCCATCCGCTACTGTTCAAGCATGCTCCAGTTGCCACCTACCCTCACGTGCCTCACCAGTCTAACGAGTATCAGTCTGGCGGGTTGCAGCGCTCTCAAGAGCATTCCAACAGGGCTTTGGGAGCTGCCACGGCTGCAGCTGCTGGACGTGGAGGGAGGTGAGGCGGTGGGGGGGATGACAACGTCTGTAAGCTTGCAGCGGCCGTAGGGAAGCATTCCTGTAAGCTTGCAACGTGGGGAGCATTCCTGCGGAGCTTAGGGAGCTGCAGCTTCTGGATCTGGAGGGATGTGAGGCGGGGGGGGTGAGGAGGAGGAGGGCATGTGAGGAGGAGGGAGGATGCGAGGAGGAGGGGTAACGAAACTGCGGGTGCCATGCAGGTTACCAGAGGTCGGGTTTCTGAGGTGCCTCAGACGGCGATTTTGGGAGTGCATAGGGAGTTGTAGGCTTCCGCATGCGTCCTCGTGGTGCCACGCATGTTCGCAGAGGCCAGCCTCTGAGATGAGACACACGACCCTATGTAAGTTCTGCAAGCTCTCAAGTTCCTTGCGTACGCTCGAGCCTTCTCTCCTCACAACAGTGCGTTTCTTGTGCTCCTTCCCCACCAGTACATGTGCTATTTGTCGTTTGTCATCACTCATGCATAAATGTATGGTTGTGTGTATGTGGTGTGTGCAGGGTAAGGCAAGAGGATGATTAGGAGAACGTCGAACCAAGTGAAGTCTTTTTAGTATTTATGCCCGGGAATTGCAATAAAGGTGTAACTGCAGCTTTGCTGATGGTGTAATTTTAAAGTGCTTGGTAGCTACACTAGCATAGCATTGATGTCAACTTATACATATTAGCTATGTAGAAGTTATAGGCTAGATTGAGGTATGCTTCTAGTGAGTACAACCAACTAGTATTTGTTCTAGGTTTCCACTTCTAGTCAATCATTCAGTTCTTACTTTAACATGGTATCACGCGTAGGTTAGAATCCCCCACCTACCGCTTCCGCCCGTACCCTAGCTACGCCCCGCCGCCCCCCCCCCCCCCTTGGGGCCCCGTCGCGCCTCCTAGCCCCGTCGCGCCCCTCCTGGGCCCCGTCGCGCCCCTCCTGGGCCCCGTCGCGCCTCCTAGCCATGTCGCGCCCCTCCTGGGCCCCGTCGCGCCTCCTAGCCCCGTCGCGCCCCTCCTGGGCCCCGTCGCGCCTCCTAGCCCCGTCGCGTCCCTCCTGGGCCCCGTCGCGCCCCTCCTGGGCCCCGTCGCGTCTCCTAGCCCTGTCGCGCCCCTCCTGGGCCCCGTCGCGCCCTGCCTGGCCCCGTCGCGCCCTGCCTGGCCCCGTCGCGCCCTGCCTGGCCCCGTCGCGCCTGCCTGGCCCCGCCGCGCCTGCCTGGCCCCGCCGCGCTTGCCTGGCCCCGCCGCGCCTGCCTGGCCCCGACGCGCCTGCCTGGCCCTGCCGCGCCTGCCTGGCCCCGCCGTGCCTGCCTGGCCCCGCCGCGCCTGCCTGGCCCTGCCGCGCCTGCCTGGCCCCGCCGTGCCTGCCTGGCCCCGTCGCGCCTGCCTGGCCCCGCCGCGCCTGCCTGGCCCCGCCGCGCCTGCTTGGCCTCGCTGCGCCTGCCTGGCCCCACCGCGCCTGCCTGGCCCCGCCGCGCCTCCCTGGCCCCGCCGCGCCTCCCTGGCCCAGTCGCGCCTGCCTGGCCCCGCCGCGCCTGCCTGGCCCTTCCGCGCCTGCCTGGCCCCGCCGCGTCTGCCTGGCCTCTCCCACTGCCCGCCCGACCCAACTTCGTGCCTGCTCGTCGTGCTGTGCCACCTCGGGCTATGTCTACTCTGCTCGCCAGTGCTGGGGTGCCTCGCGGCCGCCGTGCTGGAGAGTGCTGCCGCCGTGTCCCTGCGTCGCTGTGTTCCTGTGGAGCTGTGCCGCTGACCCTACACGATGGCTGACTTCGTGCTCCGATTGGACGCCGAGGGCCATGCGGTTGACTTCGCCGCCTGGCTCTCCGATCTCCGCCGCCACCTTACATGTCAGCGCCAGGATGGCCACTCTTTGGTTGTCCATGTCGATGGCTTGCTCCCCCGCCCCCCTGCCCCTGCTCCCCTCCCTGCTGATCCCTCCTCTGATGACCATGAGGCCTTCTCTACTACTGCGCTTGCCTGTGCGGTCTGAGACTCCCGCGATGCAGTAGCTCAGGTTGCTATTAGTCACGCCCTCCCTATGTCTGAGCGCTCGCGTTTTGCTACTGTTGAGATGGCCAAAGCTTACTTAGACGCCGTTATTGCTCGCTATTCCACACCCGCGTCTGCTTCTGCTGGCCGCCTGCTCTTCCCTATGCTTTTCCTAGACCTTGCAGCCTTCCCTACCGTCGCAGATTTTGCCACTCACCTGCGTGCCCTAGAGACCCGCTATCGTACTGCCAGCACTGCTGCCCAGCTCACTGTGCTCCCCCCCCCTTTCTGCATGACGCTCTATTTTATCGCCATGCGCCTGCCAGACCGCCTCGCAAGTTCTCGCGATCACTTCCTTAGCCAGCACCCGGGTGACCTCACCCTCACCGCCTTTGTCGATACCCTCACCGAGATCGAGACTCGCCAGCGCACTATCGCTCGGTCGAGCGGTGCGCCGGCAGTCTCTATCTTTCACGGTTCTGCCCCCTCCCAGTGCACGTTCACTGACGTTTCGGCTGCGGTCGCCACGGCGACCCCTCTCACCGAGACGGCTGCTGCGGTCCACCCGCTGCAGCGCTCGCGCCGCGGTGGCCGTGGTCGCCAGGGAGGTAGGGGTGGTGGCGCAGGTGGTGGTGGTGGTGGTTGTGGTGACGGTAGTCCGCCAGCGGGGACTACCATTGGTGGGCAGGAGCAGCAGCCCCAGCCGCAGCAGGAGTAGTCCCAGCGGGGACTACCATTGTATTCTGACGCTTCTAGTGTTGCTGGATCTTATTACCCTGTGAACTCTAGTTTAGGTGTTGCACCATTGTGTAGCTTAGCCTCCCCTGCTGCGTCAGGCGTAGGACTGCATAGCTTGCCTAGTCTAGTCGCTGCACCGGCTCCGTTCCCGGCCTCCGCCACTGCGTCGCTGTCCTTCACTCTCGACTCCGGTGCTTCTGCCTGCTTCTTCCGCGACCGTTCCACGCTCACGCCGCTTGCTACGCCAGCTGTCGTCTCTCTCGCTGACCCCTCTGCGGGTCCTGTCGTCGCTCGCAGTTCTACGTCCCTTCCCTGTCCAGCAGTTCCCTCGGGCTCCCTTACAGGTCTCCACGTTCCCTCGTTCTCGAGGAACCTAGTTGGTGTCGGCTGTCTCCAGGACCTCGGCGTCACCACCACGTTCTCCGGGCACGAGCGGTTCGCTGTCTGTTCTGAGGCTGTCTCAGGTTCCCCCCTTGCGACGTTCCCCCGGGACCCGGTGTCCGGTCTGTTTACCCTAGACACCGCTTCCCCCCCGGTTGGTGCTTCCTCCCAGGTCGCTGCAACTTGCTCGTGTCGGTCCCTCACTCACCCGTCCCTTCTCTGGCACCACCGCTTAGGTCACCCTGCTCTCCCGCGTCTGCGTCACATGTCCCAGCACGGTCTTGTCTTAGGTCTCCCCACGTCGCTCCCTGCCCTTCCTCCCTTGACTGCGCCACCGTGCACGCCTTGCGTCGAGGGTCGGCTCCGCCGTGCTCCTCACTCCTCCTCGCTGCTCGCTGCCCCCCTTCAGACCCTGCACCTGGACGTTTGGGGCCCTGCCCCCGTCCTCGGACCGCGCGGTGAGCGCTACTTCCTTGTGCTCGTCGACGACTACACGCGCTACACCATGGTGTCCCCCCTGGAGCGGAAGGCCGACGTGCCCGACGTTCTTCTCCCGTGGGTTGTGGCTGAGCGTCTCCACCGCGGTCTCCCCGTGTTGTGTCTCCACTCTGACCATGGCGGCGAGTTCGCCTCTGGTCGGCTTGGACAGTTTGTCGTGCGGAGGGCATCACCCAGTCGTACACCTTGCCGGACTCCCCACAGCAGAATGGGGTTACTGAGCGCCGCATCGGCTTGGTCTTGGAGGTCGCCCGTACCCCATGATTCATGCCGATGCCCCCCATTTTCTGTGGCCGTTCGCTGTTTGCTACGCTGCTCACCAGCTTAATCTGTGGCCACGCTCCCAGCGGCCGCAGGTTTCGCCGACCCTCCTTTGGACCGGGTCCCCCGATGACGCGTCTGCGTTCCACGTCTCGGGCTGCCTTGCTCACGTTCGTGCCTCTGGCACGGACAAGCTCACTGCCCGCACTGTCCCCTGTGTCTTCCTCGGTTTCCCCCTGGACTCGTCTGACTGGCTTTTCTACCACCCGCCATCTCACCGCTTCCTCCACTCTCGTGACGTCACCTTTGACGAGTCTGTCTCCTTCTACCGCCGCTTCCCTCACCGAGGACTCCCGGTTGCCCCTCCCCTGTTCCTGGCTCCCTCTCCCCCGGTAGCCCCTGCTCCTCTCCCGCCTCGTCCTGCCCCGTCTGGTGTCTCTCACGTCACTCCCCTCCCATCGGTTGTCCTCGTTGAGGAGTCTGCTGACTCTGGTGGTCCCCCCAACCCGTCCTTGCCGCGTCCCCCTTCCCAAGTGTCTCCGCCTTCCCTGCCGCAGTCGCCGTCACCGCCGCCGTCGCAGTCGCCGTCGCCGTCACCGCCACCGCCGCAGCCGCCATCTCCGCCGCCGCCGCTGCCGCCGTTGGCCTCTGGGGGTGCTGGCGTTGAGGAGGGTGTTCGTCCTGTGGCTCCCGGGGGTGCCGCTGGAGTTGGAGGGGGTTCTTGCTCTGGGGGTGTTGGTTCTGGGGAAGCTGCTGTTGAGGGTTCCGCCGACGGTCGTTTTGACTCTGCCGGTCCGAGGGTTCCGGCCCAGCAGTCGCAGCAGCCGTCGCCGCCGGTCTCAGCTCTCCGCCTGCTCGGCCTTCCCTCCCCGGACCGCGCGCCGGTGTCTCCCTCACCGCCTGCTGACCTTCCTATGTACGGTCCTATGTTCCCGCCGCCGGACTCGTCTCCGGCCCGTCTTCCTCCTCGTTCCCCTCCTATGTCCCCTCCGCTGTCCTTTGACCCTACACCTCCAACTCACGTTTGGGCTCGCCGTCCCTCCCGTGCTCGTTCCGTCTCTCCTGTCCTGCCCACCCACCCTATGTTGCTCCATTCCCGCTCGTCTCGTCCTCCCCTCCTCCCGTCCCCTCATCCCTCGTCCCTTGCTGTTGCACCTCCTCCGTTCTCTGACTACCTCCGTGCCGCTCGTCCCCTTGTCCCTCGGGTCCTTGCCTCTCTTGTTATCGACCCTGCTGTTCCTGTCTCACGCCTTGACGCGCTTGTCGCTGCTCTCGCTGACTTTGCCTCTACCCGCCGCCTTGACTACGCTACCGCTCTGCTCAGACCCTGCCCGTCCTCCGTCCGTCGGGGGTGCTCCTGCCCTTGGCAGTGACGTCCTAGAGGACAGGCAGTACGAGCATGCTTTCCTTTCTGAGGCTGCTCCCCATCTCTGCTCCATGCTGTTAGTCCCTGAGGGTGACCCAGACGCCTTCGACATCCCGACCCCTCGCACCTACGCTGAGGCCACCTCGGGACCTTGGGCCTCTCAGTGGATAGCTGCCATGGAATAGGAGATGGCATCTTGGAGGTCCACTGGCACTTACGTTGACGCAGTTCCCCCGCCTGGGGTGAACGCAGTCGATGGTCAGTGGCTCTTCAAGGTGAAGCGCTCCCTTGGAGAGCCGCCTGTCTTCAAGGCGCGCTACGTGGCCAGAGGTTTCAGTCAGCGCGAGGGGGTTGACTTCTTCCAGACCTTCGCCCCGACCCCGAAGATGACCGCTCTTCGGGCACTGCTACATGTAGCAGCACGGCGCGACTACGAGCTTCACTCCCTCGACTTCTCTACTGCCTTTCTTCAGGGCAGCCTACACGAGCAGGTCTACCTGCGCCGACCACAGGGCTTCACTGGTACCTTCCCCCCTGGGACCCAGTGGCTTCTCAGGCGCCCGGTCTACGGCTTGCGTCAGGCTCTTTGCGAGTGGCACGACACGCTGCGGGCCACGTTAGCAGACCTGCAGTTCTTTCCGTCCTCTGCTGACCCCTCACTGTTTGTGCGTTCCGGCCAGACTCCGTTCTAAATCCTTGTCTACGTAGACGATCTGGTCTTCGCTACTGCTGACAGGGACGCACTGGCCTCTGTGAAGGTCGAGCTTCTGAAGAGACACACCTGCACTAACCTTGGAGAGCTGCGTCGCTATCTTGGCCTGCAGATCTCTAGGGACAGAGCAGCACGCACCATCACTCTCACACAGTCACACTTGGTGCGCCAGGTCCTTCAGAGGTTCGGTCTTCAGTTCTCCTCCGCACAGCCCACACCTCGACGTGTAGACCATGGGCTCTCCGCTCCCGTTCCTGAGGAGTCAGTAGAGCCCAGTGGCCCCTACACAGAGCTGGTGGGTTGCCTCATGTACCTGATGACTTGCACTCGCCCAGATCTCGCATACCCTCTCAGCAATCCTGGCTCGCTTTGTGGCTACAGGCAGACATCGACCTCAGCACTGGTCTGCCGCTAAGAGGGTTTTGCGTTATCTTGCTAGTACATCGGGCATGGGGTTAGTGCTAGGAGGATGCAGGCCAGTGGTCCTTACTGGGCACACAGACGCTTCTTGGGCAGACGACTCTGAGACGCTGAGGTCGTCGTTTTAGCCTTGGTCCGGGTGCTATCTCTTGGAGATCCACTCGCTCATCGTCTGTGGCTCAGTCTAGCTGTGAGGCTGAGATCTACGCTGGTGCCATGGCGGCACAGGAGCTCCGCTGGCTGACCTTCTTGCTCACAGACTTAGGTGAGCGGCCTAGCTCTGTCCCGGTCCTGTACGCTGAAAACAGGGCCATGATACTCCTGTGTTAGGAGCCTCGGCTTGAGGGCAGAGCGAAGCATATCCAGCTGCGGTACTTCCTCCTGCGCGAGCTACAGGAGCGCCGCCAGGCCTGCGTAGTTCACTTGGCCTCAGGTGCCAACACAGCTGATATCTTTACTAAGGCGCTTGCGCCTAAAGATCATCAGCGACACTGTGTTCAGCTTGGTCTTGTTCCTGTAGCTACTCACCTGTTAGGATCCTGATTGTGTACTCTCTAATATATATGCCTGTCAGACTGGCCTTGTGGCCTTACCTCCAGTGGCTGGACTAGTAGTGCCGCCCTGGCTTGCTTTAGTTTTGTTTGTATTCTTGCTGACTGGTCTCCAGAGCCTTGCCTCAATGGTTGGAATAGTAGTGCCACCCTGAGCTGTGTGCTTCTTGCTTAGCCTCACCCCTTGTCTAGCCTAGGGGGTGTGTCAACTTATACATATTAGCTATGTAGAAGTTATAGGCTAGACTGAGGTATGCTTCTAGTGAGTACAACCAACTAGTATTTTTTCTAGGTTTCCACTTCTAGTCAATCATTCAGTTCTTACTTTAACAATTGATTCATTCGTAGTGTAACATCGCATTGTCGAAAGTACCAACTCGTCGGCCTCACCTCTCGATTCAATAGCGCAAATGCGGCCTTCCCATTTCCCCCCAGCAAATCCTGCCACACCATCCCCAAGCAGCCTTCTCGTTTCGGTGTGCTTTTCGTCCGCCATGCCTCGTGTTGAGTGAATCGTCCCTGTATGGTAACAGCTCTGGGGCTGTTAGTAGGAGTAGAGGTTGAGGGATCTTTGAAGAAAGAGTGCTAGCATAATCACTAGATCATATGATAGCTTTAAACAAAGAAGAGAGCGCACTTATACTAGGAAAGCTTTCTTGGCTCCTTGGTACTTCTAAAGGCGCCTAGATAAGGTCGCCCGTCGCGCCTTGGCATTTCTATCCTGGTTGGAGACAAGCAAGCAAGCTAATGAGTATTTACAAGTAGCCTTGCCTTGTTGTCTCTCCTAGGAAATAGCTAAACAAGCATATAAATTAACTATATAAGTAGTTTTCATTTTCCAAGTAGTGCTTGCGTCTTCGTCATCTTGTAGATGTCGATTGTAGTCTTCGTTGGCGCTTGTAGTAGCTGCAGTAGTTAATCTCTAGCTTGTGCTGGCGCTTTTCACGCTTTGCTGGCTCTCGAAATCTGCTCTGGAGTAGTGCTGCGACGCGACTCACAGGCAGCTGTACAAATTTGGGGTTGGGGAATTGTTCAGTTCGAGGCGCACGATTTTGGTTGGACGAATCCAACCTCGAAATCTACAGTTCGCTGAGTTGGCGAACTTTCGGGTGAGTTCGCTTTTGGCTTGTAACATTACTCCCCTCCCCAGTGAGCACCGTCCTCGGTGCTGCCCTGGAAGCAAGATACTTAGTAAGGGCTCGCTGTGCGTACTGCAAACCAATCTCATGAATCCAAAGGTTGTGGGACTCATCTTGCCCACGCCACTTCACAAGGTAGTAGGTGCCATTGCAGGTGTCTTCATGAGCAAGGATGTTTTCGACTTCAGAAAGGTCAGGACTTGGAGTGAACATAGGAGGAGGAGGAGGCTTAGAAGATGAGGGAAATTGAGAAGGGGGTTGATGGTAAGGGCGTAGAAGTTGAACGTGGAAGACAGGATGGATGTTGATGTGAGATGGGAGCTTAAGGCGGTAGGTGAGAGGAGAGAGGACTTGGGTGATAGTGAAGGGTCCAATGAAGCGAGGAGCCAGTTTACGACTAAGGCCTTCTTGCAGTAGAGGGAGATTGGCCATTGAGAGGAGAACCTGGTCACCTTCTTTGAAGTGGATGTCATGCCGATACTGGTCAGCATACTGGATCATACGCCGATGTGCTCGAAGAAGAGATGTACGTGCTGTTGCAATGACTGTGTTCTTGCTGCTGAGAAAAGCAGTTGCTACAGTATCTCGAGTGGGGTTGTGTACGAGTGAAGAGGGGGTGCAAGGGTTCTGTCCAGTAGCAAGGTAGAAGGGGGTCTGTCCAGTGGCGAGGTTCACTGTGTTGTTGTAAGAGAACTCGATGTCTGGCATGCGTTGACACAGGCTCGCAGACCATATTCAAGCGTTCGATTCATCCTTTCAGTCTGCCCATCTGACTGAAGGTGATAGACAGTTGAGAGGCGAATCTTGGTCCCGAGCCTGTTGAAGAGGGTTTGCCAAAATTGGCTAAGGAAACGGGAATCACAATCAGAGATTAGAACGGAGGGGACGCCATGAAGACGTACCACCTCTTTGAAGAAAAGCTCAGCAGCATGCTGTGCAGTGGCTCTGGTGGATGTGGGAATGAAATGCGCCATTTTTGAGAGCTTGTCAACGACAGTGAGAATGGCATTATGATGAGAGGCAGTAGGGGGGAGATCAGTGATGAAGTCAAGAGTGACATGACTTCAAGGGAGCTCAGGAATGTCCAGGGGATGTAAGAGACCATAAGGAGCTGCGTTGCGAGCCTTGTTACACTGACAGATATGGCAGGAGCACACGTAGAAGCGAACGTCACGAGAGAGCCTGGGCCAGAAGAAATTGGCAAAGATGGCCGCAAGCGTCTTGTCGACTCCAAAGTGTGCGTTCTGATCATGATGCTCGCGAAGCAAGAGGTGACGCAACTTTCGGTTTGCTGGGACACAGATGGCGCGAGAGTCTATCTTGTACCAGAAAGGGGATTCATAGTAGACAGACTTATGGGTAGGGGTAGAGGAGAGGTAAAATGAGTCACGTCGATATCCCTTGGTGAACTTGCTGATGAGGCTCTCATCCCAAGTCACTGCGCCAATGGCTTAAAGCTGAGAGGGTGGAGGTCGAGTGAATGAGTCTGCATGATTGAGGTGACCAGCACGGTACTCAATCTTCAGCTCAGGCACATACTGTTCCAAGTATTCCATCCAACGAGCCTGTCTGGGGGTAAGGTGAGGTTGGGTCTTGAAGTGTTGAAGGGTGCAATGGCTAGTAAGGACAGTGACGGGTTGCATATGGACATAGCAACGCCACTTTTTTATGGCATGGACAATGGTCAACATCTCACGGTCATGAGTGGCATAGTTGCACTCAGCAGGTTTGAGCTTTCGAGAGTCGAAAGTAAGGGGTTGAAGGCCATGTCCCTGATCTTGACAAAGGATTGCACCCGTTGCAATAATGGAGGCATCTGTCCATATGGTGTAGGGAAGGGAAGGGGTGGGAATGGCTAGAGTAGGAGAAGAGGTTAAGGCTTGTTTGATGGCTTCAAAGGCTTTGTCTTCGTCTGGTCCCTAGTGGAATCCTTCTGTCTTACGCAGTAGGTTAGAGAGGGGGGAAGCGATGGCAGCAAAGTGTTGAATGAACTTTTGATAATAGTTGGCGAGGCCAAGAAAGGCTTGCAATTCATTGATGGAAGTTGGAGGCTTCCAATCTTGGATTGCTTTTACCTTAGAAGGGTCCATGGACAACTGATTGTGTGAGATAATATGGCCCAAGAAAGGAATCGAGTATCGAGCAAACTCACACTTGCTTTGTTTGACAAAAAGGCGGTGCTGGCACAGACGAGTCAGCACATGTCTCATATGATGAACATGCTCATCCAATGATTTGCTATAGATAAAAATGTCATCAATGAAGACAATGACAAATCGGTCTAAGAAATCACGGAAGATATCATTCATCATACACATGAAAGTGGCAGGGGCATTTGTTAGTCCAAAGGGAAGGACAAGGAATTCAAAGTGCCCATACCGAGTTCGAAAGGCAGTTTTCTCAATATCTTCATCAGCGACACGTACTTGGTGATAGCCGTTGCGAAGATCAAGCTTAGAAAAGATTTTGGCCTCACCCAACTGGTCGAAAAGCTCCTCAACGCGAGGAAGGGGATAGCGGTTCTTGATGGTGATTTTGTTGAGCGCACGGTAGTCGATGCACATGCACATGCTTCCATCCTTCTTTTTGACGAAGAGGATTGGTGCTGCATAGGGCGATGAGCTTACGTGGATGAAGTCTTTGTCCAGGAGCTCCTCAAGTTGCTTCTGGACTAATGCAACTCCGCCGTGCTCATCCGATATGTAGCATGCACAGTAGGCTCAGATCCAGGCTGTAGGCAGATTCCGTGGTCAACGGTTCGTTTGGGTGGTAGTCCTGGAGGGAGGTCTGCCAGTGCGACCCTGTCTGGTGTAGCAAAGATAAAGTAGTCTACGTATACAAGAATGTAGAACGGAGTTTGATCAGCACGAACGAAGAGCGAGGGGTCAGTAGAGGACAGGAAGAGCTGAAGCGCTGCGACTATAATGCGAAGTGTGTCATGCCCCTTACAGGGCGCCTGGCGCAGACCGTAGACACAGCGGTGTAGGATCCACTAGGTTCCAAAACCAAAGGACCCGATAAAGCTTGGTGGGCACCGTAGATCTGCTCGTGTAGGCTATCCTGCAAGAAGGCTGTCGTGAAGTCCTGAGAGTAGAGCTCGTAGTCACGCTGTGCGGCCATGTGGAGGAGCACCCGAAGAGTAGTCATCTTCGGGGTGGGGCAGAAGATCTGGAAGAAGTCCACACCCTCACGCTGGCTGTGCCACAGCAAACTCAGCGACAACAGCGATGAGGGCAGAGACACCGGCAGGAGGAGACGTAGGGTCTGTAACAAGAGAGGCAAGTAGGTGGGAGACAATAGGACGAGCAGTACAAGCAGATTCAGAGGGAGGAGCAGAGGATAGGGTTAGGGACAATTGCGGAGGTAATGGTAGGATGGGGATTGGAGGAGCATGAGACAACAGGGAAACGACGCATCCACGGGTGGGCAACAAGGGATGGAGGGGAACGAGGGGGAAAACGAGCCGGAGACAAGTCCGAGGGGGGGAACAACGGGCCGTAGATAAGGGCAGGCGGGAGGGGAGGCACTGTGAGAGGCACGGGTTAGCCGTCAAGGGAACCGGAGGAAAGGTCAAGGGCTGGTGCTGCGGTTGCTGCTGCTGCTGCCGCCGCTGCTGCTGCCGCCACTCCCGGTCTACACCAGAACCCCCAGCCCCACCACTGCTACCACCACTAATCTCCGAGCCCACACCCCCAGGAATAGCACTCCTAGGACCAACAACCCCAAAGTCAGCACCCCCAGAATCAGCGCCCCCAGAGTTAGCACCCCTTCAGCCAGCACCCCAGGAACCACCCCCCCCAGTGCCCACGGTCCCCTGCCTCAGCTGCTGCGACTGTAACGGCTGCGGCGGCTGCGGCAGCGGGGGAGGCTGCTGAGGTGGTGGGGGCATCGGGGCTGGGGGGAGAGGCCCCGCAGCTGCGGCAGGCACACCCCTAGCCACGTGGCTCTTAGAGTCAGAAGACTCCCCCACAGCCCCAATCGAGGGGAGGGGAGTAGCGTGGGAGACACTAGACGTGGCCGCGTGGGGTGGGAGGGGAGCAGCAGGCGGAGGAGGGGCAAGGAAGAGAGGGGGAGGAGGAACACCAGTGCCATTGTAAGGGAAGTGGGCGTAGAAAGAGATAGACTCATCGAACGCAACGTCACGGGAGCGAAAGAATCAGTGCTACATTGGGTGGTAGAACAGCCAATGAGGAGCATCGAGAGGGAATCCGAGGAAGACATAAGGGAGGGTGTGGGCTGAGAGCTTGTCTACGCTGGTGTCACGGACGTGAGCCAGACAGCTCTAGACGCATCACCAGGGGACCCAGTCCGGAGGAGGGCCGGCAAAACCTGTGGTCGCGAGGAGCAAGACCATAGGTTAAGGTGGTGAGCTGCGTAGCGCACCGCGAACGGCCACAGAAAATGGGGGACACCAGCATGGACCATGGAGGTGCGGGCCACCTCCATTACGAAGCTGATGCATTGCTCAGCTATCCCATTTTATTGAAGCGGGTCCGGTAGGGTGAACGTTTGGGTGATGCCCTCCACACAGTAGAACGCGCCAAGACGGCCAGAGGCGAACTCGCCACTATGGTCGGAGTGAAGACGGAGCACGGGTAGGGAGTGCTAGTTGTGGACGACGTGGAGCCACAGGAGGAGGGCGTCAGGCACATCGGCCTTCTGCTCCAACGGGAACACCGCGATAAATCGCAAGCATTCGTCGACAACAACCAGGAAGTAGCACTCCCTGTGAGGCCCCTAGACCGGGGCAGGGCCCCAGACGTCCATGTGCAAGGTCGGTAGTGGACCAGTGGTCGGAGGAAACGATGAGGAGTGAGGGGTCGCGCGCTGCCAGCCTTCGACGCAAAAGGTGCACACGGGGGCTACCGAGGCAGGGAAGGCGGGGAGCGACGGGGGGAGACCAGTGACTAGACCGTGCTGTACCATATGACGTAGACACGGGAGAGCATGATGACCTAAGCGGTGGTGCCCCAGGAGAGCCGGGTGTGTGAGGGAGCGACAAGAGCAAGTCGCGGCAACCTGGATCGATGCGGCTACATGGGCGGACTCCATGTGCAATGTGAAGAGACCGAACGCGGGGTCACGATCCAAGGTTGCAAGACGGGCGCACGTGGCTGCGTCCGTACAGGCTAACTCACACAACCAATGAATGTGGTGGTGGCAGTGAGGTCCTGAATATGACCAACACCAACCAAGTTCCTAGCAAACGTGGGAGTATGCAAGCCTGTACGGGAGCCGAACGGGACAGCCGGACAGGGGGGGGGCGTGGTGCTATGGGTGACGACTGCGGCAGGCGAGTCTGCGAAGGAGACCAATACCGGTGCAGGAAGCGCTGTGAGTGCAGTGCGGTCTTGGAAAAAGCATTGAGATGCACCAGATTCCAGTATGAGGGAGAGGGCTTGCAGCAGGGGCCAGCGAGGAGCCTAGACCACACACAGTAGAGGATCCTAAAATCCACACTAAAATCCTCAAAGTACAAGGAAAACATGGCAAACCCTATCTGAGCCATCTCTAAGTCAAACACCGGGACGCCACGGCAGATATGGGCAGGCCAGTCTGGTGGGGCCGCCAGGGGCCCAAAGTGACCACGGAACAGATTGTCTAGGCGGCGATAGCAGCGAGTGGCGGTGTGACCCTTGCGCCCGCAAACTGTGCCGCTCAGGGGGCTGGTCAGGATATTGTAAGCACAATGCACAGGACCCTCAGGCCCCACACCACCCTGGCCCCCAAAAGAACCACGCGAGCCCCAGGGCAGAGATTGCCCCGGGGCCAAAACACCAGGGCCCGCACCATGCCTGGAACTCCCAGGGCCCCACTGCGGCTGCTGCTCTGCCGTTGAGGCTGCTGCGGCTGCTACTGCTCCCTCTCCTCCTCCGCACCCCTTCCTTTGCCTACTCCCCAAACCTCACTAGTGCCTCCACCTCTCACAGAGGCCACACGAACACTAGGGTGCCGCGAGCGCCGAATAGTGCGGCCAGGTGCAGTGGCCACCGCAGGGGTCTCAGCGACAGAGGAGGAGGCGCTAGGGACAGGGAGCTGGGGCGGAGGGCATTCTTGAAAGATAGGGGCCGCCACCGCGCTAGTGGACTCCGGAATGGCACGAAGGGGGGTCTCGACCTCCGTCAGGGAGTTAGAGACGAGGTCGATGGTGAGGTCAATGGGATGCAGTGCAAGAAGGGCATTGCGTGTAGGAGAAAGACAGTCAAGGAGGCACTTGGTGAGGAAGTAAGGGTGGCAAAGATGGGCCGGGGGTGCGCTCAGAGCTGGGCCTCGGAGCAGGCTGAACGGTAACGTACCTCGCGGGAGCGCAGGTGCGCGACGAGATCCGCGCCCGTGGAGAAGGAGGCCAGGTCGGGGAAGAAGAAAGGGAGGAGGAGGCGGCCAAGGCTGGCAGAGGACGAGGTCGAGTAGCAGGCGACAATTGCCTCCCAGAGGGCTAGAGTCGTGTCATGCGACTCAAAATGGGCATGCTCATCAACCGGCAGGCACCAGGTGATGGCCACCAGCGTAGCGGCATTGCAAGACTGCCAGATGGAGAGGGCGGTCCTGGCAACTGTGTACTCCGCACGCTGCGCCAACGTCGCCGCAGTGTCAAGGGAAGCAAGGCGGGGGCGGGGGGAGGTACAGTAGCTCACTAGTCATGTGGGCCTCTAGCGACTCGCCATTCACACGTTGACTCATCAGCTGTCGACAGAGAGCGAGAAGCCATGCTGAGAAACCGACCGCACGGCCTTCGACGTCCAGATGAAGGACAAACACTAATGCCGGCGAAGCCGCCATGCCAGCAGGAGAAACAAGCGCCACACGTACCCGGACAGGGGTGGGAGCTGGTGGGGGCAGCGGACGACGGCAGATCCAACGGCCGCAGCGGCGGGAGGGGCGGCAGCAGGTTTAGTGGCAGATCCAGTAGGAGGCAGCTAGGCTACGGAAACGAGGAGCCAGGCACCGGGGCCTAGGGGCGAGTGACAGCAGAGGCGGCTGTGGTGTTGGAGGCAGTGGCACTGGCAGCAGCGGTGACAGCGGCAGTGGTGCTGGCGGTGGTGGCTGCGGCGGCAGGCTCAGCGGTGGCTGTGCAGGCAGTGGCGGCAGCACGGACAGCTGCGTGGGCGACGGTGGCGATGCTGGCTGAGGCGCGGGCAGCGGTGGCTGCATAGGCAGCGGTGGCTGTAGGCGCGGCGGCGGCTATGCGGGCGGCGGCGGCAGCACGAGCAGCTGCGCGGGCGGCGGCGGCGGCGCTGGCTAAGGCGGGCAATGGTGGCTGCAGAGGCGGCGGCGGCTGGAGGCGCAGCGGCGGCTGTGCGGGTTGCTACACGGGCGGCGGCGGCTGTGCGAGCGGCTGCACAGGCGGCAGCGGCGGCTGTGCGGACGGCGGCGGCTGCACAGGCAGCTGCGCGGGCGGCAAGGGCTGCACTGGCGGCGGCGCGGGCAGCTGTGGGTCCCGGTGGAGATGGCAATGGCGGCAGTGACGAGAGCGACAGCGGCGGCGGCGTGCGGCGGCAAAAGACCAGCGGCAACAGCGGCGGTGGCGGCGGCTTCAGCGTCAGAGGCGAGTGCAGCAGCCCCCGCCCTCTTGGCGGCATGGCCAATCTCATCGGCTGTGGAGAAGGCCCTCACGAGGCAGTCGACGGCTGTGGCAAGGAAGAGGGGACTCAGGGGAAGGAAGGGGGGGGGCGGGGGGGGGGGGGGGGAGGGGGGCGTGGTCCAGAATCACGCCCGTGGCTGGCGAGCGGGCGGCAGGTCTAACAGCGCCACAGGCGTTGCGCAGCCGGCTGCAGCCCGACGACGCCGTTACAGAGCGACGTCGATGCCGCAGGGGGACGTCGACGATGCGACGGCGGCACGATGGCGCCGTCACGCCGCCACGGCTGGACGTCGACGACGCGGCCGCCATGGCAGCGTGAGAGGGAGAGAAAAAATGCGCGGCGGAAGCGTGGGGAGCAAGGACCGGGAAGCAGGACCTGCTCTGTTACCATGTTAAACTAAGGTAGCTAGGAACTGTAGGAAGCCATAGAATTGGCGAGAGGTTTTAGGCTAGGAAAATTTGAGGAGAGAAAAGGGGTTCGAGAATAGAAGAGAGGGATACAAGGAGGGAGGTTGTACCCTCTACAGTAGGTTTCAGTAACACCTACCAAGCCTACCAATTATATAACAAAATATATAATTTTACATAGCGGGCAGGTGGCGGGGCTGCGAGCAGCGGGTGGCGAGCCAACTAGCGGCAGGCGAGCAGGCAGGCAGCAGGCTGCGGGCTGCGCTGGCGGCGAGCTGCGAGCAGCGCACGGCGGCGGTGTGCAGCTGGCAGCGGGCAGCGCGGAGCTGGCGGCTGGCGGCGGGCGGCGCGCAGCGAGGGTAGCAGGCAACGAGAGCAGCGGGCTAGGACTAGGGCTCAGGCTAGGGTGCAGGCTAGGGCGGCAGACTAGTACCTGACTTAGGCTAGGAGTGGAGGCTAGGGTGGAAATTGGAGCGGGAAGCACCTAGGGCGGAAGCGTGGAGGCTAGGAACTAACCTAGCGATGATACCATATCAAAGTGAGAGGATGAGATGAGCAGGACATACAGGACAGGGTTCCTATATTTGTGTTGTACCCTCTATAGTCTGCACCTAGATAGCCTACAGTACATGCAAATATGTACACTAACAGCTAGCTGGCTGTTGCACTCGCTCGGCACGTATGTTGCTTTTGGGGTTGTTTTTCTTCAGCACCAATCGTTGCGCAGCATGCATCTGTAACATTAGAAAGTTCGGTAGAGCCCCGTTGTAGCAAAATGTAGAGCCAGCTCTAACGGCTTCTGATCCTACTTTTGATGGATCCTACTTTGTAGGAATACACCTTGAGTAGCGTGTTACCGTATCTCATATAGAGTATGCGCACATCTGCAGTATTGGATTACCTCATATAGCGAACAGGTGGCTTCAGCCACCCGAACCAACATTAGAACAGTACGGCGAGAGGTTGCAACAACAAGTTGCGACATGAGGATACAGAGAGAGGTTTTGTGAGAGGTTTCTTAAAGAGGTTCCTTCAAAATAAGCACCTCTCAAGGTATTTATGCATTTTGTTCTCATCATTGTATTATCCTTATCCAACATGCTATTCTTACATTACAAGGCTCTCTAAGTCTTCCACTAACTTAACTCTCCCGGGTTCCACAAAATCTTGGTCCATGGGTAAATCTCTATCACATGGATATTCCTCGTGTGGGTTGGGTATTTTGAGGCGCCTGAAGAATGGCCTCTGCTCGGCCTGAGACAAGGCATCCTTGTGTGGGTTGTGTTTCACATGCTAGCCCGTTTTGCTCGGGTAATGGCGGTTCCAATCAGGGCTGATTTTATCATACTATTTTAGTCTGACTGTCTGAAATTTCAGACCCATTTTTTTTCCATTCCTGATATTTCAGACTTGAGCTTTTCTGGATACTGAACCCTTCAGAGTTGTATGATTTTGGATCCTGAAGTTTTCAGAGTACTCGTTGTGCGGATACTGAGGTTTCAGAGTGTTATAATCACAATAGGCTCAGATGTGCCTATAATGAGAGATAGAGAGCAGAGTCGGATTTCCGTCAGACGGCTTCAAATATTGATAACGATCTGCTCGCTGACTTAAATGGTGATCTGTAAGTTGGATCTGGAGCGTATTGCTGTCGTGTATCAGCAGCAAGTTGAATCATGAAATTCCATGAAGATTTGACGACGCTATGGCGGTTTGATTAGCAGGAGGTATAGCAGCCACTATAGTCTTAGGAGTACAAAAACTTAGGAAGAAGAATTCGAGAGGGAGATGGTTCCCAGCCTCTACATACCCCAAGAGCCGAGGTCCAGATTGGTGGTACACCACCACAGAGTCCCCAACCACGAAGAGTCTCGAAACCAACCCTCCAAGGGGCTACACCAAGTGAAATGTAACACTACACGAAGTAGCGTTACTATTTTCACTATTTAATATTTATCCGCGTCCCTTGGGCTTGAAATCTTGAGCTCTTGGTCTTGGATCTGCAAGATAAATTCTTCTTGAGTTGATGGGGGCTTGCTGCACACACCTGCGACGCGATGGACACTTCACACACGACAAAATAGAAAAAACACATGCGACACGCAAACGACGACTTGACATGCGAGTTGTGAAAACTCGCTAATGTCTTGACCGACACAAACCACATTGTGATACACCATTCAAACACATACATAAGCACTGGATAGCAATGACATAGACTCACAATTCATTCCATGCCATGCATGCACACACACAAGCAAGGACGACAAGCCGAGTGCAAGCCATAGGGTTGCACCAACACAGAGTACATTGCGTATGGACTTTGAATGTGACATACATGCACCTTGTACTTTCCACGAGATTTCCTCTACTACGTCATATGCTGCATGTCATCATTTCACCCCCACACGTCTCACGTGAAGTATCTGCAATTGCCAGGATTCCCGCCCCTTGTGTGACTGGGATGCTGCCCTCAACAAGGACTTAGCCGCTCAGCGCATCATGCATCCTACCATGCGTGCCTGCTAAGGACCTCTACGTGGGTGTGTTGGAAGCCAGCAAAGGCTGGTAATGCGGGAAACTTGCCCTCGCTGGCATGTGCAAAATTGACCGTGTTTGGCGACATTCTATGCCAACACATGGTTCGTAATGTCAGCTCATTTTTGGCATGGCGGCGCGGGTTTGGAAGGGGTTGCCGTCCAAAAGCTGACGAGGGTTAACCAAGAAATACGCGCCTCGGGCTTGATGGTGCCCTTCTTCTTCATCCCTCTCATCCCTCCCCCTCCTCTCTGGCGCACTCAGGCATTTAGGTGGGATTTGTAAAGCTTCCTCCTCAATCCGTGTTTCGGAGTTGTCCTCCTTACGTAGGTTCTCGTTTGTTGACCCCGTCAACAGCCATGATGGGGACTCCTGTAGAAGAGGACGATGAGCCCAGCGCTGATGAACCACCTCATAGTAACGAGCCTGCAGAGGTTCGTCGCTCCGCGTTAGACATACTGTGCTCGTTAGGTTCTCCTCCCATCGTAGCTGTTGTGGTTCCCTCCGCAGCGGAGGAAACCCAGCCTGCTCTAAACCCACCTCCGTCCGCGCCCTTCGCGCCACCACCATATGTCCCTCCGCCAGCCGTCGCCTCATCCAGCAGAGGCCCGACTCTGCCCGTTAACTGCATCACCGCCACCACAGTCCGCTACTGCGTGCCCTCCACGTCCACGATTCCGTCTGCGAAGAAACAACGGACGGGCAAGTACACCCAGTCCCAAATCATGATCGGAGGTAGGCTCCGCTGCCCGTCCCCGCCGCCATCACCTAGTGCAGTCCCTGTCGTTGATGAACCGCCACCGCCAAAGCTGAGTAAGAAGGAATTGATTGAGCAGAAATACCTCGTCGCTGAAGCAAAGTACATAACTTCATGGCTGCCTTTCTTTCCATGGCTACTGCTAACCAAAACAAAAGATGGCTACCCTGCTCTCAAGTGCAGTGTCTGCATGACGTATGGCAAGGAGACCACCAAATACAGCTCTTCGGGCGACGGTGGCCAAGACCTGCAAACATAGACCATGCGCATACACGAACACTCCTCTGCACACAAGGAAGCTGTGGAGGCCCAGCTGAAGATTGCCAACGACATCGCTGATGGTCAGAAGAGGATTGACAACTACTTGACGTCGGATGTCGAGGGGAGGCGGGTCGTGCGACTGCTCCGCGCCGTTGAGTTTCTCTGTAAGGTCGATGCTCCTATCAGCATGTTTCCTTGGCTATGTCGCTTTATGGCTGAGCAGGACACCCCAGACCTACCGCTCCAGTCTTACGGTGTTTACCTCACTCGGTAAGTACCCGCGAGTACATTCCATTACTCTGCCCGTTGGATCATTTTAACAATTAATCCTCTTCTGCGTGCAGGTACGGCTTTCAACAGATGGTCCACTACTTGGCGACTCTTCTTCAACGGACCTAGATGCAGCACATTCAATAGTTCCCGTTCATCGGCATCAGTTGCGACGAGAGCACTGATCGTACCAGAGGGAAGCACCTGATAGTGTACCTCACGTTCCTGCGCCATCGCCGCGTCGTCACCGAATTCTTCTTGTTGCTGACCGTCGAGAAGTGCGACGATGCCTCCCTGCTCTCCGTGCTCCTCACTCATCTTCAAGGTGCCGGCATCGAACTCAACCGCATTGCGGGAATCAGCACCAATGGCGCTTCCGTCATGGTTGGGCGCGAGAACGGTCTCATGGCGTGGCTCCGCGAGCACATCCCTCACCTTGTGTCGTCCCACTGCATCGCCCACTGGTATAGACTCATTATGTTATGTTCTCGCTTTGTTTTTAATCGTTTACTAATTTGTTTCTATGGACTATGCGCAGGGATGCTCTGGCTGTGAAGGACGCCGCGTCTGCCTGTCCAGACTTGGACATGGTCGAAAAGGTTATCCGAACTCTGGCCGATCTCCTCAGCCGCTCAAGCATGTGGAGCCAACGGTTCAAGTACCTGCAGCGTGTCATCCACAAGACCAACCTTGAAGTTCAAGGAATCCACGCGATTCGGTGGCTGTCAAGGGGCGAGGCAGTCAGACGCCTCTGTAAGGTCCTCGGTGCTGCCATCGTTTTACTGTTTGAGTGTAAGCATGAGCTGTACGAGTTTGTCATCTCATACAAGTTTCAGTTTTGTCTCTTCTTCCTGGCCGAGGTCCTCGCCATCATGAACGAGCTCAACCTCAAGTTTCAGAAGCGAGAGGTGAGCCCTTGCATGTGAGCTTGTGGTATGTTCTTTCACAATCAGCACTAACATTCTGCCCCTTGACTTGCGCCCCTATGTTCCCGCCACCCCCGCCCGATCGCAGGTGGATGTCACCGAGATAGCGCAGGACGTCGACGAGGCGGTGTGGGATCTTCAGCACCGCTACTTGGAGTGCGGCGGGTTTTTCGGTGCGGGCGTAAGCGGCACGTGGCTGTCGGCTTTCTTAACCGTGTACGGGCGCGGGGGGGCGAAGAGAGTGAAGGTGCGCGGCGTCGACAAGGACGGGCAGCCGGTGACGCACACGTACCAGATGCACGAGCGGCAGATCAAGGGGCATGTCTACCAGAGCAACTACCGGGACTGCGAACTGTTGTGCGCGAAGTTCGCGAGGGGGGGCATGACGAACCTGCTGGAGCTGTTGGACGACCTGTCGAAGCTCGGGCCAACGAAGCTGTTTCGGGCGAGCACATGGCCGCGGCTTCGGATGGTGAAGGAGAAGAAGACGAGGGAGTATCTCCATGGCTGCAGTGCTATCTTCGACGACAGGCTCCCCGGGTTCGATTTGAAGGAGGCGGAGAAGGAGCTGGCAACTTAGGCCCCGATGATACAGAACCACCACAACGAGGAGGGCTTCTACCAGGGCCTCACGAACTACCTTGGCAATACGGAGTCAAGCAGGTAAGTCGAGCCTCCAAAGCACGCTGCTCTGCGTGCCTGTGTATGATTGTTTTTGTCAGTTTGACCACCATGCCTGTCTATGTTTGTATCTAATTCTATTGTTCCTTGCCCACCATGCCACTAGTTTGTTCCTAATTCTATTGTTCCATGCCTCTTGTGTGTGATTGTTCCATAAACAGGCGCCGGCCCAACCTCATTCTTCTTTGGCAAGCATGCGCGGTGTTACCATTCTCAACTGTGGAGTGCGAGCGTGGTTTTTCCAGGCAGAACGTGATCAAGTCTTGGGTCCACGGTGCACTATGCAATGCCCGCCTGGGCGAGCTGATGATTATTTCGCTGCTGAAATACGAGATCAACTGGTAGGAAGCGCTGGAGCTGTGGCACGCAAAGAAGAGAAGACCAGCAAAGTCGGTGGTGTTCGCATCACAAGAGAGGAAGCGCAAGGGCAAGGCTCTACTGGAAGAGGCAGAGCACGAACCTCCGGTGCCCGACTTCTTGGGAAAGAATTGGGATGAGGAGGAGGAGGGGGAGAGGGATGGTGGAGGTGCAGCAGCAATAGAAGACAACCCCTTCCTGTCGGATGATGAGGCAGAGGATGTAGTCCAGGGCCTCGGATTGGTTTTAAGGTACCCTGATTGCTCAGGGTCCCCCCCCCATGTTTTACCCTGATTTTTCAGGCCTCCCAAAAAAAAATCCGCTAAGTAACCAGGGTTACTTCAGAATTTCATGCTGATTTGGCGAAAATTGGGAGATGGGCAAAACGACATTCGGGGAGGGCAGGGATGGGACAAAGTGGGAGGGGGGGGGGGGGGGGGGATGGAGGGAGGGAGGATTCCCGCGGGAATCATGATGATGTTGAAGCCATCAATTTTTGTGGCGACACTTTCACTAAGCTGCGGCCAATCAAATTTCGCCGATCGATCCAATCGCATAGCTGAGCAAGATTGCAGGGGCGGGAGGAGGAAATCTCGGCCTCACAAAGCCAAGCCAACACACGCCCAATGTGTGCCTCACACATGGCGCAACACACGCTAGCCCTAAATTTGGCGAAGGGCCAAAAAGTTCCCTCACAAATCCCCGAACATACGCCAGCCCTAAATTTGGCGAAGGGCCAAAAAGTTCCCTCACAAATCCCCCAGCATACTCTAGCCCTAAATTTGGTGAAGGGTCAAGTGCTCTCACACAAACCCCCAGCACACATCGATCGGGGGAAACTTTTGGATATTATGGCAGGGCCCAGAATCACGCTGCTATAAGATTCAGGGGTAGCTGCCCGTTAGGCAAAGGCTACAAGGCCTACGACAATTACAATGCTGTACAAACAGAGTTTACTCATAAAAAAACCCTGAAATTTCAGGGTTGTGTCTCAAAAAAATCCTAGCGCATCAGGATCGGTACCAAAAAAAACTTCTGAAAAAACCCTAAATCAGGGAAATTTTCCTTGAAATCTGAGGCCCTGATGTAGTCTCTGTGGATGTGCCAGAGTTCTAGATAGGCTAGGAAATTAGAGTAGGTGTTGGTTAACTGCCAAAATGTTATGAAATGATGGCGAGTAAATGGTGAAATCACGACTCTGATTGATACATGTGAACCCTGAAAAAATCAGACTTGAGACTCACTGGATCCTGCAAAATCAGACTACCGTAATCACCCGGATAGACGCCCCTAGGGGCGTTTATAGGACTGGTTTGAAAACGTGGGGGGGCGTTTAATTGAATAAAAATATTCGCACATGGGCATTGAAAAATGTATATATGCGAATTGATATTTCTACATCAGATTGTAGCTTTTGCTTTGTTTCATGCAAATGGGATCACTTTTGACGAAAATTCTCACATCCATCGCGCTGAAAGTCCAGTCGGCAATGTGCCAAGCTGGAAACAGGCCGCTCTGACGCGAATCTTGCTGGCGCGAAGAGCTGAAGGGCGCAAATTGCGCTTCTCGCTATTACCCGAATTCGTTCCGTCGTTTTTGTGCAGTATTTACGAAATAAATGAGGGGCGTATAGGGTACACACTTTCTAAAAATAGGGGGGGCGTTTAATCGAATAGTAGCTATAAGGCCCAAAGCACGAGATAAAGCCCATGGGACTTATCCTACGGAAGGGAGTCTATCCGGGTGATTACGGTACCTGAAATCTGAAACCTGGCTACTCAGACTTGGGAATTTTTTTTGGGGCCAAAATCAGTGGGTTTTTTTTAAACGTCAGGCCTGGTTCCAATTCCAGAATCTTCATGCAAGGTGCGGAGCAAGCGGGTTGCAGTCTTGCAGGCCGAATTGGGAGCCAGCACAGAAGCCAAATCCGGGCGGCCCCTCCCATCCACGGCGTGCAACTGTGCATATTCAACACCCTGGCCTGTGCGTAGTAGGAAGCTCTAAGGCGAGTGAGAGGTGAGCGGGTTGCGGTCCTGCAGGCCGAACTGGAAGCCCGCACAGAAGCCAAACCCGGGTGGCCGATCCGACCCATGGGCCAGCCTGCTGCGGTTGAAGTCCCAGCTGCACCCAGACTGTTTTGGGTGGGGGTTAGTGGGTGCATGTGGGGGATTGGGAGGTGCGATTGTTAGGGTTGGCGCCGAATAAGCCAAACCCGGCTGGCGTCTCCCATTTGTCAGCCAGTCTGCTGTGGTTGAAGTCCCAGCTGCAGCTAGACTGCCCGGTGGGAGGGGTGGGGATGGGAGGCGCGCATGTGAGGTTGGGAGGTGCACATGTGAGGGTGGGAGCTGCATGCGTGGGGATGGGGATGCAAATCTACTCCCACGCTCAACCATTGCACCCTCACCCAGCCCACACTCTCTCACACTCACCCAGACCACACTCCCTCATGCTCACCCTGCCCACACTCCCTCAAGCTCATCCATTGCACACTCCCCCAACCTGTCGCAATGCTCTGACGACATGCGCTCGCACAAGGGCGGAGGTGCGTGCATGGGGATCGGAAGACCCACACTCACCCATCCCACACTCACCCATCCCACACTCACCCATCCCACACTCACCCATCCCACTCGCCCATCCCACACTCACCCATCCCACTCACCCATCCCACTCACCCATCCCACTCGCCCATCCCACTCGCCCATCCCACTCGCCCATCCCACTCGCCCTTCCCACTCGCCCATCCCACTCGCCCATCCCACTCGCCCATCCCACACTCACCCATCCCACTCGCCCATCCCACACTCACCCATCCCACTCACCCATCCCACTCACCCATCCCACTTGCCCATCCCACTCGCCCATCCCACTCGCCCATCCCACTCGCCCATCCCACTCGCCCATCCCACTCGCCCATCCCACACTCACCCATCCCACTCGCCCATCCCACTCGCCCATCCCACTCGCCCATCCCACTCGCCCATCCCACTCGCCCATCCCACACTCACCCATCCCACTCGCCCATCCCACTCGCCCATCCCACTCGCCCATCCCACTCGCCCATCCCACACTCACCCATCCCACTCGCCCATCCCACTCACCCATGCTGCACTTACCCACTGCACGTTCCCTCCAACGCTATCGCACGGCTCACACGGCACGCGCTCGCACACGGGCCCGCCCATCTCCCGCCAGTCGATGCCCCGCATCTTCACCACTGTGATCGCCATGGAGTAGGCGTCTATGCCCCCGAGCCCTGCTGCCACGCGGCCGAATGAGGAGAGGTGCGTTATCAAAAGGCGGTCACTGGAGCGAGGAAAAGAAGTGGGTGATAGGAGTGGAAAGTGGGGACACAGAGTTGGGCCCCGCCCCGCCCATCTCCCTCAACTCAATACCTCGCCTCTTCACCACTGTGATCACCATGGAATGGGCGCCAATGCCATCAAGGCCTGATGCTATCCGGCCGAATGAGGACAGATGGGGGATAAGGAGCCAGTCACTGGGGGGAAGGGGGTAAGGGGAGTGGGGGTAAGCGATGGGCCCCAACCATCTCCCTCTAGTCGAAGCCTCACATCTTCACCACTGTGATCACCATGGAATGGGCGTCCAGCCCCTGCCAGCCCTGCTGCCACACGCCTGAATGAAGACAGATGGGTGATGAGGAGTCCGTCACTGGGGGGAAGGGAGTAGGGAGGGGGTAAGGGGAGTGGGGGTAACAGATGTTCCCCTCCCATCTCCTGCCAGCCAATGCCTCGCATCTTCACCACTGTGATCACCATCAAGTGGGCGTCCAACCCCTGCCAGCCCTGCTGCCACGCGGGCGAGCGAAGATAGATGTGTGATGAGTGGCCAGTCTTTGGGGCGAGGGAAGGGGTGGCGGGGCAGGGGAGCGGGGATAAAGGGTTGAGCCCCAGCCATCTCCTTCCAGTCGATGCCTCGCATCTTCACCGCTGTGATCGCCATGCAGTAGGGGTCGATGCCAGCTACCCCTGCTGCTACCCGTAGAAAGGAGGAGAGATGTGGGCCTTGACCCACCCAAACGGGGATAGATGTGTGCTCGAGAGTCGGTCACTGGAACGAGGGAAGGGAGCAGGGAGTGGGGAGTGGGGAGTGGAGAGTGGTGGAGAGGTGGAGAGGGGAGGGGGGAGTGGGGAGTGGTGGAGAGAGGGGGGGGGGGAGGGGGAGTGGGGAGTGAAGTGTGAGGGCAGGGGAAGTGGGGAGTGGGGCCGGGGGAAGTGGGGATTGGGGAGTGGGGACGGGGGGAGTGGGGAGTGGGGGCAGGGGGAGTGGGGGCGGGGGAGTGGGGAGTGGGGTTTTACAAAGCTGGGTGCTTGACGTGGAAATACAATTCGACTAAAAACCACAATCTAAGGGCGTGGAACCTTTTTTTAAGAACATGAAACAAACACCAGGTTTTTTTTTCGACAGTAACAAGTTTACCGACACTCGCAAAAGTGTCACGACGACTCGAATTTCCAAACCCAAAAAATGTTCCACGCTAGTCTAGCAGGGGACACCAGCATGTTCGTCTCGGGGTTTGTCTTGGCTTTCACCCTTTGCGAAGTATTGCGAAAGCAGACGGCGAACACAGGCTCGAAAGAAAACGCATGTTCATCAAAATGTTCCACGCCCCAATCCAAAAGCACAATTCGACTGAAAAGCACAACTTGGAGACGCATAATTTGAACCAGAAGCTCAATCTGACTCAGAGGCACAGCTCACCAGAAGCTGAGGAGCCAGATGTCGATGACAGTCGCCACCAGATGCTGCTCCTTCCTGTTCTCTATCTCCTCGCTCGTGAGCCTACCACGGATGGAATGCGCACGGGCAGTTTCAGGAGGAGACATGCGACAAGGGAGTGAGCGCGTCTAGTTTTGAGGCGCCTCAAAATCAGGAGGAGACATGGGACAAGGGACAAGGGAGTGAGCGAGTGAGGGAGAGAGGAAACGAGGGGCGAGGGGATAGAGCAGCATGCATCAATTCTTGAGGCACCTAAACGATCGGTGCACCAAATGCTAGTGGGTAGTGCAATCTATTTTTTAGGCACCTCAAATGCTAGTGGGTAGTGCAATCTATTTTTTAGGCACCTCAAATGCTAGTGGGTAGAGCAATCTATTTTTTAGGCACCTCAAATGCTAGTAGATAGCGCTATCTAATTTTTTAGGCACCTCAAATGCTAGTGGGTAGCGTAATCTATTTTTGAGGCACGTCAAATGCCAGAGGGTAGCAGAAAGAGGACCTGGATAGAAGCGGACAGGGGGGACTAAAGCGCGTCCAGGCGAGGCCACTCGCTCGGAGAAGGCAACTAGCGCATCGTACTTCACGTGTGGTGAACCGCTTTTGAATTTTCCCAAAAAACAACCCTCCATGGCAACTGGAGGGAAGGTAAGATGCTGACCTTCTGGTCGTGGCTCACGAGCAGAAAGCAACACTACACAGCGCGAGGGCAATCATAAGGTGACGAGTTCATTGGCGATGGGCATGCTCTGCGAGTAATGCGCTGGCAGCTGCGGCACGTGCTCCATGCTCAACAACGACACGGACACCGTTAACCAACGGGCACGTTCTGTGAGTAGTGCGCTTGCAGCTCCAACACATGCTTCATGCTCAACGACCACACGAACACAAGTGATGGGTCGCTCAAAAAGGGGGGACGGGGAGGTAGACGGTTGGGTTACTTACGACCAGAAGCCACTGAGGGTGTTTCCCAGGGGCATGTTCCGCGAGTAGTGCGCTTGCAGCTCCAACATGTGCTTCATCTTTAGGAGGGGGAGGAAGGGGGGGGGGACTTACGACCAGAAGCCGACAAGTGTGTTGCCGACGGGCATGTTCTGCGAGTACTGCGCTTGCAGCTCCAGCGTGTGCTTCATGCTCAATGATGACACGAACACCCCCATGGTCCTGTGCGGCGCATGTGAGGCATGTGGGAACGTTCCACCACCAGGCTTTAAGAGAGCCTGCACGGATGCGAAGCCAAAACAATGGGAGTCGACTCGAATGTCATGTGATGTGATGTGATGCGATGTCATGCGATGTCATGTCATGTCATGCCATGCCATGCCATGTGATGTGATGTGGTGTGGTGTGGTGTGGTGTGGTGTGGTGTGGTGTGGTGTGGTGTGGTGTGGTGTGGTGTCATGTCATGTCATGTCATGTCATGTGACGTGATGGCTCACGACCCCTGTGGGACCAGGCACAGGCTAGGCTCCAAAAGAGCCTGGATGGATGCAAAGCCAGAGGGGGGGGGATGTGCAAGAGGTGAGCTTGCGGCATTGTCGGACCCTGAAGAGCCTGGATGGATGCAGTCCAAAAGAGGGCGAGGACAGGGGTCTTAACTGCAGGTGAGTTTTGAGTCGACTCAAAACTCACGAGGGGTCTTGGAAATGCAGGGGAGGTCGAGATATGGAACTGAATGGTATCGATGAAGGCATGGATGATTTGGAGATCCTCAGAAAACAGAACCCTGACTTTTGAGTTGACTCAAAAGGTCACCTCGAGGTATGGAACTGAAGAGTATGGATGAAGGCATATGGATGACCTGGAAATCCTGTGATATAAGGTTTGTGTTGAGACGTCTCAAAACAAACCTTATATCGCGTGGTATCGATGAAGGCACATGGATGACCTGGAGATCCTCAGAAAACAGAACCCTGCAACTCGGGGGAACTTTTGAGTCGACTCAAAAGTCACCTCATTACAATGTCACAAAACACTTTGGAGATCCTCAGAAAACAGAACCCTGCAACTCGGGGGAAGCCCATCGGTATGGAGCCTATAGGTATGGAGCCCATTGGTATTGGTATGGAGCCCATCGGTATGGAGCCCATCGGTATGGAGCCCATCGGTATGGAGCCCATCGGTATGGAGCCCATCGGTATGGAGCCCATCGGTATGGAGCCCATCGGTATGGAGCCCATCGGTATGGAGCCCATCGGTATGGAGCCCATCGGTATGGAGCCCATCGGTATGGAGCCCATCGGTATGGAGCCCATCGGTATGGAGCCCATCGGTATGGAGCCCATCGGTATGGAGCCCATCGATATGGAGCCCATCGGTATGGAGCCCATCGGTATGGAGCCCATCGGTATGGAGCTGCATCCCTGAAGGCATGAAAGAAGGAGGAGAACGTTTCCCAAGATAACGCCATCCAAAGATAACATGATATCCAAAGATAACATCATATCCAAAGATAACATGATATCCAAAAAGATAACATGATATCCAAAAATAGCATGATATCCAAAGACAGCATGCACAAAGGGGGTCCACAATAGCTCGCACAGCTCACCTGTGCTTACAATCTAGAATATGGAAGATAGTGCACAACAGGTGAGCCTAGACCATATGCAGCAGATGGGCACAACCGCAGCCCACATTGGAGAATTCTACCAGGGAATAATACCAGTACTCCACGGCCGTTCCCACCAGGGAGCCCATTTGAGTCGACGCAAAAGCACGGCTCACCTGTGTGTACGGCCTTGTATACGGCAGATAGTGTGCAATGGCTGCGCCACACTGCAGAATTCTACCAGAGAGCGGCAGCTGGATGCCATCTGGCGAGCGAATCTGCCACCAGGGATGGCATGGCAAGGACGCCCACCAAGGGAGAAGATCAAAGGTCAGAGTGATTGAATGTGCCACGAGGAATACCTAGTCGCCCAGAAACCGAGGAAAAAGGGTTTAGGGTTTAGGTTTTAGGGTAAGAAGGTAACGCGATACAGCCTTGATGAGAAGATGCTGACTTGGAGGCGATGCCAAGGTAGGGGGGCAGATTGTTTTTACAGGCACCTCAAAACTTACCTGTAAGCCACAGCGCCTCAAATCCCCACCTGCAAGCCAAGGCGGTGTGAGAAGTGAGCGAGGTGGGCGTGGAAGGGGCACCAGGAACTTGTGTTCGAAGGGCGCCTCAAATCCCCACCTGTAAGCCAGAGCGCCTCAAATGCGCACCTGTAGACCGAGGCGGTGTGAGAAGTGGGCGAGGTTGGCATGGAAGGTGGTGGTGATCTGCGCCCACAGCTCGTTGTCCGGGTGGATGAGGAAACGAGCTGCATGGGTGAATACACGGCCATCGGGGAAAAGCTCTTTGAGTCGGTCCTGTAGGCACGAGATATGGGAGGAGAGAGGGGGTGGAGAATGAGGGAGAGGAGAATGAGGGGGTGGAGAATGAGGGAGAGGAGAATGAGGGGGTGGAGAATGAGGGGGTGGAGAATGAGGGGGTGGAGAATGAGGGGGTGGAGAATGAGGGAGAGGAGAATGAGGGGGTGGAGAATGAGGGAGAGGAGAATGAGGGGTGGAGAATGAGGGGGTGGAGAATGAGGGGGTGGAGAATGAGGGGGTGGAGAATGAGGGGGTGGAGAATGAGGGGGTGGAGAATGAGGGGGTGGAGAATGAGGGAGTGGAGAATGAGGGGGTGGAGAATGAGGGAGTGGAGAATGAGGGGGTGGAGAATGAGGGAGTGGAGAATGGGGGCGGGAAGGCGGTGGTGTCTGCGCCCACAGCTCGTTGCCCGGGTGCAAGAGGAAGCGAGCCGCGTGGGTGAACACACTGCCTTCGGGGAAAAGCTCCTTGAGACGATCCTGGTTGCAGAAGAGAGAGAGGTGAGAGAGAGAGAGCAGGCATACAGGGCTTACAGAGAAAAATCCGTTAGATGCAATGCAGGCTGGGGTGACACTGGAATGTGTGCACCCAGCAAAGTGCGGCATGCAGGGCTCACAGCGAGCTCAACGGGCACCAGCCAACACTCACACACATACACACTCTCACAATGACATCCGCTCTTTCAGCAAAGTGTGCGATGTAGTGCTCACAGCGAACTGCTTTTGAGTAAACTCAAAACCAGCCATCAATAAGCGCATGCGCGCGCGCGTGCGCGCGCGTGCTCAATGGCATGAGCTCTTACAGCAAAGTGTGCGATGTAGTGCTCACAGCGAACTGTGCATGTTGCAATGCAGTGCTTACAATGAGCACCCTTACAGCGAAGTGTGGGATATAGTGCAGGCTGGGGACGATGTACGCATCGATGCTTGCGAGCCAGAAGGGCGCCGCGTCAGCAGTGGACCACAGGTCGTCGCAGAACTTGCTCCAGCTCCTGGCAGGCGGGCACAGACGAGGAGAGTAATGGTTTTGTTGCATGGCAAGCAACCAGCATTCCATCAGCAGCCGGTCACTAGTGATCGCACAACCAGCTCCAGCTCCTGGCTGGTGGGCAAGTGTGGGAGAGGGGAAGTCAGAGCCCATATCGCAGGGGTGTTATCTTTGCACCGCAACCTGCACTGCAACCTGCACTGCAATCTGCACTGCAACCTGCACCGCAACCTGCACAGCAACCTGCACTGCAACCTGCACAGCAACCTGCACAGCAACCTGCACAGCAACCTGCACTGCAACCTGCACTGCAACCTGCACTGCAACCTGCCCTGGAACCTGCACTGCAACCTGCACTGCAACCTGCACTGCAACCTGCACAGCAACCTGCACAGAAACCTGCACAGCAACCTGCACAGCAACCTGCACTGCAACCTGCACAGCAACCTGCACTGCAACCTGCACTGCAACCTGCACAGCAACCTGCACAGCAACCTGCATAGCAACCTGCACAGCAACCTGCACAGCAACCTGCACTGCAACCTGCACAGCAACCTGCACTGCAACCTGCACTGCAAACCTGCCCTGGAACCTGCACTGCAACCTGCACTGCAACCTGCACTGCAACCTGCACAGCAACCTGCACAGAAACCTGCACAGCAACCTGCACAGCAACCTGCACTGCAACCTGCACAGCAACCTGCACTGCAACCTGCACAGCAACCTGCACAGCAACCTGCACAGCAACCTGCACAGCAACCTGCACTGCAACCTGCACCGCAACCTGCACAGCAACCTGTACCGCAACCTGTACCGCAACCTGCACCGCAACCTGGACAGCAACCTGCACAGCAACCTGCACTGCAACCTGCACTGCAACCTGCCCTGCAACCTGCACTGCAACCTGCACAGCAACCTGCGGTACAAGTCCATCCACACCGCGCCCTTGCTGATCACCTGCCACGGCACGACTTGAGTTGATTCAAACAGAATACTCACGTGCACAGTGCACTACCCCTCCCTGCACCACGCACCTGCGGTACAAGTCCATCCACACCGCGCCTTTGTTGATCACTTGCCATGGCAGGTCCGTCCGTGCCGCTCCCTGTGTGGCTCTCAGCTGCTCTGCCATGCTGGTGAGCAGCAGCCGCGGCCTTTGAAACACAGACCCCAGGATCAGGCTGCCATGCAATGCACCATGGGTAAAGAGAGCAGCAAGGCAATAGAGAGTGAGTCTTTGGTTAAAGTGTCGTTTTGAGACATCTCAAAACTGCAGCAAGGCAATACTGAGTCATTGGTTAAAGTGCCGCTCCCTGCATCGCTCTCAGCTGCTCTGCCATCCATGCTGGTGAGCGGCAGCTGTGGCAATTGAAGCACACTCTCCCCAGGATCAAGCTGCAGTGGGGGAAAGGAGAGCAGCAAGGCAGTCATGGCTCGTCCCTTGAGAGAATTCTAAGAAATGACTCTAAAAACGAAATGTAAAAAAAGGCTCGTCGCTTTGCCCAGGATGAGGCTGCACTGGGAGCAAGGAGAGCAGCAAGGCAGTCATGGCTCATGGCTCATCGCTTAGAAGCCGCTCCACACAGGAAGTCGAACCACACAGGAAGTCGATCCACACAGGAAGTCGATCCACACAGGAAGTCGATCACACAGGAAGTCGATCCACACAGGAAGTCGATCGGCAACATCGTGGAAGTTCGGCAACATCAGGTTGAGGTGTCAACCTTGCTTCTGCAACTCCTTCGGCCGTGCCAACATCTCCTGGACCAAAGACTCACAGCTGCCATACTTGTGGGTGAGTGAGGCCTGATCCAGGACGTGTTGACACGTCCAAAGGGGTTGCAGAAGCAAGGTGGCTCTTGAGCAGACTCAAAAGGAGCCAATTTAAGCCACCCTGAGGCCGCCAGTAAAGCCCGACTAACTCGTAGGTGGGTGGGCGAACATCTCAGGAGGTGTTGGCACCGGCGAGGGGGTCGCAAATGCGAGGTGACAAGTGAGAAGGAGAATAGAAAAGAGGTTGAATCAAGCCACCCTGGAGATGGAGAGGCTGACTTACTCGTAGGTGGGTGGGCCAACGGTCCACGATGTGTTGGAATGGGCGAAGGGTTGCAGAGGCGGCGAGTGAGGAAGGCACGGGGCGGCACAATAATGGCCCGGTTGGTGAGAAGGGCGAGCACGAAGGACACCACATATGCCGTTATCTTGTTGCCAACTCCTGCAGAGCACGTCAGTGGTACACGGCGGTCGTGAGGGGGAAGGCATGGGGCGGTGGTGGTTGTGGGGGGAAGGCATGGGGCGGTGAGATGATAGCCCGGTTGGTGAGAGGGGCAAGTACAAAGAAGACCACTTACCCTGTTATCTTATTGCCAACTCTTGCAAAATGGCCGAGACAACGCTTTGGCACACAATTGCAATTCCAACTTATACAGGGCTTACCTTGATTGTAAAAGGCTTGCCTTATTCGAAGAAGGAACAAACAACTTGCTGACAAGGGTGCGTTTCGTCAAGAACAGCTGACCTCGTTGCAGAAAAAAGGTTCATATTACTATAGCATACTAGCTTGCAGTGGGCTCACGTTGTTACCAAACGAGACATCATTACAGCGAGGTCGCCTCGTTTCATGTCAGGTGTCACAACGTAGCGCCATCGCACGATTTTTTAGGCGCCTCAAAAATCGTTTAGCATCACACAATGCAGCTGCGTCGCATGACGAGGCAGGAATGGATGACGAGGCAGGAATGGATGACGAGGCAGGAATGGATGACGAGGCAGGAATGGATGATGAGGCAGGAATGGATGATGAGGCAGGAATGGATGATGAGGCAGGAATGGATGATGAGGCAGGAATGGATGATGAGGCAGGAATGGATGACGAGGCAGGAATGGATGATGAGGCAGGAATGGATGATGAGGCAGGAATGGATGACGAGGCAGGAATGGATGACGAGGCAGGAATGGATGATGAGGCAGGAATGGATGACGAGGCACCCATCCTCGCTCTCACCTCCTCACCAGCCGCTCACCTCTCCTCATGTCTTCCACCACAATGTAGCGGCAGAGCTCCCTGTCGGGCCCATGGCGAGGTAGCTGCTTGCTCCTGGGGGCGCATACCGACAACAGGATGCGTTTATCAGACAACAGGATGCGTTTATCAGACAACAGGATGCGATAGACAACAGGATGCGTTTATCAGACAACAGGATGCGTTTATCAGACAACAGATGCGTTTATCAGACAACAGGGATGCGTTTATCAGACAACAGGATGCGTTTATCAGACAACAGGATGCGTTTATCAGACCAAGCCAGGATGCGTTTATCAGGACAACAGGATGCGTTTATCAGACAACAGGATGCGTTTATCAGACAACAGGATGCGTTTATCAGACAACAGGATGCGTTTATCAGACAACAGGATGCGTTTATCAGACAACAGGATGCGTTTATCAGACAACAGGATGCGTTTATCAGACAACAGGATGCGTTTATCAGACAACAGGATGCGTTTATCAGACAACAGGATGCGTTTATCAGACAACAGGATGCGTTTATCAGACAACAGGATGCGTTTATCAGACAACAGGATGCGTTTATCAGACAACAGATGCGTTTATCAGACAACAGGATGCGTTTATCAGACAACAGGATGCGTTTATCAGACAACAGGATGCGTTTATCAGACAACAGGATGCGTTTATCAGACAACAGGATGCGTTTATCAGACAACAGGATGCGTTTATCAGACAACAGGATGCGTTTATCAGACAACAGGATGCGTTTATCAGACAGCAGGATGCGTTTATCAGACAGCCAGGATGCGTTTATCAGACAGCAGGATGCGTTTATCAGACAGCAGGATGCGTTTATCAGACAGCAGGATGCGTTTATCAGACAGCAGATGCGTTTAATAGACAAACAGGATGCGTTTATCAGACAACAGGATGCGTTATCAGACAACAGGATGCGTTTATCAGACAACAGGATGCGTTTATCAGACAACAGGATGCGTTTATCAGACAGCAGGATGCGTTTATCAGACAGCAGGATGCGTTTATCAGAGCACGCAAACAGGATTTAGGCCGGGGATGAGCTATCTTGTGCAATGAACAACCAATGCGTTTCAACAGGTGCGCTAAGCAAAAGCAGTTGCTGCCATGCGCTCCTGCCTGAGTGAAACAACAGCAGTCCCATACCACTTGGATTTGTCGCCGACCCACGCCCATTGCTTTGGGCCGCCCTGCTGCACGCACTCTCTCTTGCATCCGCTCAAAGGCCCCCACCGCGGTGGAGAATGCTTCGGAATGAGGGCAGTTGTCGGCCTGTGGGCGTTGAGAGAACACAGGTGATGCCGTGGGTGGGCGACAGATCTCACGCCATACCGTGTGCTACAGATCTCACGCCATACCGTGTGCTACAGATCTCACGCCATACCGTGTGCTACAGATCGCACGCCATACCGTGTGCAACAGATGCCTATCCTTGCAACGCACCCTGTGCTACAGGTATGACACCATGCCGTGTGCTACAGGTATGACACCATGCCGTGTGCTACAGATGCCGTACTTCTCACCCTCAGATTCCACATCATAACGTGTCGTACATCTATCTCTCACATAACATACCGTGTGCTACAGATGCCTGCCCCTCACATACCGTGTGCTACAGATGCCTGCCCCTCACATACCATGTGCGGCAGATGCCTCCCCCTCACATACGGTGTGCTACAGATGCCTCCCCCACACATACCGTGTGCTACAGATGCCACCCCCCCATATACCGTGTGCTACAGATTCCACCCCCCACATACCGTGTGCTACAGATGCCACCCCCCCACATACCGTGTGGTAGAGATGCTTTTCCTGCTGGCTCCAGCACGAGTCGGCCGTGCGATACTGCATGTGGTGCCACGCCACAGATGCATCGAACCTAGACGGCGGATCCGGCAGCTCAAAACCCTCGCCTGTTACGCTGCCAGCTGGACGACCGCGACAAGCAGCAACGCCGCTGCTAGGAGCACCGCCGCCTGAACTCCGCGACGTCTCAAAAGCAGACTCATGTCACGCGGCCCCTCGAGCTCCAGCTGAGGCCGCTTTTCAGGCTGACTCATGCCCGGCCGCTTCTGAGTGTGCCGCCGGCAGACCCAGGCAGACTCAGGCAGACTCAAGCAGACTCAGGCAGACTCAGGAAGACTCGAGCAGACTCAGAGATCCGCTACGAGCACCGCCGCCGTGACACCCCGCCGACTGCGGTGATTTCGCGTGTCGACCTTCAGTTGACCCCCGCCACTCCCGGCCACTACGATCTCGGCGACCCTGCCTCTCGACACCGACGATAGTGGGGAAAATTCTCAAGTTGGCGTCGCACGAGATCGACACTAGGAATGGTACGTGGAAATGCTACGTAGGTACGGTCCTGCTGAGGCGCCAGTGCGGAGTACTGTATATGTGCAGTGGCTAGTACGGAGCCTGCTTTGTACTACTAGTAGCCATACGATAAGTATGTAGTATAGTATGTACGGGCATTTTAGCGGCGCCGTCTACTACTCGTACTGGCACTAATCATCTCAACCAATCAAATTAATGCTGAGGCATCCGGCGCGACCATTGTAGCCCGGTACTCGCATTGTAACCGGATGCTAGTAGCGTTGTAACCCGGACAGCATGACAAGCGTTTCATCTCGGTACTTGTAACGTACACGGTTCTAGCTTTGCAGCCCGGTACTTGCATTGTAACGGACGGACGTCAGCGGACGTACACGTGGCCCAGTTTCTGCGAGATTCTGGATCCGGTACACGCAGTATCTTCCGACGTGAAACGGACGGATCCGCCAAACTCCACAGCTGACGATGACGGATTTGTTAGAGTGCCACACCCAGACACTCCGGGTCTCAGATCATATTCCTACAGGCCTCTTTCAGACTCCCCCTTATCAGGCTCCAAATTTTGCCCGATTGACGAGAGTGCCACGCGTCGAAACGCTCTACACCACATGGAACCATTCGCGTCAAACTCGCATTGCACAGTGACGCGCGAACCTAAAAGAGGGCTGTAAGAACACGCCCGCAGATCAACCAGCAAGAGCAGGGGACTGACCTGCTAGTGCAGGGTGGTGCTGGGTCTGACCAAGGCGCGAATGCTGCTGGTGCAAAACGCGCGACAGTGTACCGATCATCGATTACAGTTCGAAATTGAGCAAGCAAACCAACTAGTGCCTATTCATTTCTCAAAGTTCATTTATGATATAGGAAGTGTCAATGAACTAAACGTGAGAATACAAGGTCGCTATGCAATGAATGCACGATGTTATATACGGGTTGGCGTGCTATGGCGATAACCTCGGAACGTGGGTAGGTTCGGCAATGTGGCGACAGTGCCGGACGCGACTCGGGAAAGGGTTGGCCAACAATTGAGGCCGAACGTGACGAGTCGAGGAGTTCGGGTGTACGCGCTAGCGTACGACTCAGTAAGGAATGGAAATTCCTTACACTACCCCCCCCCCCCCTCCTAAGCGAGGCGCGGGCATCGGAAACATTCCGACTCTGATAATTATTAGAGTAAATGAATGACTAGAACAAGGACATACAAGGGAATATAACCTATGTTGGAAATATCTCAAAGGACTTAAGCGTTTCTGAAGCGTAACACTACACTCGAGGAAGATCGTAACGGTACACGAGTCAACGGAGGTTGCACGAGGGGATGGACAAAGAACGCGAAAGGACTCGAAGGGTCGCAACTGGAGGTTGCGACTGACCGTTACAACATCGCGGATGGTAACCGAAGCGACAATCGAGACGCTGTGCGACTCGATAAACCGCTCCTGCAACTGTATTCTACAAACTGCTTTCCTATTTTCTATATATTGCTGTATGTTTGTTTCTTTAATCAATCACTGTTCTCATATACTAGTACAAGGGTTCAACTGCCTCAACTTCCGCTGCACTACTCAAGTCTCATTCTACAACCGGGACTTAGTCTCTGGAAAGATCCTAAGGGCTTTTCTCAGCCCAACATGGTATGAGAGCTGGTCAGAGACCAAACTCCCAGCAACGACACTCTATCTACAATCTGCAATTCAACGACTTCATTGATTACAAGTCATGGACAGCAAGGGCAAGAAACCTCTACGGGCTCACCCAGCCCAAGACATCAACCCGGCAACTCTGGATTGCATACTTCAGGACTGCAAACCGAGACCGGCGCTGCTCAAGAAACAACAGGAAGAGCACCGGAAATGGTGACCCCATCACCCTCTTCAAGCGTGGATCCGAACCTTATGGAAAGGTTCTTCAGCTTCATGTCGCACTTCGACCAGCAGCAGCAGACAAGGACACCTGCGCATTCAACACAGAGCAACGGAGGAAACATGGGATTAGCGCCGATGAGCCTCGACAATTCATCGTTCGGGCGACACAATCAAGCGCCTACCTTTGCGCCTTATCACTCTTCACCGGGGACGTTCGAGTTCATGCCGCCCCGTGCCCAACCAACAGCAGCTGCATCACAACAAACACCAAACGAGATTTTAAGTCTCCAGGCGCAGTTTTCACACGTGATTAAACTGCAGACATCCTCACCATTCAACGGACACGATTTCTTTACCTGGAGTTTTGAGTTCGAGCTGCTGATGGAGGCTGCGCATCTCTGGGATACTTCAACGGGTCCCTGCCATTCCCAAGCAACGGCACTGCAAAGGAGCAAGAAATATTTACTTATCAGTCGCTGCTGGCGTACACAGTTCTCCTGCGGAACCTGTCACCACAAGAACAGCAGAGCATCAGAACATATCGGAGCTATGGAAACTCCGCGGAACTCGCATGGCATCATCTCAAGTGTCTCTATCAAGCAAACGACAGCGTGACACAAAGCAGACTCATGCAACAACTGACAACAATACAGATGAAGACCGGGGAAAAGGCGATGCAGTATATGAGTCGCTGCCAGAACCTCCGCGACCGCCTGCTTCGGTGCGGAGGAACAATCACTGAAGAAAGCTTCGTGACGCTTGTCCTCGCCGGGCTCGGGCCAGAATGGAGAACCACACGCTCGCTTCTTCGCGCCCACGGAAGATCTCGGAGATGCACCTCTGCGCCGAGCTTCACGCTGAACAACAGGAGATGGACCTGTTCGAAGAAAGACAACCAAGGAAGCAGCAGCAGTTAGTTTTCTACACTCAACGAAGGAACGACAACAACTACAATCGACGCGGCAAGCAAGATCAACGCGACAACAGAGGACTCACCTTCGTGCCGCCGTTCTGCCACAACTGTCAGACTCCGGACATTCCAAAGTCAACTGCACACGTCCTCGTGTTATCGTCCAGTAGACCCACACGTCGCCTCCACTCAAGAAAGCCCTCCAAGGCGCTCTTCCACATCTGCACAAGGGACACCGAACATCATTAACTGCATGGTACACATCGACAACTGCGCACCCGGATCACCACCCACTTACGCCCAGACGAAGAAGAACTTCCGCCGCCGCGCTCAGCGCTCACAAGGACTTCAGTCAACCCGACATACGCTGCGGTCGCCAACGCCGAACCCACCGGGCGAAACACCTGGTTCTTGGACAGCTGCTGCGGTCAACACATGTGTTCTTCCGGACGCTTCGTGCAACGAGAGCGACGCCTCAACCGCGACGTCATCATCACCGTCGCCAACAACGAGAACCTGAAAACAAACAGACAAGGAGTGGTTCAGTTACAATCCATGGAGACAAACGTTATACTTCAACTCAACAAGGTCCTCATCGTCGACAACTTGGGATACAACTTACTAAGCGTAAGCCAGCTAATGGCAAAAGGGATTCACCTGGAGTGCGACTCCTACTCCAACGAGTTTCGCCTTTACCACGGGAAGGGCGGTCTCTTCATCGGTCGTGCTCTCCTGAAGTCCGGCGTCTTCGTGTTGGACTTCGTCCCCGACCGCGGTACTGCCGACAGCGACGGATCGTGTCGTTCGCCGCCTGGACACACCCGCCGGATCTTGACCCGACTTCGACCCGATGGATTCTGGCACTCCAACACCATACCTGCAGCAGAGAGAACACGAGCATTAGCAGTCATCAGACAAGAAAGACAAGTACCAGCAAGTGTCCCTTCCCAACCATCACCTGCAGTAGCAGCAGCAGGACCCAGCCGAGTACCACCACCAGCGATCCGAGGACCGCCAACCGAAGCAGATCAACTTATGCCCATCACACGAGAAGTCTGTCGAAGTCCCGCCACGTCGTCGCGTTCTTCTCCAACACCGACATATACCACCGCTCGCCCGGCCATCGCGCTCCGACGACATCTGGCACCAACGCTTGGGCACCTGCAAACAGTACAATACTACAAACCATCCAAGCCGAAGTGTTAGAACGAAACGCTCTCCTAACAACGAGCGGCCAAGAACTTCGACGACCACGCGCACGGTGCTTTACGTGCCCCGAAGCCGATCTTCCCACCAACCTTTCCCATCTCATCACAACCCAAGCGCACCTGCATACGCACCGATGGAAAAAGTCTACAGCGACATTTTAAACATGCCTCGAGAAGACACTGAAGCCGACTTCAACTATGTCATCACGTTCATCGACGCAGCAACAAGATACGTCTGGCACTACAACCTCAAGACGCGATCAAGCCTTCGACGCCTTCACGACATGGCTCCCATCGCCGAACGAGAATCAGGAACCAAGCTCAAGAGCTTCCAGTCAGACGGTGCACTGGAATACCAGTCACAACGCTTCAGGACCTATCTGGCGGAAAGAGGAATCAGACGCCTGGTGTCTCTGCCCTACGCTCACCAGCAGCAGGGGGTCGCAGAACGCATGAACCGGACCTTGCAGACGACGATGCGAAAGCTGCTCCTGGGGATGAGACTGCCCACCACTGTGGCCAGACGCGATGACACATGCAGTCCACCTGCACAACCTGTTGTCCTCGTCATCGCTTCCCAACAACGCATCACCGCACCTGCTGTGGACACGAAAAGGGGCAGCACAAAATTACTTCGAGTTTTCGGCTGCATGGTACAGTACAGACCCCACACAGCCCGAGCAGGACGCTTCACTCAACGAGCTCGGTGGGGACTACACCTCGGCATCGCAAACATTTTCACGCATGGAAAATCCTCGACATACAAGACAAAAATACGTGGCATCACGTGATGTTATCTTCTACGAGCGACTGACGCTGCAGCATTACCTGGACAACATTGCCAACACACACGACCCCACCGACGGCTTCGCGGGCCTTCGTTCCTTCGCCGACCGTGCTGCCGAGGCTGACGCAGCAGAAGAAGACGTACCTGGAGCCTCGGAAGCTGCCGGACCACTCCCTTTCTGTTCCGTACCTGTTCCACTCGACGAAGACAATCCTCTCGATAGCAACAACCTCGACACCTTTTACCACTTCGCTGACCAAGGTTACGTACACCCACCCGGTCGACACAAATGTTTCAGAACGCATCGGCCCAACTTCTTACCTGATCCAGAAGACGGTGACGAAGCAGCCTATTCCGGGAATGAAAATTCCCCTCGACACACACCCACGGGACTGCAGATCCTCGGCTCTGGGTCTCCGTCCAGCATCCCCGCCGCCATCTCCGCGCGAGCCCTCGACTCTGTCGCAGGCTCTGGGGGGGAACATAAGGCGAAATGGAAGGAGGCGATGGAAAAGGAACTAAAGCTCTGCAAGACCGAAATACATGGAAGCTGGTACCTGCAACAAGCATCAACGGGAAGAACGTCCTCTCGGGAAAATGGGTGTACCGCATCAAGACCAACGCGGACGGCTCCATCGAACGATTCAAAGCTCGATGGGTCGTACGAGGCTTCGATCAACGATACGGAACCGACTACACAGAAACTTCGCCCCAGTCTCCCGTCACACCTCCTTGCGCATCCTACTCGCCGTCGCGGCCACGAAGAAACTACCACTGCGCCAAATCGACGTCGCAAATGCTTTCCTGTACGCACCTGTGGACGCCGATCTTCGTCGAGCAGCCCCACGGATTCATCGACGACCCCAAAAGTATGCCAGCTGATAAAATCCCTTACGGGATCAAAAGCCCCGCGGCTCTGGCAGCAGCATCTTCACGGTCGCCTCGTCAAATCGGATTCCTACAGCTGCCGCAGACCAAGGCATGTACCGACTGCAGAAGGAAGAAGTTATCCTACTCATCGTCTACGTCGACGACCTGCTCTACATCGGCTCCACTACCGACATCGCCACCTGGTTCGAAGGGGAGCTGAAAGGGACTTGACACTCACGGTGTCCGACACAGTGACCCAGTACCTGGGACTGAATGTCGTCGAAGACAACTCGGCATTTTACCCTACACGCTGGAAAATACGCAGGCGTTGTCGTGAAGAAAATTCGGGCTAACGCCGACTACAGTCACGACTCCCCACCGCTACGGGAACAACAGCAACACCTCCGCGAAACTCCCCGCGAAGCAAATCCAGGAGTATCAGCAGAAGCTCGGCTGCCTACTATTCGCAGCATAACCTGCCGACCCGACCTATCTTATAGCGCGAGCCAACTGGCGACGGCATCTGAAGCAACCGGAACAAGAAGATCTCGAGAAACTTAATCGGCACTACTCTACTTCATCTCCACGCGACGACCGGACTTACCTACAGTAAAGAAACGACATCGTCCGTACAACTACTCGGATACGTCGACGCCGACCACGCGGGAGACAGGGAAAACCGAAGATCGAGAACGGGCTACATTTACCGACTAGAACCTATCGGGACTATCTCCTGGCAGTCGAGCAAGCAGGAACTAATCGCACTATCTTCGGCTGAAGCAGAATATATCGCCCTCTGTACTGCGACCAAGGAAGGACTCTACCTACGAGAGTTGCTCGAAGAAGCGAAGATCGCGACCCTGCCCGTCTTCTCACTCCTCTGCGACAACCAATCTACGATCAAAATCGCGAACAAGGACGGCTTCGCCAACCGAACCAAACACATTGCCCTGCGGTACTTTTCGTCAAAGATGAAATCGCGAAGGGGAGACTTCAACTCAGTTACTGCCCTACAACAGAAATGGCCGCAGACTACCTGACGAAGAAACTGGCAAAGGCGAAGTTCGATTACTGCATGCTGCTGACCGGGCAGACAAACGTCACCGGATCTGAACACGTCAGCACTCCAGAAACGAAGGGGAGTGTTGGAAATATCTCAAAGGACTTAAGCGTTTCTGAAGCGTAACACTACACTCGAGGAAGATCGTAACGGGTACACGAGTCAACGGAGGTTGCACGAGGGGATGGACAAAGAACGCGAAAGGACTCGAAGGGTCGCAACTGGAGGTTGCGACTGACCGTTACAACATCGCGGATGGTAACCGAAGCGACAATCGAGTCGCTGTGCGACTCGATAAACCGCTCCTGCAACTGTATTCTACAAACTGCTTTCCTATTTTCTATATATTGCTGTATGTTTGTTTCTTTAATCAATCACTTGTTCTCATATACTAGTACAAGGGTTCAACTGCCTCAACTTCCGCTGCACTACTCAAGTCTCATTCTACAACCGGGACTTAGTCTCTGGAAAGATCCTAAGGGCTTTTTCTCAGCCCAACAACCTAATGGGTTGTACTCCCTAATGAACAACCCTGTATAGTTTATAACAACATACAAAGATATGTTTGACACACCCCCTCGACTGGATAGGGGCAGTGCCGGGTGAGAGAAAAACTGCTTAGGGTGGCACTATTAGTCAAGCCTAAAAGGCAAGGCTCTAAAGACCAGTCAAATGAGTACAGACAAGGCAAGAGCAAGACCAGGGCGGCACTACTAGTCCAGCCACTGGGAAGAGGCCACAAGGCCAGCCACAGGCCACAAGGCCAGTCAGGGGAAGACGGCCGACCCATCGTTGCTGCTGCTGCTGCGGCGGCTGCTGCTGCTGCTGCTGCTGCTGTGGGTGCTGCGGCTGCTGCTGCTGCTGGTCTAGCAACGGCGCCTGCTGCTGCTGCTGCTGCTGCTGCTGCTGCTGCTGCTGCTGCTGGGACTACTGCTCCGAGGCACGAGCTCCAACCCCCTCGTCAGCACTACCAACGGGCAAACCACCTCCACCACCGGCACCACCCCCTCCTCCGCTACCTCCACTGTGCCCAGCCTTGGGGCGGCGACCCTTACCCGGACGAAACTGCACGGCAGCGGCTGTCTCCGCAGCAGGAGCTGTCTCAGCGACTGTAGCATAATCATCAGAGTAAGTGCACTGAGCAGGGGCACAGCCCTGAAAGATACAGACCGGCACGGTACCGCTAGACTGGACGATAGAGCGTTGACGAGTCTCTACGGCAGACAGGGTGTCAACAAAGTCAGTGAGGGTAAGGTCAGTGGGGTGGAGACTAAGAAAGTGATCGCGGGCGGTGGCAAGGCGGTCAGGGAGACGGGTAGCTAGTAGGTAGAGGGTAGAGTAGATGGGGGGATGAAACACACGAAGCTGGGTGTGAGAGTACGACCCCGTTACACCACTTGGCCTTTTCTTATTTCCTTCCTTTTCATTTCTCGTTTTACCGCATCTCATTTGGGTTCCTATTCTTCCTTTTCCATTAACCTTTGGTTTATCCTGCTATTATCATTATATCACCGACCAGGCTTGGGATGTATTGGTGTGCTCTATCTAGCGTAATCCTGCCGTAATCCCTTAAAGCCAATAGCCTCGCGTGGCTATACGCAGGGTGATTCTATCTTCTAGAAGGGTCTATTCCCTTAGGATAAGATAAACCTGGTTACCTGATGTACTCTGGAAGTATAAAAGCGCCTTGTACCGATCGATAGTGCAACCTTTCCTCGACACATTCGATCCTGTGACACTTGGTAATCAGAGCTTTTCTCACTCGGCCGCGCTCAGCTAAGCAGCAGCAGCGGGGATCCTGCCTCGAAAAACCGCCGGGGGCGACCAATTCGACGCCGATTCTGGTAAGCACCAGCTCCGCGATTTTCGAATTACCCCCTCCGTGCGTGTTTTGAACAGGATGGCAACCTTCGACAACGCCGAGGTTACCCAGCAGCTCTTCGCGCGCATCGCAGCCCTTCAGGAGGAAATGCGAGCGGATCGCGAAGCGTGGCGAAACCAGTTCGAGCGAGTAACTCGACTCGCCGGAGCACAGCACGAGACGACAACGGCGACGACGCAGCAGTCGCAGCAGTTTCTCGAGGCTCCGAAACCGCGCCCACCTGAGCCGTTCGATCCGAGCGATCGAAACTCCGACGCCCGCAGATGGATCGCCGGGATGGAGATCTACTTCGCAGCCGTCGGATGGAGCTCGCCAGTCTGGGACGGTCAACGCGTACGACTCGCGGCGACACTGATGCGAGGGCCGGCACTCGAGTGGATTGGCGGCAACAGTACTTTCATCCACGGTGAAGCCACGTGGCAGCAGTTCCGCGCTGACCTGCTGAAACGCTTCGAACCGATAAATTCGAGTTTCCTTGCCCGCGAAAAAATTCATCGCCATCGACAGTTCGGGAGTGTAGCACAGTACACGCAGCAGATGGAAGAATTTTATAACCGAATTCCCGACCTGACCGAAGGGGAAAAAGTACAATCGTATCTCGCCGGGCTGAAGACCGAAGTCAAACGACAAGTCGCAGCAGCGTCAAACTACGCGAGCTACAGTGACGTCGTTTCGGCAGCGGAGCGCTTCGACATGGTCAACGCCGGAACACGACGGACGCACATCGGCAGTACGCATTAGGGCGACCGCTCGGCTCACCCCACGTTCGCCGACCCGATGGAAGTCGACAGATTCGAGGGGCGGCCACGTCCGAAAAACACCAACTACACGTGTGATTTTTGCGGGGTGCCGGGTCATCGAATCTTCGACTGTAACAAAATGAAGACCGCACGCGCAGAGTATCGGGCACGCAACAGTGGCGGAAATCTTTCGGCCAATCAGAAGACAAAAAACGGGAGTCGCCAGTGATTGCGGATCTAGCTGGCGAAAATAAAAAGATCCGAAAACGGCCGCGGGATTCCGGAAAAATCGACTTCGACGAAGCGGATTCGACGCGAGAAGGAGGAAATGATGGGGGAAAATCTCCACCCCACGACCAGTCTTCGCCAGGGAAAATCGCAGAGAAAAAATACGACTCCGCGAAAAAAGACTCTGCCGAGACAGGGAAACTCCTTGAAGACCCAAGAAATTATAAGAATTCGTTAAAGTTATCTTATAAAGATGCTTTAATGAAAACTTATGATGTTCGAGGGGCTAGAGCCTTGGAGAAATTTCGGGAGGGACTCCAAAAGAAGCAGACAGCTGTGGAGATTATACCGGTACCGGACAACTTGGGGACCAAATTAAGGAGTGTGGAAAGAAGCCGACCTTTCCACGGAGTCAACGTCCTCTCCCGACACCAGCCCACAACGACTACCCGCTCCCCAGGGAAGACGTCGGTGGAGCTGAAGCAGCTCAAGAGGAAGCTGGGGGTCTACAAGAAGCTGCACAAACCCCGAACTCCTTCTACGGATGCATCCAGTTCTTCGGCATCAGTGACGCACACAGTCGTCAAAGAAACTCCGGGCCCTGGAGAAGAGCCGTTCTCCAAGCAGCCTCGGCCAGCTGCCAGCTCAGGAGTAGACAGCAACACAAAGGTGTGTACGGAATATTGGGATGTACCCTATGACCCAATCAATGAAACTATCTTTGGGTACTCCGAGCAACGACTGCCCCTCGTGCTCGAGGTCATCTGCAAAGGACGACGCCTCCAAGCACTCGTGGACAGCGGAGCGTCACACACCGTCTGCGACAAGGCAATGATCGACCGACTCCGGGAAGAGTACAAGCCTTCAGGATTCTCTGCAACGATGGTGGACGGCAGCAAGTTACCAGTATACGGCGAAGCAGTGCTACATCTACAAATCGGACCACTGCGCTGGAGACCTGCACTCCCCATCACTAACATCAAAGGGCTTGACTTGATCTTCGGGCGAGACTTCCTGAAAAGATTCAACCCCGAGATCAACTGGGTGAACCGCACCGCAAGCATCTACAACAATGGACGGAGAGTACAGCTACCCAACTGGGACGATACAGGACATATCCCAGTGGAGACACTCGCACGATTCGAGAAGGACGTGAAGCGGACCGACACCGGGTTCCTGGCGATAGCAACAGAGGTGGAGAATGACGGAGAGAAAGCCTCGGAAACTCCAGAAAAAATCAAGGAATTACTGAAGGAGTTCCAAGACATTCTTCCTGACGATCTTCCGAACGAGCTACCGCCATACCGAACGCATCAACACGAGATTGTGGAGGAACCGGGTTCGAAACCGACCTTCCGAGCACCATATCGGCTCAGCCCTACGGAGCTGACTGACATGAAAAAACAGATCGAGTATCTCCTAGCCAAAGGACTCATCCGACCATCCACTTCGCCATACGGTGCCCCAGTACTCTTCACACCGAAACCGGACGGAAGCCTGCGCATGTGCATCGACTACCGAGCTCTTAACAAGCAGACCATCAAGAATAAATATCCGATACCGCGAATCGATGACCTGCTTGACCAGCTTCGGGGAGCTACGGTATTTTCCAAACTGGATCTGCGGTCCGGATACTGGCAGATACGGATGGCGGACAACTCTATCCACAAAACTGCTTTCCGAACTCGGTACGGATCGTACGAGTATTTGGTCATGCCATTCGGACTCACCAACGCGCCGGCAACATTCCAAGCCGAAATGAACCACATTCTACGACCACTTCTGGACGAATGCGTGGTGGTGTACCTGGATGACATACTCATCTACTCGCGCGACATGAAGCAGCACGTCGAACACCTGCGACGCGTCTTCGAAATTCTTCGACGGGAACATTCTACGTCAAACTGTCCAAGAGCGAATTCGCCCTTGAAAAGGTCCAATTCCTAGGACACATGGTGAGCGCTCAAGGAGTTCACGTCGACCCCAAGAAAGTCGAAGCCGTACGTACGTGGAAGACACCCGAGAACGTGAAGGAGTTGCAGCAGTTCCTAGGCTTCGCTAATTACTACAACAGGTTCGTGCCACAGTATGCGAAACTCGCAGCACCACTCACGAATCTGCTGAAAAAGAACCCGCTCTACAAATGGGAGCTGAAGCACCAGGAAGCCGTGGAGCAGCTGAAACAAGCACTTACGTCCACACCAATACTCATCTTGCCAGATCCCGAACGCGAATACGTCATCGAAGCTGACGCCAGTGACCAGGCAGTGGGTGCAGTCTTAATGCAAGACCAGGGGAATGGACTGCAACCAATTGCCTACCTCAGCAAGAAACTGCACGGGGCAGAACTCAACTACCCGATACACGACAAAGAGGCTCTTGCTATCATCATCGCCTTCAAAGCGTGGAGATGCTATCTCGAAGGACGAAGAACAACCGTCTACACCGACCACTGCAGCCTGAAATATTTGAAGACACAACCCAACCTTTCCAGGCGGCAGGTCCGGTGGATCGACTTCCTCGAGACACACTTCCACTACGACATCGTGTACAAGCCCGGCCACAAGAACAAAGCAGACGCTCTCAGCCGGCCTGCACACGTTGCCGCGATTCAGGTCGAAGGGATGAATCCACTACTCAAGGGACTCTTCACCCACGGGTACGCCATCGACCCCGAAATTTCCTTGGCAGAAAAGCGACATCTGCTATAGTGGGACAGTGACATCGCGTACCGGAAAGGATCAACAAAAATTTGGGTACCCAACTACCCTCCTTTGCGCCAGTTACTACTCGAAGAATACCACGACGTCCTGTACGCCGGACACTTCGGTAGCAACAAGACGCTCACCGGTATCGCCAAACACTACTACTGGCCCCATATGGCAGACGACGTCCAGAAATTCGTCACCTCGTGTGATACATGTCAGCGGATGAAGAGCAGCAAGCAGAAAAAGGCGGGACTACTGCAGCCTCTTCCTGTCCCAGAACAGCCATGGCATGTGGTTAGCCTGGACTTCATCACCGGGTTACCACCTACCTCCAGCGGTCATGACGCCATCCTTGTCGTCATTGACAAGTTCTCCAAAATGGGACACTTCATCCCGACACACACGACGGCACGCACCGAGGAGACAGCACAGCTCTTCGTTCGTCACATCATCTCACAGCATGGCATCCCAACTACACTCATCTCCGACCGAGACCCCAAGTTCACTAGCAAGTTCTGGAAGGAACTTATGTCTCTGCTCGGCACCAAACTCGCCATGTCATCCGCATACCATCCGCAGACAGACGGACAGACCGAGCGCCTCAACCAAATTGTTGAGCAACTCCTCCGAGCAGCCTGCAAGGACGACATCTCCAAATGGGACTTGCACCTGCCCGTACTCGAGTTTGCTTACAACAATGCTACACATGCCGCTACTGGACAGACGCCGTTCTTCCTCTGCTACGGACGCCACCCACTCACACCACAAAAACCGACAGCATCAGCTACAGTCCAACCCGCACATGATTTCATTACAACCATGCACCAGCTTTGGGATCGGACCCACAAGCGCCTACTCGACATTCAACAGCAACAAAAGCGCCAAGCCGATCGCCATCGCAACTATCACACCATCACGGTAGGAGACCAGGTGCTTCTTGACACCCGCAACCTGGACATCAGCCATCTCCCATCTAAACTTCGACCTCGCTTCTGCGGGCCTTTTCTCGTTGAAGCACAAGTCACTCCTGTTACCTTCCGCTTACGCCTGCCAGCTACCTGGAAGATTCACAACGCCTTCCATGTCCAACTTCTGAAGCCCTATCGAGATCCTAACACGATCTTTGTGGGACGCCAACCGCCGCCGCCACCGCCCGTCCTCGTCCAGAATGAACCCGAGTACGAGGTCGAGTCCGTGCTCGCACACCGCCGTCGTCGGAATGGCACCCTGGAGCTTCTCATCCGTTGGAAGGGTTATGATCCTTCTGAGGACAGCTGGATACCTGAGTCCGACATGGGTAACGCCCGTCGTCCTCTGCATGACTACCTTGTCAAGCAGGGTGTTACTTCTACCACCCAGCTTTGAGGGGGGGAAGTGTGAGAGTACGACCCCGTTACACCACTTGGCCTTTTCTTATTTCCTTCCCTTTTCATTTCTCGTTTTACCGCATCTCATTTGGGTTCCTATTCTTCCTTTTCCATTAACCTTTGGTTTATCCTGCTATTATCATTATATCACCGACCAGGCTTGGGATGTATTGGTGTGCTCTATCTAGCGTAATCCTGCCGTAATCCCTTAAAGCCAATTGCCTCGCGTGGCTATACGCAGGGTGATTCTATCTTCTAGAAGGGTCTATTCCCTTAGGATACGATAAACCTGGTTACCTGATGTACTCTGGAAGTATAAAAGCGCCTTGTACTGATCGATAGTGCAACCTTTCCTCGACACATTCGATCCTGTGACACTGGGCCTCAGTGCAGGCAGCGTGCAAGGTCGTGTACAGCGTGCATAGATGGGCGGCTAGGTCAGCGATAGTAGGGAAAGACGCGAGGTCAGGAAAGAGCATGGGCAGGATAAGGCGACCGACGGAGGCAGAGGGCGGGGTGGAATAGCTCGCGACAACAGCCTCTATGAACTCCTGCGCAGTCCTGACCGACCTAAAGGGGGGTCGCTTGGATAGGAGGAGGGCATGACTAATCGCAAGCTGTGCGACAGTGTCATGCGATAACCAGACAGCATGTGCAAGGGCAGCAGTGGCAGCGAACTCATAGTCAGCAGACGTGGGGTCAGCGGGTAGAGCAGCAAGGGGGTCCGGGCAGGGGGGTGTACCATTGATGTGGACGGCCACACCCTGGCCGTCCTGCCGCTGACCAGTCAGGTGGCGGCGGAGGTCGACGAGCCACGAGTTGAAATCAATCGGCTGCCCATCCGCATCAAAATGCAGGACCGAGTCCGCCATCATGGTCGCTGCAGCAGTGAAAAGGAAGTACTGGGCAGTAGGGTGCGAGGGGAAGTGGTGATGTGCGGTGCCGTGCTGTACAGTGCGGTAGACGGAGATGCAGGTCAATAGGGTGATGTGCGGTGCAGTGCAGAGCGGTGTAGTGCGGTGCAGTACGGTGTAGTGCGGTGCAGTACGGTGCATAGCAGTGCAGTACGGTATTGGGAGGTGCAGTTCGGTGGTGTGCGGTATCGGGCGGTGCAGGGCGGTGCAGAGGGCCGATGACGGCGGCGAGGCATCTAGGAGACGGGGCCGCGGGCGGCTAGGCGACGGGGCCGGCTAGGCGTGGAGGTGACGGGGCCAGCTAGGCTACGGGGCCGGGGCCGGCTGTGCAACGGGGCCGGCTAGGCAACAGGGCCGGTAAGGCGACCGGGCCGGCTGGACCACGGGGCCGGCTGGACAACGGGGCCAGCTAGGGGACGGGGCCGGTCGGGCGACGGGGCCGGCTAGGCAACGGGGCCGGGTGGGCGACGAGGCCGACGAGGCGACCGGGCCGGCTGGGCGACGGGGCCTGCTAGGCGATGGGGTCGTCTAGGAGGCGGGGCCAGCTAGGAGACGGGGCCGGCGAGGCGACGGGGCCGGCTAGGAGGCTCGGTTGGCTAGGAGGCGGGGTTGGCTAGGAGGCGGGGTCGGCTGGGATACGGGGCTGGCTAGGCGACAGGGCCAGCTAGGCGACGGGGCCGATCGGACGACATGGCCGACTAGGCGACGGGGCCGATTGGGCAACGGGGCCAGCTAGGAGGCGGGGCCGGCTAGGAGGCAGGACCGACTGAGCTACAGGGCCGGCTGGACGGCGGGGCCGATTGGGCGACGGGGCCAGCTAGGATGCGGGGGCCAACAGGGCACCGCTAGGTCTTGAACGTGTGGACGATCGCCAACATTTCCTTGTCGTGTACTGTGTAATTTTTCTCTGCGCCCTGGAGCTTCCGTGATTCGTAGGCGACGGGCTGTAGTCCTTTGCCGAAATCCAGTAGAAGAACGGCACCGATGGCGATGACGCTAGCGTCGGTGATGACTTCATAGGGATGGTCAGGATCGGGGATGCGAAGGACGGGCTGCGACGTGAGCGCAATCTTCAGTTGGTCAAATGCTGCTTGCTGCTTCTCTCCTCACCAAAAACAATCGTGATCCTTGAGTCGGTCAGTTAGCGGGCAGATAACCCAGCCATATTGGGTATAAACATGCGGACGTAATTGACGAAGCCCAAAAAACTCTGTAGCTCCTTGATGTTGCTTGGCGGCTTCCATTCCTGTATGGTTGTGATTTTCTTGGGGTCAATTTTACTCCTTTAGTAGAGACGATGTGGCCTAGAAACTCCAACTCCTGCTTAAGAAAGTCGCACTTAGACCCTTTGGTGATGAGGCGATTCTTGTGCAGCAGCGTGAAGACTGCATCAAGATCCTGTAAGTGCTGCTCCCTGCTGCGGCTGTAGATTAGTATGTCGTCGAGGTAGATGATGACGCATTTGTCCAAGAGTTCCCTGAAAATTCCATTCATGGTCACTTGGAAGGTCGAGGGCGCGTTCGTGAGGCCAAAAGGCATCACCAGGTACTCGTAGCTGCCGTAGCGGGTTCGAAATGCCGTCTTGTGACAATCTTCGGCGGCGACGCGAATCTGATGGTAACCTCCTCGCAAGTCGATTTTCGAGAAAAACTTGGCACCACAAAGTTGGTCAAGAAGTTCGTCGGCTCGCGGGATCGGGTAATGCGACTTGATGGTGATCCGGTTGAGCGCGCGATAGACAATACACATTCCGAATCCTCCATCCTTCTTCAGCGTGAACAATATCGGGGCGGCGTATGGTGACGTGCTGGGCCGGATAAAACCTTTCATTAGAAGGTAATCCAGGTGCTGCTGTAATTCTTCCTGTTCTGGTTGGCTGAGCCAAAAATGGCGCTGTACTGTCGGTTGGGCGCCTGGTTCTAGCTTGATTCGGTGGTCTTCAGGTCGGCTCGGCGGGAGTCCAGCTGGCAAATCGTCCGGGAAAATCTCTGGGTATTTCCGAATCATGTCTGCTAACCCCGAGGGACGGCCTTGCACAGCTTCTCGATATCTTCGGTCTCGACCATCGATGTTACCTCGCAAAGATCAACAGCGTATGCTGCAGCTCCAGCCTTCATCGCACGCTTGAAACTGATTGCATGGACTTGGGTGCTTCGCATGTGAGGCCCCGTCCACTTGGGCAGCTCGTGGGAAATCCCATCGAGCTTGATGCTGCAGCCGCCCATCGTCCAGTTAATCTTCGGGTTGTACCGTCGCAACCAATCACGTCCCAGCAGCACGTCGCACCCGTCGAGAGTAGTTGCCAGTAGTCCCATATGAAATTTTATGTGCTCCCCACAGGTAAAACCAACATTCTCCACTCGTTCCCGTATTGCCAGTTGTGTTCCGTCCACCAGTCGGGCGTCAATTTCAGGTAGACACTTGAGTAAGGGTATACCCAATTTTTTAGCCCTGCCCAGTTGTATGAGACTGTGACTCGCGCCTCCATCGACGAAAATCTTCAGCAACACTCTGTTGACTTTACCCTCCACCAACACAGAGTGATCAGCAGTTTCGTCCCCCTTATTCGTCCAGGTCCGGTCGATTGCAGCAATCGGGATCACGACCTGGTGGGGACTATGTGGTTCGGGCGAAGAAGCCTGCCCGTCATTAAGGGGCCCGGTACTTACTGACGCGACCCATTTCCCGGTCGCTCCTCCGGCTTCTTCCCCATAGAATTCTAGTGGGCTATGAATTCTTGACAATTGCATCGGATTTGACCCGGTAGCATAGCCCCGTATTTCGCGGAGCAACTGCGAAAATATCCACTGCGTCCAACCTCTTATCGCGGCACACTGGTACTGTTCTCGAGGGCGACCTCCGTCATAGAAGTTCGTCCTCAGCTTCGTGATCGAATCAGCGGCTTCGACGAGCTGGATGTAGTCTTGTAACTGCTTCGTAGGGCATTGCAGTTTTATCTCGTATTGTATTTTGGACTTCAAGCCGCCCATGTACCTGTCGACCTTCTCCAAGTCATGCATGTAGACACATTTGTCCACCAACGTCAGGAATGACGCCGTGTACTCGGACACAGATCCCAACTGCTTCCACATGCGTAGAGTTTCACTGCCTTGTCTGAGTCAAGAGCATGCTCAAACCGCTTGCAAAGCTCTACGCACCACATTGCCCACGTGCGAATGTGGGTCGTTCCGAACAACAGGTCTGCCTCGTCTTCGTCGCCGAATTCTTCGGACCACTCGTGCTGTCCTTCTGTGCGAGTTGCCGCTGAGTCGACGATGAATTTCCACCACTGTAGGGCGGCCCCTTGCAACAGTGTTAACGCATGGCTGATCCGCTTTTGTTCGTCTCTGATGCCCGCCATGTTAAAAGAGATATTCATTGCGAATATCCACTACCGCACCGTCACGCCTTTATTAGCTAGGTCGAAAGGAGTGGGTTGTCGATATCTTACGTTGCCACTTGTCGAGCGCGGGGCTGTTGCTGCTAGTTGTGCCAGCTCTACTGGCGACGGTTGCTGCTCACCCGCCTCGCTTCGTGCATCGTTGCCCGGCTCCTCTGGACACCTCTCATGCGCTTGGAGAAGTCGCTGGTTCTCATCGTGGAGGTCGTTGACGACGCTTGTCAAATTCTTCAACTGCTCCCAAAAGCTGTAGCCCTGTGAGGACCAGAGAGTCTCGGCATCGTCGGCCCAAGAAGCATCTGTGTGCCAGTAAGGACCACTGGTATACGTCCTCCTAGCACTAGCCCCATGCCTGATGTACTTGCTAGATAACGCAAAACCCTCTTCGCTGCTGACTAGTGCTGTGGTCAGTGTCTGCCGGTGGCCACACAGCAAGCCAGGATGCTGAGAGGGTATGCGAGATCTGGAGGAGTGCAAGTCATCAGGTACATGAGGCAACCCACCAGCTCTGCGTAGGGGCCACTAGGCTCTATAGCCTACTCCAGGACTGGAGCAGAGAGTCTGTGGTCTACAGGCAGAGGGGTGGGCTGGGCAGAAGAGAACTGAAGGCTGAACCTCTGAAGGACCTGGCGCACCAAGTGTGACTGTGAGAGAGTGATGGTGCGCACTACTCTGTCCCTGGAGATCTGCAAGCCAAGGTAGCGGCGCAGCTCTCCTAGGTCAGTGCAGGTGTGTCTCCTCAGCAGCTTGGCCTTCACGGAGGCCAGCGCGTCTCTGTCTGCAGTAGCAAAGACCAGGTCGTCTGTGTAGACAAGGATGTAGAACAGAGTCTGGTCGGAATGGATGAAGCGCGAGGGGTCTGCAGACAAAGGGAAGAACTGCAAGTCAGCAAGTGTTGCACGCAACGTGTTGTGCCACTCACGGGCCGCCTGTCGCAAGCCATAGAGGGGGCGGCGGAGGAGCCAATCAGTGTCAGAGGGGAAGGTACCGGAGAAGCCCGGCGATGGCTGTGACTGCTGCCCGACTCCAACACCAGAACCTCCTGTGACAACACGGCTCCCTCTGAGAATCCCCACGTCAGCAACTCCAGAGCCCGCTCCACATCCAGCTCCAGCCCGCTCCCCAGCACCCTCAGAATGCACGAACCCCAGCGGCGGTGATGACGGTGGCTGCGGCTGCAGCTGCGGCGGCAGTGGCGGAGGCAGCTACAGCTGTGACAGCAACGGCGGCGACAGTGGAGGGGAGACTGGGGCGGGGACAGCCGTGGGACGAGACTCCGCCGAGCCACGAGATTCAGCAGACTCCTCGGCAGGGACAACTAACGGGAGGGGGGTGACGTGAGACACACCAGACGGGGCAGGGTGGGGAGGGGGGGGAACAGGGGCGACCGGGGGAGGGGGGGGAACGAGGAACTGGGGTGGAGTGACCGGGGGACCACGGTGGGGAAAGCGGTGGTAGAAGGAGACGGACTCGTCAAAAGTGACGTCGCAAGAGTGAAAGAAACGGTGAGAACGCGGGTGGTAGAAGTGCCAGTCAGACGAGTCGAGGGGGAAACCTAGGAAGACACAGGGGACAGTGCGGGCAGTGAGCTTGTCCATGCCAGAGGCACGAACGTGAGCAAGGCAGCCCCAGACGTGGAACGCAGACACGGCACCAGGAGACCCGGTCCAGAGGAGGGTCAGCGAAACCTCCGGCCGCGAAGGGTGCGGCCATAGGTTAAGCTGGTGGGCGGCGTAGCGAACAGCGAATGGCCACAGAAAATGGAGTGCACCAGCATGGATCATGGATGTACGAGCCACCTCCATGACCAAGCCGATGCGTCGCTCAGCGACCCCATTCTGCTGCGGGGAGTCTGGCAGGGTGAACGTCTGGGTGATGCCCTCCGCACGACAGAAGCGACCAAGGCAGCCAAAGGCGAACTCGCCTCCTCGGTCGGAGTGAAGACGCAAGACAGGGAGACCTCGGTGAACACGCGCAGGGACAAGCCACGGGAGAAGAACGTCAGGCAGCTAGGACCTAGGGCGGGAGCGCTAGTGGGCGGAGGGGACCTAACCTACTCATGATTCCATATTGAAGTGAATGAATGAGTAGAATAGTGATATACAAGGGAATATAACCTAATGGGTTGTACTCCCTAAGGCACAATCCTATATAGTCTATAACGACATACAATATATGTTTGACACTTCTTTGTGCGGGAGCACGGTGATGGCGGATCCTTTTCGACATTCTTGGCCATAGGGTCCTTCGGCTTCTTGCCCTCGGGGAGGTTGGAATCGGGTCAGCCGCCTGTGCATACTCCTCATCCGAATTCTCCTCGGGTGCGGCGGGCTGATTGTGCCTCTGCTTCTGCTATGGCGTTTGCTTCCTCCTCTACTGCGAAGACTGCTTCTGCTTCTTGCGCGCCGTGTCGCTGCTGGATGCTCAGCTGGTGGCCTTCCACTTGCCTTTCTCCTCGCGTGAGAAGCAAGGTCACTTGCTCTTCCCATCCACCTGTGACGCTGGGCGCTTGCTTCGTCCGCTCGGCAATGGCTCGACCTTATCGTCACTGGATACAACCCGTCGCCGCTTCGAGTTGGAGCAAGCCCACTTCACGCGGCGTTTCTCGAGCGGCACATCCTCATCCGACATGGCATCGCCCGCTTCGCCCCAAGAGTCGTCGGCTTTCCTGTACATTGAGGCGCCCACCAGATGTGCCGAATCATCATCTTCCGAGCCGAGTGCAGCGCCACCCGCACCATCCTCTGCCTCATCCCCCGCCATGCCAGCATTCGCTCCGTCGTCCGTAGTGCCGTCAGCATCCATGGCGCTGCCTGCCCCGCCATCAGCCTCACCATCGGCATCTGCATACCACTCCTTGACGTCGTCGCCCTCTCAGATAGGCCCCCACCATTCATAGTTGTCGGCTGACCAGCCGTCACCAGGGATCCACTCGTCCCCTCCATCGCATGGCTGATTTTGAGATGGGGTAGGCGGACATCGCGGCGGAGCAGGCGTAACCCTAGGGGAACGGTGCCCTGTGCCGTTCCATGTGTCTCTCGGGGAGTTGACCCTCCCGAAGATGTTCACGTACACGCTTGGCGGGGTCTCTTCTGACGTCGGTGTGGAGCTGCTCGCCCAGTTTCGCCATGGCGTGGTTTGCTTAGAGCGCATAGTGGTTGTGTAACATCCAGGAGGCGAAGGGAGAGGAGCAGATGTTCTGCGATGGAAGGAGCTCGAAATGAGGAATCTCTAGGTCCACCCCTCTGCTGACAATCCACTCATAGAGGAACTCAACTGGTTGAGGACGCACCACAGCCCCCACCCTCCCTTTGATTCCACATTCGATGGCAGCAAATGCTGCCGACCTTACTGCATTTTGGGCGACAATTGTTGCTGTCGAAGTTTCGATTGCACGACAACACTTCTGCCTGCTGATGTGAAGAACGACGATGTGGATGTACGGCCAAGATCTTGCCAACAACAGATTCAGAAGCCACGCTGCCAAGTCAGGGCAGCGCAATCATTCCATTCTCTGTTGTTGTTGCCACCACATGATGGCAATCATGACAAGAATTGGGCACAACGCCAGCGCAGCAATGTGGTCCCGGGTGTGCTCAGTACCGTACGTGCACAAATCAAAATGAACCGTTGTTCAAAATGAACCAAGGTTGGGCGCGGCGGAGGAGGCGGGGGTGCTGGAGGGGGTGGTGGTGGAGTCGGGTCGTCTGGTGCTGGAGCGGACGAGGGTACCCTGCCCAGTCCAGCTGAGCCGCTGCCCCTGCAGTCGCAGCAGCCGCAGCCTTCGCAGCAGCCGCAGCAGCCGCCGCAGCCGAGGCAGACGAGTGTCCTCCCGCCCGGGTGGCCCGGCGCTGGCGGTGGTCGGGCGCGTGGTGGTGTACCGAGTGGTGGTTCCGGGGGCGTGCGTTGTCATACCAGATCCAGACCGGTCCTCGCCGTGGCCTCGTTTGCGGTAAGATCGGTCATTCCACTCCCCGCTGTTTTCGTCGCCTAGACGACCTGTTCCGTCAGCGCTTCGGCCCGTCGCCAGACCTCCCGGACTGGCACAGCATGCTTAGACGTAGTATTCCGATTTTTGACTTGGACATGGATGCCATTGTTGCTGCTCTGCATGTGATGTATGCTGATGACTCTAGTGTGCTTCCCGCTTATTACTCAGTGTCATCTAGTGTAGGTGTGCCTAGCTTAGCCTCCCCTGCTGCGTCAGGCGTAGGATCCCCTGCTTTGTTTAGTCTTGGTGCTTCCGCCGTTGACCCCACGCCAGCCGCCTCTGCTTCGCTTTCCTTCACCTTGGACTCTGGCGCTTCCCGGTGCTTCTTCCACGACGCCACTACACTGAGGCCGCTTCCTGTTCCTGCTGCCGTTTCTCTTGCTGACCCCTCCGGTGGTCCAGTAGTCGCCCGCAGTACCGCCACCCTTCCCTGTCTGGCGGTTCCTTCGGGCTCTCTCACAGGTCTGCATATCCCCTCGTTCTCCAGGAACCTAGTTGGTGTCGGCTGCCTCCAGGACCTTGGCGTCACCACTACGTTCCCTGGTCACGAGCGGTATGCTGTCTGTACCGAGGCCGCCACAGGTGCCCCCCTGTCCACGTTCCCCCGGGACCCGGTGTCCGGCCTGTTCACTCTGGACACCGTGACCCCCCCGGCTGGAGCGCTCACCCAGGTTGCTGCTGCCTGCTCCTGTCGGACCCTCACTCACCCGACTCTCCTTTGGCACCACCGTCTAGGTCACCCTGCGCTCCCGCGTCTGCGTCACATGTCCCAGCACGGTCTTGTCCTTGGTCTCCCAGGTTCTCTCCCTTCGTTTCCCTCCTCCCCAGCCCCCTTGCACGCCTTATGTCGAGGGTCGGTTTCGCCGTGCCCCTCACTCCTCCTCGTTTCCCCCTACCGCCGCGCCGCTGCAGACCCTGCACCTGGACGTCTGGGGCCCCGCCCCCGTCCCTGGGCCGCGTCGAGAGCGCTACTTCCTTGTCCTTGTCGACGACTTCACTCGTTACACCACAGTCTTTCCCCTGGAGCGTAAGGCCGACATGCCTGGCGCTCTTATCCCCTGGCTTGTCTCTGCGCGTGTCCACCACGGTCTCCCTGTCTTGCGTCTTCACTCCGACCGTGGTGGCGAGTTTGCCTCAGGTGTCCTTGGTCGCTTTTGTCGTGCGGAGGGCATCACCCGGACGTTCACCCTACCGGACTCCCCACAGCAGAATGGGGTCGCCGAGCGACGCATCGGTTTGGTCATGGAGGTGGCTCGCACCTCCATGATCCATGCCGGTGCACCCCATTTTCTGTGGCCGTTCGCTGTGCGCTACACTTCTCACCAGCTTAACTTGTGGCCGCACCCTCAGCAGCCGCAGGTTTCGCCGACCCGTCTTTGGACTGGGTCTCCTGGTGACGCGTCTGCGTTCCACATCTGGGGCTGCCTTGCTCACGTCCGTGCCTCCGGCACGGACAAGCTCACTGCCCGTACCCTTCCCTGCGTCTTCCTCGGTTTTCCCCTTGACGCGTCCGACTGGCACTTTTACCACCCGCCGTCTCACCGCTTCTTTCACTCTCGCGACGTCACCTTTGACGAGTCCGTCTCCTACTACCGTCGCTTCACCCACCGCGGTCCCCCGGTTACCCCCCCCTTGTTCCTGGTCACTCCTTCCCCGGTAGTCCCTGCCCCTCCGCCTCCTCCTCTCCGTCCTGCCCCCTCTGGTGTGTCCCACGTCACCCCCCTCCTGTCGGTGGACCCGGTTGAGGAGTCTTCTGACTCTGGTGGCCCTGCTGCGCAGTCCTCGCCGGCCGCCCCTCCCCCGGCGTCCCCTCCTCCACCGCCTCTGCCGCCGCTGCCGCCGTCGTGGTCGCTGCCGCCGCCGCCGCCGCCGTCGCAGCACCCGTTCGCTGACTCTGGGGGTGCTCGTCCCGGTCGCCCTGGGGGTGGTCACTCTGGGGGTGCTGATGTGGAGTGTGCCGGTGGTAGCCGAGGAGCAGCTTGCGGTCCAGGTGTCGCCGTTGTGCCGCCGCAGCAGCAGTCCCCGCCGGTGTCAGCCCTTCGCCTGCTCGGCCTTCCGTCCCCCGACCCTGCGTCTGTTCCTCTCCGACCGTCTCCTCCTCTTCCCGTCTACGGCCCTGTGTTCCCTCCACCGGACTCGTCCCCGGCCCGTCTTCCCCCTCGTTCCCCTCCAGTGTCCCCTCCCGTGTCTCCTGACCTGACTCCTCCGTCCCACGTCTGGTCTCACCGTCCCTCCCGTGCTCGTCCTGCCTCGCCTGTCTTGCGCTCCCACCCTATGTTGCTTCGTTCCCACGCGTCTCGTCCTCCCCTTCTGCCGTCGCCTCCTCCGTCCTCCCTTGTTGTTGCACCCCCCCCGCTGTCTGACCACCTTCGTGCCGCTCATCCTCTTGTTCCTCGGGTTCTTGCCTCTCTCGTTACCGACCCGTCTGTTCCGGTCTCGTGCCTTGACGCTCTTGTCGCTGCAGTCGCTGACTTCGCCTCTACCCGCCGCCTTGACTACGCCACCGCTCTGGTCTCTGACCCTGCCTGTCCTCCGTCTGTCGGGGGTGCTCCTGCCCTTGGCAGTGACGTCCTGGAGGACCGCCAGTTCGAGCTTGCTTTCCTGTCCGAGGCTGCTCCCCATCTCTGTTCCATGCTGCTAGTCCCTGAGGGTGACCCAGACGCTTTCGACATCCCGACCCCTCGCACTTACGCTGAGGCGACCTCGGGACCCTGGGCCTCGCAGTGGATAGCTGCCATGGAGCAGGAGATGGCATCTTGGAGATCCACCGGCACCTTCGTCGACGCAGTTCCCCCGCCTGGGGTGAACGTAGTCGATGGCCGCTGGCTCTTCAAGGTGAAGCGCCCTCCTGGAGAGCCGCCTGTGTTCAAGGCGAGCTATGTGGCTAGAGGCTTCAGTCAGCGCGAGGGGGTGGACTTCTTCCAGACCTTCGCTCCGACCCCGAAGACGACTACTCTTCGGGTTCTGTTACACCTAGCTGCTCAGCGTGACTACGAGCTTCACTCCCTCGACTTCTCCACTGCCTTCCTTCAGGGCAGCCTACACGAGCAGGTCTACTTGCGTCGTCCTCAGGGCTTTACTGGCACCTTCCCTCATGGGACCCAGTGGCTCCTGCGACGCCCCGTCTACGGCCTGCGCCAGGCTCCCCGTGAGTGGCACGACACTCTCCGTGCTACGCTTGCTGACCTGCAGTTCTTTCCGTCTTCCGCAGACCCCTCACTCTTCGTTCGTGCTGGCCAGACTCCGTTCTACATCCTTGTTTACGTCGACGACCTGGTCTTTGCCACAGCAGACAGGGACGCACTGGCCTCCGTGAAGGCAGAGCTGCTGAAGAGACACACGTGCACTGACCTTGGAGAACTGCGCCGCTACCTTGGCTTGCAGATCTCCAGGGACAGAGCATCGCGCACCATCACCCTGACTCAGTCACACTTGGTGCGCCAGGTCCTTCAGAGGTTCAGCCTTCAGTTCTCCTCTACACAGCCCACCCCTCTGCCTGTAGACCACAGACTCTCCGCTCCAGTGTCTGAGGAGTCGGTAGAGCCCAGCGGCCCCTACGCAGAGCTGGTGGGTTGCCTTATGTACCTGATGACTTGCACTCGCCCAGATCTCGCATACCCTCTCAGCATCCTGGCTCGCTTTGTGGCCACAAGCAGACACCGGCCGCAGCACTGGTCTGCCGCTAAGAGGGTTTTGCGTTATCTTGCTAGTACATCGGGCATGGGGTTAGTGCTAGGAGGACGCAGGCCAGTGGTCCTTACTGGACACACAGACGCTTCGTGGGCAGACGACGCTGAGACACTCAGGTCTACCCAGGGCTACTGCTTCAGCCTTGGCTCAGGTGCCGTCTCGTGGAGAGCTACCCGCTCCTCGTCTGTTGCACAGTCCAGCTGTGAGGCTGAGATCTACGCTGGTGCCATGGCGGCACAGGAGCTCCGCTGGCTGACCTTCTTGCTCACTGACTTAGGTGAGCGGCCTAGCTCTGCCCCGGTCCTGTTCGCTGACAACAGGGCCATGATCCTCCAGTGTCAGGAGCCTCGACTCGAGGGCAGAGCGAAGCATATTCAGCTGCGGTACTTCCTCCTGCGTGAGCTACAGCAGCGACGTCAGGCTCGTGTAGTACACTTGGCCTCAGGTGCCAATACAGCTGATATCTTTACGAAGGCGCTTGCGCCTAAAGATCATCAGCGGCACTGTGTACAGCTTGGTCTAGTTCCTGTAGCCTCTCACTTGCTAGGGCCTTGACTTTGTACTGTCCTTTATAAGTATACTCAGACTGGACTTGTGTCCTCTCCCAGTGGCTGGACTAGTAGTACCGCCCTGGTCTTGTTCTCGCCTTTTCTGTACTCCTTCTGACTGGTCTCTTAGACCCTTGTCTCAGAGGTTGGACTAGTAGTGCCGCCCTGAGCTGCTTGTTTAGAACATTCCCCTATGCAGTCTAGGGGGTGTGTCAAACATGTGTATTTGTTATGTTTGCATAGACTGTATAGGGTCATCTCTTAGAGGGTACAATACTTAGGTATATCTATCTGTACTCTCCCTCTATCTAATCATTCACTTCACTCAGTCTGATATGTAAGTCATGCGTTTATTCCGTTTATAAGACACCCAATTCGGGTTCTTAAACCCATTTATAGCTAAAACGCCTAGGGTTGATATGATAAGACCCATGGGTCTTCCATCCGGGCGCTGACGGTATTCTAACAAGGGGTAGGGTGAGATTGGAAGACGCGAGCTAAGGCGAGTCAACCATGCATGCGTCTTCCCTCTCGAATAGTCACCCCCCTCTCTCAGGGGTGGGATTGGAAAAGGAAGGTGGAGGCAGGAGGGCGGAGCGGAGCTTCAGGGTGGTTGGGGTGAATAGGGTGGTTTACGGAGGAGTGTGAGGGAGTGGTAGCAGTGCTAGCTAACGAGAGTGGCTCTTTCTTCGTTAGCATGTGTAAGACCCATTTCCTTTCTTCGTCGCACCTTGTTCCCCCCCTTTCCCAATGCACCATCACAGCATGCACCATCACAGTATGCACCATCACAGCATGCACCATCACAGTATGCACCATCACAGTATGCACCATCACAGCATGCACCATCACAGTATGCACCATCACAGCATGCACCATCACAGCATGCACATGGGAGCAATGCAGAGGTACCAGCCGGTCCGGTTTTTTTGCCTCGTGCTGCACTCGTTCCTTCTGGTGTCACTGGCATAGATGGGTGCTGGCGTGGATGGGCGCTGGCGCGGATGGTCATAGCATTGCTTCTGCCAGTGCACGTAGTGGTGCAGGGTGGTGAAGTCCCTCCTGTCCTGTCCCCCGGTGGTGCCAGTTGGCCAACCTCACCCTTTTTTTGATCTCACTTGCTGCTTCGCCTACGAGCCGTGGGGTTGGTTGTCGCAGAGTGGTGAAAGCGGTGGCGGGTGGTGGAGCACTGCACCCTGTGGAACAAGCAAGGGCCCGTGGAGGCGCTGCTTGCAGTGCGCCCAGGCGCCATGGTGGCGGTGGACGGAGTGGTGCAGAGCGGTGCGAGCAGTGTGGATGAGAGCAGCCTGACAGGGGAGTCCGTGCCAGCCTTGAAGGACACAGGCGTGCCCGTGTGGGCGGGCACCCTCAAAACCACCTTACCGCCTTTCCTCCGCCGTCCGCCCGTTACCCCTGTTTCTAATCCACCTCTAGCACGTCCGGCTCGCACTCATCGCCCACCTCTCTCGCCCTCCACCATGCAACCCACATCCCTCGCTGCACATCCGCCTTTGCCTGCATGCTCTGTCCTGTCAGGTCCGCCCACTCCACGCATTCCCCTCCTTGCCCGTGTCCCCTGCGTCTCCCCTCACTTTCCCAACGCCCCTCTCTCCCTGCAGGCTTCTTCACCGTGTGAGCCACGTCCCTGGCGTCTGACTCTGCAGTGGCGTGCATGGTGGCGCTCATCGAGGCAGCGCAGTCCACCCGCTCGCAAGCGCAGCGCCTTGTGGAGTCCTTTGTGTACTCGCCCTCCGTCATGTTCGGCCTGCTGCTCAGCGCCCTCGTGCCGCTCCCCATCCCCCCGGCTGACCGCTCCTACTTCCTGTGCCTCGCGCTGCTGCTGCTCGTGGTGGCCTGTTCGTGCACCCTCGTGCTGTCCACGCCTGTGGCCCTCCTCGCCTTCTGCCGCCACCAAGGGGTGCAGGGGGTGCAGGAGGTGCAGAGGGTAGTGGTTGCCACTGATGTGGCAGCCAGCACCGGTTCAGCTTCCACTTGCAGCCGTGCATGCAGCAATAGCGGTGCTGGGTCATGTGGCAAAGGCACTGGGTCATGTGGCAAAGACGCTGGGGCATGTGGCAAAGACGCTGGGTCATGTGGCAAAGACGCTGGGGCATGTGGCAAAGACGCTGGGTCATGTGGCAAAGACCCTGGGGCATGTGGCAAAAACGCTCGGGCATGTGGCAGAGACGCTGGGGCATGTGGCAAAGTTGCTGGGGCATGTGGCAAAGTTGCTGGGGCATGTGGCAAAGATGCTGGGGCATGTGGCAAAGATGCTGGGGCATGTGGCACGATTCCAACCAGCACAGGTTGCTGCAAGGGCGCTGGTTGTGGTGGGGGAGAAGCAAGCAGAGCAGCAGATGATGGTGTACTCCCTGACAAGCATGCTGCTGAAAGGGGGTGTGGCAAGGCAGCAGAGAGCGAGCGAGGTGGCGTGAGTGGGTTTCACACAGTGGCGGGGGAGTGGGTAGAGGCGGTGGTGGGGGGGAGACGAGTGCAGGTGGGCAACGAGATGGCGCTGCACATGCGACGGACGCAAGGTGAGATGCATGGACGCATGGTGACATGCATGGACGCATGGTGACATGCATGGACGCATGGTGACATGCATGGACACATGCTGAGATGCATGGACGCACGGTGTGGTGACATGCATGGACGCATGGTGAGATGCATGGACGCATGGTGACATGCATGGACGCATGGTGAGATGCATGGACACATGCTGAGATGCATGGACGCATGGTGTGGTGACATGCATGGACGCATGGTGAGATGCATGGACGCATGGTGACATGCATGTACGCATGGTGAGATGCTCGAGATTGACAAAGAAGCATTCGGAAGGCCATTCTTTTTCGAGACGCACGATGCATGCAGCACCATGCGTGCAGCACCATGCATGCAGCACCATGCGTGCAGCACCATGCATGCAGCACCATGCGTGCAGCACCATGCATGCAGCACCATGCATGCAGCACCATGCGTGCAGCACCATGCATGCAGCACCATGCGTGCAGCACCATGCATGCAGCACCATGCGTGCAGCACCATGCGTGCAGCACCATGGGTGTCAGTCAGACCAACCCGGCCTTAACTGATGACAGAATCCAAGCTCTGCCATTGCCTTCATTAGGGCATCAATACCCTTCCCTCCATATCTCCATTCCTTTTCCCCCATCCCTTCGCCTTCCCACACCTCCACGTCGCTACGCCTTCCCACACCTCCACGTCGCTACGCCTTCCCACACCTCCACGTTGCTACGCCTTCCCCTCTATGCGCCATGGCCCAACCCAACGATGGTGCACCAGCCACTGCGCCCTAGCCAAACACAAGCTCAGCCTGCCACACAGCGGAGTGGCGCTCCCAAAGCGCCCACCACTCCTCCCTGCGCCTCTCCCCCTCCCCAGCCTCACCAGCCGTCAAGCCCTCCCTTATCGCTTACCGGTGCGACCCGTCTCACACCTCTCCCCCCTCCGTCTCCAACCTCCCCACCCATGCGTGCCGCAGCCATCCCTTTCTCCCTTCTCCCACTGGTCTGAGACACCACAGCCTCGCCTCCCTCCTCGGTATGGGCGGCACTCCCAATGATCGCCCTGGCATGTCTCACCACCCCCGCCCTCCTCCACTCCTCCAACCTCCCCCTGCTATGTTTCCACCAGACATCCCCCCCTAGCTGCTCGCCCACTGGCTGCACCTCGGGGCCATGGTGACGTGGCTCGATGTGGACAGCCATCCCCAAGGCAGCCATTGCCACCGCTGACTCGCTTCGGCCCGAAGCAGCTGAGGTGGCAGGGCAGCTGGTGCGGGAGCTGGGGTTGCACGTGGCCGTGCTGACAAGCAACAACCCCGGGGCCGCCCGCCGCGTGAAGTGGTAGGTGGGGCACGAGGGGGGAATGAGGGGGGCAGAGGGGGGAGGGAGGGGGGTATGTTGGTTGTGGGGTTTCCATTATCGGAAGGAGGCTGCACGTACTAGGGCCAGTATACGCGAGAGCGTGGGTGGGTGGAAGGACGATTTAAGGGTTGACGTGGGATTGTGGCCCTCAAAGGCTGTGAGAGACACCCTAGGTAGAGATAGGCGTCCCCCCACATTTCCCGTGCAAGGAACAAAGTGTGTCAGCCTACTTGCAGCACTTTTGGTTGCCGTTCACTGCCCTATCCACTATCCACTCACACGACTGCTCTCACGGGCATCAGGACCTGGGCAGTCGCCGCGCCACGACAGCTGGCAGGTGGATGCTGTGTGTGATGAGCAGCATGGCGACCAGGAGATGGCAGCAGCGTCCCTTGCCATCTCGCATCTCCCTCTTCCACGAACAGCAGCGTTTAGCCGACTTCCAACCTTTGTCGTTCCCCTTTTTTTCTCCTCCCTCGCCTACCTTGCTCCAACCCACAACCTTCCCCTTGCTCCGTCCCTGCCCTCAGTCCCTCCCTCCGTCCCTGCCCTCAGCTGCACCCGGCAGTGGAGGTGCGCGCTCACCTGCTGCCCGAGGACAAGGTGGCGGCGGTGGCAGCGCTCAAGGCGGCCCATGGCGCCACGTGCATGGTGGTCGACGCCATCAACGACGCGCCCGCCCTCGCCGCCCCGCTGATGTCAGCGCCGCCATGGGCACCATCGCGTCCGCGTCAGTCAGCAATGGAGGCTGCTGTCGTGGCGCTGATGTCAGATGACCTGCGCCAGCTGGCGCGGGCGCGGGCGCTGTGGCTGGGGCGGGCGGTGCAGTGGGTGGTGTGTGAGAATGTGGCGGTGTCGGTGCTAGTAAAGGGCACCGTGCTGGGGCTGGCTGTGGCCGGCCGCGCGCAGCTGTGGCTGGCCATGCTGGCAGACGTGGGCACGAGCCTCACGGTGGTGGGCAACTCGCTGCGGCTGCTGAGGCGAGGGGCGGTGGAGGGGTGCTGGTGGGGCGGGTGGTGACCATGGTGCCATTGCGAGGAGATGGTCGTACGCGGCATGGTTCTGGGTGCCCTCTCACTCGTCTCACCAGAAGCGAGATGGCGTTGTGGCCTGCTCTGAGGCCAAACGGCATTCGATTCGCTACCGACCATCGCTTCAGCTTTCGCGTCAAGTGGCGACTCCTATTTAGGGTAACGTTGGCGACAACGAGAATAAGGGATTTCGCTTTAGCTTCCGTCGCAACGAGAAACCGCGATCCGCTGTTGACTTGTGTAGGATGAATTGGCGGCGACGATCAGAGATGCTCGCAGTGCTGGGCCTTCGGGAGACTTGTCTGTGATAAGGGCTGGGGTAAAGCCGACGAGGAAGACTCTCTGACTCGATCGCCCCTCATGATCAGTCTTGCAGTGGGGGTTCTATGTAACCAACGTGGCAGATCGAACTTCCGATCCGAACTTGTAGCAGGTACTTGTAGGGAGTGCTTGCGCTGGGGAATCGAAAGTGGACTTTTGGAGGAGTCGAACCCCCGTCTCCTGGGTACCCAGCTTGGACGCCCTCACACCAATAGCTGCCGCAACCAACAATGTCGAAAAGACACGTGGCAATCTCAACCCACAACAGAGTAATATACGCAACCACATGCTTGCAATATATCTCAATTCTTTACCTGTCAGCAGCATACTTACCTGGGCGGGGTCAATCGGTGATCATGGAGGCCGATGGCCTAGGGGTGGGCCCGCCATTGCACTTCGGCCGGCCCTGTTCCTAGCACGCCGGAACTCCCGGTGATGCACGTCATTATTTGTGGCAGAGGGGGCTCGCGTTCGCGCGGCCCCTACCAACTGAAACCTGAAATGGGATTTAAAACTGCGGTGAAGTATAGCTGTAAGGTTCAATTTCATAAGTTGTAAAGCCAGGTTGCCCGGGAGGAAAGTGCTGCGCTCGCCAAAATCTGTGCAAAAACGTGAACCAGAATGGTGCACTCCAAACCTAGAAAGTTGTCACTCTGCTACCTGTGCATTTGATTCCCCTCGCCTTGTTTCCTTTGTCAAACATTCTTCTGTATGTTTAGTAGACAACATAGGGTCTTGTAATAGAGAGTACAACCTCTCAAAGAAGATTAGGACACTAGCTAGGTAGCTAGGATGAAGGAACGTAGGTATATCAAACCTAGAATTGAATAATGTGAGAGAGAGAGTACACAAACATATACCTAAATGTTGTACTCTCTAGAAGGTGACCCTATACAGTCTATACGAACATGATAACTACACATGTTTGACACACCCCCTGGACTGCATAGGGGAATGTTCTAGACAAGTAGCTCAGGGTGGCACTACTAGTCCAGCCTCTGAGACAAGGGTCTAAAAGACCAGTCAGAAGGAGTACAGACAAGGCAAGAACGAGTACAGGGCGGCACTACTAGTCCAACCACTGTGAGAGGACACAAGTCCAGTCTGAGTGTATACATATATATATATATATACGACAGTACAAAGTCAAGGCCCGAGTAAGTGAGAGACTACAGGAACCAGACCAAGCTGTAAACAGTGCCGCTGATGATCTTTAGGCGCAAGCGCCTTCGTAAAGATATCAGCTGTGTAGGCACCGGAGGCCAAGTGTACTACGCGAGCCTGGCGCCGCTGCTGTAGCTCGCGCAGGAGGAAGTACCGCAGCTGGATGTGCTTCGCTCTGCCCTCGAGTCGAGGCTCCTGACACAGGAGAATCATGGCCCTATTGTCAGCGTACAGGACCGGGGCAGAGCTAGGCCGCTCACCTAAGTCAGTGAGCAAGAAGGTCAGCCAGCGGAGCTCCTGTGCCGCCATGGCACCGGCGTAGATCTCAGCCTCACAGCTGGACTGGGCAACCGACGAGGAGCGGGTAGCTCTCCACGAGACAGCACCTGAGCCAAGGCTAAAGCAGTAGCCCTGGGAAGACCTGAGCGTCTCGGCGTCGTCTGCCCAAGAAGCGTCTGTGTGTCCAGTAAGGACCACTGGCCTGCGTCCGCCTAGCACTAACCCCATGCCCGATGTACTTGCAAGATAACGCAAAACCCTCTTAGCGGCAGACCAGTGCTGAGGTCGGTGTCTGCCTGTGGCCACAAAACGAGCCAGGATGCTGAGAGGGTATGCGAGATCTGGGCGAGTGCAAGTCATCAGGTATATGAGGCAACCCACTAGCTCAGCGTAAGGACCACTGGGATCTACCGACTCCTCAGGAACTGGAGCGGAGAGTCTGTGGTCCAGAGGAAGAGGGGTGGGCTGTGCGGAGGAGAACTGAAGGCCGAACCTCTGAAGGACCTGGCGCACCAAGTGTGACTGAGTCAGGGTGATGGTGCGGGCGGCTCTGTCCCTGGAGATCTGCAAGCCAAGGTAACGGCGCAGCTCTCCAAGGTCAGTGCAGGTGTGTCTCTTCAGCAGCTCTGCCTTCACGGAGGCCAGTGCGTCCCTGTCAGCTGTGGCAAAGACCAGGTCGTCTACGTAGACGAGGATGTAGAACGGAGTCGAGCCAGCACGAACGAAGAACGAGGGGTCTGCAGAGGACGGAAAGAACTGCAGGTCAGCAAGAGTAGCACGCAGCGTGTCGTGCCACTCACGAGGCGCCTGGCGCAGGCCGTAGACTGGGCGCCGCAGAAGCCACTGGGTCCCAGGGGGGAAGGTGCCAGTAAAGCCCTGAGGACGACGCAGGTAGACCTGCTCGTGAAGGCTGCCCTGAAGAAAGGCAGTGGAGAAGTCGAGGGAGTGAAGCTCGTAGTCACGCTGAGCCGCTACGTGTAGCAGAACCCGAAGAGTAGTCATCTTCGGGGTAGGAGCGAAAGTCTGAAAGAAGTCCACCCCCTCGCGCTGACTGAAGCCTCTGGCCACGTAACGCGCCTTGAACACAGGCGGCTCTCCAGGAGGGCGCTTCACCTTGAAGAGCCAACGGCCATCGACCACGTTCACCCCAGGTGGGGGAACTGCGTCGACGAAGGTGCCGGTGGATCTCCAAGATGCCATCTCCTGCTCCATGGCAGCTATCCACTGAGAGGCCCAAGGTCCCGAAACCGCCTCAGCGTAAGTACGAGGGGTCGGGATGTCAAAAGCGTCTGGGTTACCCTCAGGGACTAGCAGCATGGAACAGAGATGGGGAGCAGCCTCGGACAGGAAAGCAAGCTCAAACTGGCGGTCCTCCAGGACGTCACTGCCGAGGGCAGGAGCACCCCCGACAGACGGAGGACAGGCAGGGTCAGAGACCAGAGCGGAGGCGTAGTCAAGGCGGCGGGTAGAGGCGAAGTCAGCGACCGCAGCGACAAGGGCGTCAAGACTCGACACTGGAACAGACGGGTCGGTAACGAGAGAGGCAAGGACCCGAGGAACAAGAGGACGAGCGGCACGAAAGTAGTCAGACAGAGGAGGAGACGCAACGACAAGAGAGGACGGAGGAGGAGACGGGAGGAGGGGAGGACGAGACGCGTGGGAGCGGAGCAACATAGGGTGAGTGCGCGGGACGGGGGAGACAGGACGAGCACGGGAGGGGCGGCGAGACCAGACGTGAGAGGGCGGCGTCGGGTCGGGAGACAGAGGAGGGGACACGGGTGGGGAACGAGGGGGAAAACGAGCCGGGGACGAGTCCGGCGGAGGGAACACGGGGCCGTAGACGGGAAGAGGGGGAGACGGCCGGAGAGGAACAGGCGCAGGGTCAGGGGACGGAAGGCCGAGCAGACGGAGGGCGGACACCGGCGGGGACTGCTGCTGCGGCGACACAACACCAACGCCAGGGCCACAAGCTGCGCGACGGCTACCTCCCGAACCCTCCACACCGGCACCCCCAGAAGGGACACCCCCAGAGCCCGAAACACCGCCAGCACCGGTACCACCCCCAGGCCCGCGGGGACAAGCCACGACAGGAGCCCCGGGACGAGTACCCACCTCAACTCCAGCACCCCCAGAGTCCACAAACAGCGGCAGCGACGACGGCGGCGGCGGCGGCGGCTGCAGCGACGGCCTCGACGGCGGCGGCGGCGGAGACGACGGCTGCAGCAGCTGCGGCGACGGCGGCTGCGGAGGCGGTGGAGGAGGAGACACCGGGGGAGGGACAGACGGCGAGGACTGCGCCAAAGGACTACCAGAGTCAGAAGACTCGTCGACCGGAACGACCGACGGGAGGGGGGTGACGTGAGACACACCAGAGGGGGCCGGACGGGGGGGCGGGGGGGGGGAGGGGCAGGGGCCACCAGGGAGGGAGGAACCAGGAACAGGGGGGGAGTAACCGGGGGACCACGGTGGGGAAAGCGGCGGAAGAAGGAGACGGACTCGTCAAAGGTGACGTTGCGAGAGTGAAAGAAACGGTGAGACGGCGGGTGGTAGAAGTGCCAGTCGGACGCGTCAAGGGGGAAACCGAGGAAGACGCAGGGGAGGGTGCGGGCAGTGAGCTTGTCCGTGCCAGAGGCACGAACGTGAGCAAGGCAGCCCCAGACGTGGAACGCAGACGCGTCACCAGGGGACCCGGTCCACAGAAGGGTCGGCGAAACCTGCGGCCGCTGGGGGTGCGGCCACAGGTTAAGCTGGTGAGCGGCGTAGCGCACGGCGAACGGCCACAGAAAATGGGGTGCACCGGCGTGGATCATGGAGGTGCGAGCCACCTCCATGACCAAACCGATGCGTCGCTCAGCGACCCCATTCTGCTGCGGGGAGTCCGGCAGGGTAAACGTCTGGGTGATGCCCTCCGCACGACAGAAGCGACCAAGGACACCTGAGGCGAACTCGCCACCCCGGTCGGAGTGGAGGCGCAAGGCAGGGAGACCGCGGTGGAGACGAGCAGAGACAAGCCAGGGGATGAGAACGTCAGGCACGTCGGCCTTCCGCTCCAGGGGAAAGACGGTGGTGTAACGTGTGAAGTCGTCGACAAGCACTAGGAAGAAGCGCTCGCGACGCGGCCCATGGACCGGGGCTGGGCCCCAGACGTCCATGTGCAGAGTCTGCAGGGGTGCGGTGGTAGGGGGAAAAGAGGATGAGTGAGGGGCACGGCGGAGCCGGCCCTCGACACAAGGCGTGCACGGTGGGGCGGGGGATGAGGGAAACTCAGGGAACGAACCGGGGAGACCAAGGACGAGACCGTGCTGGGACATGTGACGCAGACGCGGGAGTGCAGGGTGACCAAGGCGGTGGTGCCAAAGGAGAGTCGGATGAGTGAGGGACCGACAGGAGCACGCAGCAGCAACCTGGGTGGACGCAGCTACCTGGGGGGAAGACCCAGCCGGGGACGTCGCGGTGTCAAGTGTGAACAGGCCGGACACCGGGTCCCGGGGGAAAGTGGTAAGGGGGGCACCAGTGGCGGCCTCGGTACAGACAGCATACCGCTCGTGACCAGGGAACGTAGTGGTGACGCCAAGGTCCTGGAGGCAGCCGACACCAACTAGGTTCCTGGAGAACGAGGGGATATGCAGACCGGTGAGCGAACCTGAAGGAACCGCCGGACAGGGAAGGGAGGTGGAACTGCGGGCAAAGACGGGACCACCGGAGGGGTCAGCAAGAGTAACTGCAGCAGGAACAGGCAGCGGCGTCAGCGTCGTGGAGTCGCGGAAGAAACACCTGGAGGCGCCAGAGTCCAAGGTGAAGGAAAGCGCAGCAGTCGCGCGGGGCGACAGTGAAGCGGTGGAAGCACCGAGGCTAAGCAAAGCAGGAGATCCTACGCCTGACGCAGCAGGGGAGTCTACGCTAGGCACAGCTACACTAGGCAACACGGGGTAATAAGAGGGAAGCACACTAGAGTCATCGGCATACATCACATGCAAGGCTGCTACAATGGCATCCATGTCCAAGTCAAAAATCCGAATGCTACGCCTAAGCAAGCTGTGCCAGTCCGGGAGGTCGGGCGCCGGGCCAAAGCGCTGGCGGAACAGGTCGTCCAGACGACGAAAACAGCAAGGAGTGGAATGACCGATCTTACCGCAAACGAAGCCGCGGCGAGGACCGGTCTGGATCTGGTACTGACAGGGCCCGCCTCCAGAACCACCACCCGGTGCACCACCACGCGCACGACTACCACCAGCTCCAGGCCACCCAGGCGGGAGAGCACTCGCCGGCCTCGTCTGCGGCGGCTGCTGCGGCTGCTGCGGAGGCTGCTGCTGCTGCGGCTGCTGCAACGGTGGAGGCAGCGGGGCAGCTGGACCGGGCAGGGTCCACACGTCCGCACCGGCACCGGACGACCCGCCTCCACCACTACCCCCACCCGCACCCCCGCCACCTCCGCCGCTCCCAACCTTGGGGCGGCGGCCCTTCCCCGAGCGGGACTGCACTGCAGCAGCAGTCTCAGCCACAGCGACAGAGCCGTCGGAGAAGGTACACTGAGCGGGGGCACAACCCTGAAAGATAGGGACCGGTACTGTACCGCTCGCCTGGGCTATGGAGCGGTGACGAGTCTCTATGGCAGTCAGGGTGTCAACAAAGTCGGTGAGGGTGAGAGCAGCAGGGTGGATGCTAAGGAACTGGTCGCGGGCGGCGGCAAGGCGGTCAGGGAGGCGGGTGGCAAGGAGGTAGAGGGTAGAGGTCATGGGAGGCTGGTGGACTCTAAGCTGTGCATCAGTGCAGGCAGCGCGCCAGGCCTCATCTATCGAGCGCAGGTGGGCAGCGAGGTCAGAGACAGTGGGGAAGGACGCCAGGTCAGGAAAGAGCAGGGGGAGGATCAGGCGACCCACTGAGGCAGCAGGAGGGGTAGAATAGCGCTTGATGACAGCATCGAGGTAGGCCTGGGCGGTAGTAATGGTTCTAAAGCGAGGGCGCTCAAGGGGGGGGAGGGCATTGCTAATGGCGAGTTGAGCAAGGGCATCGCGGGAAAGCCAGACAGAGCGGGCAAGGGCAGCGGCGGCAGTGGACTCGCGCTCAGCGGGCGTGGGATCAGCAGGCAGCACAGCAGGGGGGTCAGGGCAGGGGAGCATACCGTCTAGGTGTGCAGAAAGCGGGTGGCCGTCCTGCCGCTGACCAGTGAGGTGGCGGCGAAGGTCAGCCAACCACGCCTCGAACTCCAGAGGCTGACCCTCAGCATCAAAACGAAGCTCAGCAGCCATGAGGGGCAGTGGAGGACAGTGGAGTGCGGTGTAGTGCTGTGCAGTGCGGTGCAGGGCGGTGCAGTGCGGTCCAGTGCGGTGCAGTGCGATGCAGTGCGGTGCAGTGCGGTTAAGTGCGGTGCAGTGCGGTCAGTGCAAGGCGGGGCAGGAAAGTGCAGGAGGGTGCAAAGTGGTGCGGGGAACGGGGGACAGTACCAGGAAGTATGGAGGGCCGGGGCAGGCGCGACGGGGCCGGGCAGGCGCGACGGGGCCGGGCAGGCACGTCGAGGCCGGGCAGGCGCGACGGGGCCGGGCAGGCGCGACGGGGCCGGGCGGCTGCGACGGGGCCAGGCGGCTGCGACGGGGCCGGGCGGCAGCGACAAGGCCGGGCGGCAGCTACGAGGCCGGGCGGCTGCGACGGGGCCGGGCGGCTGCGACGGGGCCGGGCGGCTGCGACGGGGCCGGGCGGCAGCGACAAGGCCGGGCGGCAGCTACGAGGCCGGGCGGCAGCGACAGGGCCGGGCGGCAGCTACGAGGCCAGGCGGCAGCGACAGGGCCGGGCGGCAGCGACGGGGCCGGGCAGGACACAGCAGGGCCGGGCGGGGGCGACGGGGCCGGGCGGGCGCGACGGGGCCGGGCAGGTGCGACAGGGGCCGGGCAGCTGCGACAGGGGCAGGGAGGGCGCCACGGGGCCGAGAGGCCGCGACAGGGCCGAGCTGGGGCGACGGGGCCGAGCAGGGGCGACGGGGCCGAGCAGGGGCGACGGGGCCCAGGAGGGTGGATACGAGGCCCAGGGAGGAGCGCGGCAGGGCCCAGGAGGGGCGCAACAGGCCCAGGAGGGGCGCTACGGGCCCAGGAGGGGCGCAATGGGGGCCCAGGAGGGGCGCGGCGGGGCCCAGGAGGGGCGCAATGGGGGGCCCAGGAGGGGCACTACGGGCCCAGGAGGGGCACTACGGGCCTAGGAGGGGCGCGACGGGGCCTGGGAGGGGCACGACGGGGCCCAGGAGGGGCGCTACAGGGCCCAGGGAGGGCGCGACGGGTCCCAGTAGGGGCGCTACGGAGCCCAGGAGGGGCGCGACGGGGCCTGGGAGGGGCGTTACGAAGCCTAGGAGGGGCGCTACGAAGCCCAGGAGGGGCGCGACGAGGCCCAGGAGGGGCGCTACGGGGCGCGACGGGGCCTGTGAGGAGCGCGACGGGGCCCAGGAGGGGCGCTAAGGGGCGCGACGGGGCCCTGGAGGGGCGCTACGGGGCCCAGGAGGGGCGCTACGGGGCCCAGGAGGGGCGCTAGGGGGTGCGACGGGGCCCTGGAGGGGCGCTACAGAGCCCTGGAGGGGCGCGACGGGGGCCTGGAGGGGCGTTACGAAGCCCTGGAAGGGGGGCGCGACGGGGCCTGGAGAAGCGCTACGAGGCCCTGGAAGGGGCGCGACGGGGCTAGGGGGAGGGGTCGCGACTGGGCTCAGGAGGGGCGAGGCGAGGCTAGGAGACGCGACGGGAGGAGCGGAAGCGGTAGGTGGGGGGGGGTCGAAACCTACTCGTGATACCATATCAAACCTAGAATTGAATAATGTGAGAGAGAGAGTACACAAACATATACCTAAATGTTGTACTCTCTAGAAGGTGACCCTATACAGTCTATACGAACATGATAACTACACATGTTTGACAAGGTAGGCCGCCACTAGGAAGCTAAGAAAGCTGCCATGAATGTGGCGGCGGGGTTTAACTAGGAGGTAGGCGAGAGTGTCGAGAGGAAAGAGAATCGATTAGGAAGAGAGAGGAGTACAAGGAGGGGTTAGTCTTACAAACTGAACGAATGAATTGAGCGAGAGAGAGTACAGGAATATATCTAAGTGTTGTACTCTCTAAGAGATAACCCTATACAGTCTATGGAAAGTATTGGGCTGAGAAAAAGCCCTTAGGATCTTTTCAGAGACTAAGTCCCAGCTGTGAAGACTTGAGACTTTGAGTAGTGCAGCGGAAGTTGAGACGGTTGAACCCTTGTACTAGTATGTGAGAACAAGTGATTGATTAAAGAAACAAGCATACAGCAATATATAGAAGATAAGAAAGCAGTTGTAGAGTACAGTTACAGGAACGGTTTATCGAGTCGCACAGCGACTCGATTGCCGCTTCGGTTACCATCCGTGATGTTGTAACGGTCAGTCGCAACCTCCAGTTGCGACCTTTCGAGTCTTTTCGCATTCTTTGTCCGTCCCCTCATGTAGCCTCCGTTGACTCGCGTGCTCCCCTGTAGTCTTCCTCGAGTGCAGTGTGTCAAAGTGAGAACGAATAATGACTAGAGGTGGAAACCTAGAACAAATACTAGTTGGTTGTAGTCACTAGAAGCATACCTCAGTCTAGCCTATAACTTCTACATAGATAATATGTATAAGTTGACACACCCCCTAGGCTAGACAAGGGGTGAAACTAAACAAGAAACAAACAGCTCAGGGCGGCACTACTAGTCCAACCACTGAGGCAGGGGTCTGGAGACCAGTCAGCAAGAATACAACCAAAACTGAAGCAAGCCAGGGTGGCACTACTAGTCCAGCCACTGGAGGTAAGGCCACAAGGCCAGTCTGACAAGCATATATAATAGAGAGTACACAATCAGGATCCTAACATGGGAGCAGCTACAGGTACAAGACCAAGCTGTACACAGTGCCGCTGATGATCTTTAGGCGCAAGCGCCTTAGTAAAGATATCAGCTGTGTTGGCACCTGAGGCCAAGTGAACTACGCGGGCCTGGCGGCGCTGCTGTAGCTCACGCAGGAGAAAGTACCGCAGCTGGATATGCTTCGCTCTGCCCTCAAGCTGAGGCTCCTGACACAGGAGTATCATGGCCCTGTTGTCAGCGTACAGGACCGGGGCAGAGCTAGGCCGCTCACCTAAGTCTGTGAGCAAGAAGGTCAGCCAGCGGAGCTCCTGTGCCGCCATGGCACCAGCGTAGATCTCAGCCTCACAGCTAGACTGAGCCACAGACGACGAGCGAGTGGATCTCCAAGAGATAGCACCCGAACCAAGGCTAAAACAGTAGCCCTGCGACGACCTCAGCGTCTCAGAGTCGTCTGCCCAAGAAGCGTCTGTGTGCCCAGTAAGGACCACTGGCCTGCGTCCTCCTAGCACTAACCCCATGCCTGATGTACTAGCAAGATAACGCAAAACCCTCTTAGCGGCAGACCAGTGCTGAGGTCGGTGTCTGCCTGTAGCCACAAAGCGAGCCAGGATGCTGAGAGGGTATGCGAGATCTGGGCGCGTGCAAGTCATCAGGTACATGAGGCAACCCACCAGCTCTGCGTAGGGGCCACTGGGCTCTACTGGCTCCTCAGGAACGGGAGCAGAGAGCCCATGGTCTACGGGTAGAGGTGTGGGCTGTGCGGAGGAGAACTGAAGACCGAACCTCTGAAGGACCTGACGCACCAAGTGTGACTGGGTCAGAGTGATGGTGCGTGATGCTCTGTCCCTGGAGATCTGCAGGCCAAGATAGCGACGCAGCTCTCCAAGGTCAGTGCAGGTGTGTCTCTTCAGCAGCTCGGCCTTCACAGAGGCCAGTGCGTACCTGTCAGGAGTAGCGAAGACCAGGTCATCTACGTAGACAAGGATGTAGAACGGAGTCTGGCCGGAACGCACAAACAGTGAAGGGTCAGCAGAGGACGGAAAGAACTGCAGGTCTGCTAACGTGGCACGTAGAGTGTCGTGCCACTCGCGGGGAGCCTGACGCAGGCCGTAGACCGGGCGCCTGAGAAGCCACTGGGTCCCAGGAGGGAAGGTAACAGTGAAGCCCTGTGGTCGGCGCAGGTAGACCTGCTCGTGTAGGCTGCCCTGAAGAAAGGCAGTAGAGAAGTCGAGGGAGTGAAGCTCGTAGTCACGCTGTGCTGCTACGTGTAGCAGCGCCCGAAGAGTGGTCATCTTCGGGGTCGGGGCGAAGGTCTGGAAGAAGTCAACCCCCTCGCGCTGACTGAAACCTCTGGCCACGTAGCGCGCCTTGAAGACAGGCGGCTCTCCAGGGGGGCGCTTCACCTTGAAGAGCCACCGACCATCGACTACGTTCACCCCAGGCGGGGGAACTGCGTCGACGTAAGTGCCGGTGGACCTCCAAGATGCCATCTCCTGCTCCATGGCAGCTATCCACTGAGAGGCCCAAGGTCCCGAGGTGGCCTCAGCGTAGGTGCGAGGGGTCGGGATGTCGAAGGCGTCTGGGTCACCCTCAGGGACTAACAGCATGGAGCAGAGATGGGGAGCAGCCTCGGAAAGGAAAGCCAGCTTGTACTGCCTGTCCTCTAGGACGTCACTGCCAAGGGCAGGAGCACCCCCAACGGACGGAGGACGGGCAGGGTCAGAGACCAGAGCGGTAGCGTAGTCAAGGCGGCGGGTAGAGGCGAAGTCAGCGACAGCAGCGACAAGCGCGTCAAGGCGCGAGACAGGAACAACAGGGTCGGTAACAAGAGAGGCAAGGACCCGAGGGACAAGGGGACGAGCAGCACGGAGGTAGTCAGAGAACGGAGGAGGTGCAACAGCAAGGGACGAGGGAGGAGGGGACGGAAGGAGGGGAGGACGAGACGAGCGGGAACGAAGCAACATAGGGTGGGTGGGCAGGACAGGAGAGACGGGACGAGCACGGGAGGGACGGCGAGCCCAAACGTGAGACGAAGGTGTAGGGTCAGGGGACAGCGGAGGAGACACAGGAGGGGAACGAGAAGGAAGACGGGCCGGAGACGAGTCCGGCGGCGGGAACACAGGACCGTAGACAGGAAGCTCAGCAGGCGGTGGGGGAGACACCGACGCGCGGTCCGGGGAGGGAAGGCCGAGCAGGCGGAGAGCGGAGACCGGCGGCGATGGCTGCTGTGGCGGCGACGACGGCTGGGCCGGAACTCTCGGACCAGCAGAGGCGGAACGACCGTCGGCAGAACACTCAACAGCAGCACCCCCAGAACCAACACCCCTAGAGCGAGAACCCCCTCCAACACCAGCGGCACCCCCAGAAGCCGCAGGACGAACACCCTCCTCCACACCAGCACCCCCAGGGGCCAAGAGCGGCGGCGGCAGTGGCGGCGACGGCTGCGGCGGCGGCGACAGCGGCGACGGCTGCAGCAGCGACGGCGGCGGCGGCGGCGGCGGGGTCGGCGACTGCGACAGTGGGGGCGGAGGCACCGGGGAAGGGGGACGCGGCAAGGACGGACCAGGGGTACCACCAGAGTCAGCAGACTCCTCAACGGGGACAACCGACGGGAGGGGAGTGACGTGGGAGACACCAGACGGGGCAGGACGAGGCGAGAGAGGGGCAGGGGCTACCGGGGGAGAGGGAGCAAGGAACAACGGGGGGGCAACTGGGAGACCTCGGTGAGGGAAGCGGCGGTAGAAGGAGACGGACTCGTCAAAGGTGACGTCACGAGAGTGGAGGAAGCGGTGAGACGGCGGGTGGTAGAAAAGCCAGTCAGACGAGTCCAAGGGGGAAACCGAGGAAGACACAGGGGACAGTGCGGGCAGTGAGCTTGTCCGTGCCAGAGGCACGAACGTGAGCAAGGCAGCCCCAGACGTGGAACGCAGACGCGTCACCGGGGGACCCGGTCCAAAGGAGGGTCGGCGAAACCTGCGGCCGCTGGGAGCGTGGCCACAGGTTAAGCTGGTGAGCAGCGTAGCGAACAGCGAACGGCCACAAAAAATGGGGGGCATCGGCATGGATCATGGAGGTACGGGCGACCTCCATGACCAAGCCGATGCGGCGCTCAGCAACCCCATTCTGCTGTGGCGAGTCCGGCAAGGTGTACGACTGGGTGATGCCCTCCGCACGACAGAACTGTCCAAGCCGACCAGAGGCAAACTCGCCGCCACGGTCGGAGTGGAGACACAACACGGGGAGACCGCGGTGGAGACGCGCAGCCACAACCCACGGGAGAAGAACGTCGGGCACGTCGGCCTTCCGCTCCAGGGGAAACACCGTGGTGTAGCGCGTGTAGTCGTCGACGAGCACAAGGAAGTAGCGCTCACCGCGCGGTCCGGGGACGGGGGCAGGGCCCCAAACGTCCAAGTGCAGGGTCTGAAGGGGGGCAGTAGCAGGACGCAGCGAGGAGGAGTGAGGAGCACGGCGAAGCCGACCCTCGACGCAAGGTGTGCACGGTGGCGCAGTCGAGGGAGGAAGGGCAGGGAGCGACGTGGGGAGACCTAAGACAAGACCGTGCTGGGACATGTGACGCAGACGCGGGAGAGCAGGGTGACCTAAGCGGTGGTGCCATAGAAGGGAGGGGTGAGCGAGGGACCGACACGAGCAAGCTGCAGCGACCTGGGAGGACGCACCAACCGGGGGGGAAGCGGTGTTTAGGGTAAACAGACCGGATACCGGGTCCCGGGGGAACGTCGCAAGGGGGGAACCTGAGACAGCCTCAGAACAGACAGCGAACCGCTCGTGCCCGGGGAACGTGGTGGTGACGCCGAGGTCCTGGAGACAGCCGACACCAACCAGGTTCCTGGAGAACGAGGGAACGTGGAGGCCAGTAAGGGAGCCTGAGGGAACTGCCGGACAGGGAAGGGACGTAGAACTGCGCGCGACGACCGGACCCGCAGAGGGGTCAGCGAGAGAGACAACAGCAGGCGCAGCAAGCGGCGTGAGCGTGGAACGGTCGCGGAAGAAGCAGGCAGAAGCACCGGAGTCGAGAGTGAAGGACAGCGACGCAGTGGCGGAGGCCGGGGACGGAGCCGGTGCAGCGACTAGACTAGGCAACCTAGGCAGTCCTACGCCTGACGCAGCAGGGGAGGCTAAGCTACACAGTGGTGCAACACCTAAACTAGAGTACACAGGGTAATAAGATCCAGCAAAACTAGAAGTGTCAGAATACAAAGCAGGCAAAGCAGCACCTAGCTGATCCATGTCTAACTCAAAGATCGGCACGCCCTGGCGGAGCAGGCTGTGCCAGTCGGGGAGGTCCGGGGCCGGGCCAAAGCGACGACGAAAGAGATCGTCGAGGCGGCGGAAACAGCGGGCGGTCGGGTGCGGGCGGCGGCACAGAGTGCCGCGAAGAGGCCCGGTCTGAAGCTGGTACTGGCAGGTGATAGCACCGGAGCTGCCGGTATACGCCAAGCTGCGCGGGCCGCCACCACGGCCACTACCTCCGGAGGTGCCGGGCCAACCAGGCGGGAGACGGGCCCACTGCTGCGGCGACTGCTGTTGGGACGGTAACTGCTGCTGGGGCGGCTGCTGCGGCTGGGGCTGCTCCTGCTGCGGCTGGGGCTGCTGCTCCTTCCCACCAGTGGTAGTCCCCGCAGGCGGATTACCGTCACCACCACTACTGCCACCACCACCCCTACCCCCCTGGCGACCACGGCCACCGCGGCGCGAGCGCTGCTGCGGGTGGACCGCACCAGCCGACTCGGTGAGAGGGGCCGCCGAGGCGACCGCAGCCGAAACGTCAGTGAACGCACACTGGGAGGGGGCACAACCGTGAAAGATAGAAACTGCCGGCGCACCGCTCGACTGAGCGATAGTGCGCTGGCGAGTCTCGATCTCGGTGAGGGTGTCGACAAAGGCAGTGAGAGTGAGGTCACCCGGGTGCTGGCTAAGAAAGTGATCGCGAGCACTAGCGAGGCGGTCTGGCAGGCGCATGGCGATAAAATAGAGCGTCATGCAGAAAGGGGGGGGGAGCGCAGTGAGCTGGGCAGCAGTGCTGGCAGTGCGATAGCGGGTCTCTAGGGCACGCAGGTGTGTGGCAAAGTCTGCGACGGTAGGGAAAGCTGCAAGGTCTGGGAAAAGCATAGGGAAGAGCAGGCGACCAGCAGAAGCAGACGCGGGTGTGGAATAGCGGGCAATAACAGCGTCTAAGTAAGCTTTGGCCGTCTCAATAGTAGCAAAACGCGAGCGCTCAGAGACAGGGAGGGCGTGGCTAATGGCAACCTGAGCGACTGCATCGCGGGAGTCCCAGACCGCACGGGCAAGCGCAGCAGTAGAGAAGGTCTCACGGTCATCAGAGGAGGGATCAGCAGGTAGGGGAGCAGGTGCGGGGGGACGGGGGAGCAAGCCGTCGACATGGACAACCAAAGAGTGGCCATCCTGGCGCTGACCTGTAAGGTGGCGGCGGAGATCGGAGAGCCAGGCGGCGAAGTCAACCGCATGGCCCTCGGCGTCCAGTCGGAGCACGAAGTCCGCCATCGTGCAGGGTCAGCGGCACAGCTCCACAGGAACACAGCGACAGCCCCCTCCAGCACGGCGGCCGCGAAGCGCCTCAGCACGGGCGAGCAGAGGAGACGGAGCCCGAGGCGGCACGGTAGGACGAGCCGGGGCGAAGGGGTCAGGCAGGTGCGGTGGGGCCAGGCAGGTGCTGGCGAGGCCAGGAAGGCACGGCGGGGCCAGGCAGGCGCGGGGGGGGGCCAGGCAGGCGCGGCGGGGCCAGGCAGGCGCGGCAGGGCCAGGCAGGCGCGACGGGGCCAGGCAGGCGCGGCGGGGCCAGGGAGGCGCGGCGGGGCCAGGCAGGCGCGGCGGGGCCAGGGAGGCGCGGCGGGGGCCAGGCAGGCGCGGCAGGGCCAGGCAGGTGCGGCGGGGCCAGGCAGGCGCGACGGGGCCAGGCAGGCGCAACGGGGCCAGGCAGGGCGCGACGGGGCCAGGCAGGCGCGGCGGGGCCAGGCAGGCACGGCAGGGCCAGGGAGGCGCGGCGGGGCCAGGCAGGCGTGACGGGGCCAGGCAGGGCGCGACGGGGCTAGGCAGGGCGCGACGGGGCTTGGCGGGCGCGACGGAGCCAGGCAGGGCGCGACGGGGCCAAGCGGCGGGGCCAGGCAGGTGCGGCGGGGCCAGGCAGGCGCGACGGGGCCAGGCAGGCGCGACGGGGCCAGGCAGGGCGCGACGGGGCCAGGCAGGGCGCGACGGGGCCAAGCGGGCGCGACGGGGCCAGGCAGGGCGCGACGGGGCTAGGCAGGGCGCGACGGGGCCAGGCGGGCGCGACGGGGCCAGGCAGGGCGCGACGGGGCCGAGCGGGCGCGACGGGGCCAGGCAGGGCGCGACGGGGCTAGGCAGGGCGCGATGGGGCCAGGCGGGCGCGACGGAGCCAGGCAGGGCGCGACGGGGCCGAGCGGGCGCGACGGGGTCAGGCAGGGCGCGACGGGGCCAGGCAGGGCGCGACGGGGCTAGGGTGGCGCGACGGGGCTAGGGTGGCGCGACGGGGCCCAGGAGGGGCGCGACGGGGCTAGGATGGCGCGACGGGGCTAGGGTGGCGCGACGTGGCCCAGGAGGGGGGGGGGGGGGGCGACGTGGCTAGGAGGCGCGACGGGGCTAGGAGGCGCGACGTGGCCTAGCTAGGGTACAGGCGGAAGCGGTAGGTGGGGGATGCTAACCTACGCGTGATACCATGTCAAAGTGAGAACGAATAATGACTAGAGGTGGAAACCTAGAACAAATACTAGTTGGTTGTACTCACTAGAAGCATACCTCAGTCTAGCCTATAACTTCTACATAGATAATATGTATAAGTTGACACAGTGTTACACTTCAGAAACGCTTAAGTCCTTTGAGATATTTCCAACACTCCCCTTCGTTTCTGGAGTGTTGACGTGTTCGGGTCCGGTGACGTTTGTTTGCCCGGTCAGGAGCATGCAGTAGTCAAATTTTTCTTTCGCCAATTTCTTCGTCAGATAATCTGCGGCCATTTCTGTCGTCGGGCAGTAACTGAGTTGAAGTCTCCCCTTCTCGATTTCATCCTTGACGAAGAAGTACCGCAGGGCGATGTGCTTAGTTCGGTTGGCGAAGCCGTCCTTGTTCGCGATTTTGATCGCAGATTGGTTGTCGCAGAGGAGTGAGAAGGCGGGCAGGGTCGCAATCTTCGCTTCCTCGAGTAACTCTCGTAGGTAGAGTCCTTCCTTGGTCGCAGTACAGAGGGCGATATATTCTGCTTCAGCCGAGGATAGTGCGATTAACTCCTGCTTGCTCGACTGCCAGGAGATAGTTCCGATGGGTTCTAGTCGGTAGATGTAGCCCGTCCTAGATCGTCGATTTTCCCTGTCTCCCGCGTGGTCGGCGTCGACGTATCCGAGTAGTCGTACAGACGGTGTTGTTGCCTTGCTGTAGGTGAGCCCGATCGTCGGCGTGGAGACGAAGTAGAGTAGCGCCCGATTGAGCTCTTCGAGATCTTCCTGTTCCGGCTGCTTCAGATGCGTCGCCAATTGACTCGCACTATAGGACAGGTCGGGTCGGCAGGTTACTGCTGCGAATAGTAGGCAGCCGAGCTTCAGTTGATACTCCTGGATTTGCTTCGCGGGGAGTTTTGCGGAGGCGCTGTTGTTGTTCCCGTAGCGGTAGGGAGTTGGGACTGCAGTCGGTGTTAGACCGAATTTCTTCGCGACGGTGCCTGAGTACTTTCCAGCGTGTAGGTAGAACGCCGTGTCGTCTTCGACGACATTCAGTCCTAGGTACTGAGTAACTTCGTCGGACACCGTAAGTGTTAAGTCTTCTTTCAACTCCCCTTCGAACCAGGTGGCGATGTCGGTAGTGGAGCCGATGTAGAGCAGGTCGTCGACGTAGACGATGAGTAGGACATACTCTCTTCCCTTCTGCAGTCGGTACATCCCTTGGTCATGCGGCAGTTGTAGGAATCCGATTTTTGCGAGACGGCCGTGAAGGTGCTGCTGCTAGAGCCGCGGGGCTTGCTTGATCCCGTATAGGGATTTTGTCAGTCGGCATACTTTCGTGGGGTCGTCGATGAATCCGTGGGGTTGTTCGACGAAAATCTCAGCGTCCACAGGTGCGTATAGGAACGCATTGGCGACGTCGATTTGGCGTAGTGGTAGTGTCTTCGTGGCCGCGACGGCGAGTAGGATGCGTAATGAGGTGTGACGGGAGACTGGAGCGAAGGTTTCTGTGTAGTCAGTTCCGTATCGTTGATCGAAGCCTCGTATGACCCATCGAGCTTTGAATCGTTCGATGGAGCCGTCTGAGTTGGTCTTGATGCGGTACACCCATTTCCCCGAGAGGACGTTCTTCCCGTTGATGCTTGTTGCAGGTACCAGTTTCCATGTTTCTCGGTCTTGCAGAGCCTTTAACTCCTTTTCCATTGCTTCTTTCCATTTTGCCTTATGTTCCCCCCCCTGAGCCTGCGACAAGGTCGAAGGCTCACGCGGAGAAGGCGGCGGCGGATGCTGGACGGAGACCCAGAGGCCTAGAATGTGTAGTCCCGTGGGTGTGTGTCGAGGGGAATTTTCATTCCCGGAATAAGCTGCTTCGTCACCGTCTTCTGGGTCAGGTGAGAAGTTGGGACCGATGCGTTCTGGAACATTTGTGTCAACTGGGTTGGGTGTAATGTAACCTTGGTCAGCGAAGTGGTAGAAGGTGTCGAGGTTGTCACTATCGAGAGGATTGTCGTCGTCGAGTGGAACAGATACGGAATAGAATGGGAGTGGTCCGGCAGTTTCCGAGGCTCCAGGTACGTCTTCTTCTGCCGCGTCAGCTTCGGCAGCACGATCGGCGAAGGAACGAAGTCCCGAGAAGCCGTCGGTGGGGTCTTGTGTGTTGGCGATGTTGTCCAGGTAATGCTGCAGCGTCCGTCGCTCGTAGAAGATAACATCACGTGATGCCACTGTATTTTTGTCTTGTATGTCGAGAATTTTCCACGCGTGAAAATGTTTGGCGATGCCGAGGTGTAGTCCCCACCGAGCTCGTTGTGTGAAGCGTCCTGCTCGGGCGGTGTGGGGTCTGTACTGTACCATGCAGCCGAAAACTCGGAGTAATTTTGTGCTGCCCCTTTTTCTTGTCCACAACAGGTGCGGTGATGCGTTGTTGGGAAGCGATGACGAGGACAACAGGTTGTGCAGGTGAACTGCATGTGTCATCGCGTCTGGCCACAGTGTGGTGGGCAGCCTCATCCCCAGAAGCAGTTTTCGCATCGTCGTCTGCAAGGTCCGGTTCATGCGTTCTGCGACCCCCTGCTGTTGGTGAGCATAGGGCAGGGACACCAAGCGTCTGATTCCTCTTTCCGCCAGATAGGTCCTGAAGCGTTGTGACTGGTATTCCAGTGCACCGTCTGACTGGAAGCTCTTGAGTTTGAGTCCCGATTCTCGTTCTGCGATGGGAAGCCATGTTGTGAAGGCTTCGAAAGCTTGATCGCGCGTCTTGAGATTGAAGTGCCAGACGTATCTGGTTGCTGCGTCGATGAACGTGATGACGTAGTTGAAGTCGGCTTCGGTGTCTTCTCGAGGCATGTTTAAAATATCGCTGTAAACTTTTTCCATCGGAGCGTATGCAGGTGTGCTTGGGTTGTGATGGGATGAGAAAGGCTGATGAGGAAGATCTGCTTCGGGGCACGTGAAGCACCGTGCTTGTGGTCGTCGAAGTTCTTGGCCGTTCGTCGTTAGTAGGGCGTTGCGTTCTAACACTTCTGCCTGGATGGTTTGTAGTATCGTGCTTTTTGCAGGGTGCCCGAGGCGTTGGTGCCATATGTCGTCGGAAGCGCGATGACCGGATGAGCGGTGGTATATGTCGGCGCTGGAGAAGAACGCGACGACTGTGGCGGGACTGCGACAGGCTTCTCGTGTGACAGGCATAAGCTGGTCTGCTTCGGTTGGCGGTCCTCGGATCGCTGGTGGTGTGACTCGGCTGGGTCCTGCTGCTGGTACTGCAGGTGATGGTTTGATTGGGATACTTGCGGGTACTTGTCTTTCTTGTCTGATGACTGCTAATGCTCGTGTTCTTTCTGCTGCAGGTATGGTGTTGGAGTGCCAGAATCCGTCACTGTCGAAGTCGGGATCAAGATCCGGCGGGTGTGTCCATGCGGCGAACGATACGATGCCGTCGCTGTCGGCAGTGCCGCGGTCGGGGACGAAGTCCAACACGAAGACGCCGGACTTCAGGAGGGCACGGCCTATGAAGAGACCGCCCTTCCCGTGGTAAAGTCGAAACTCGTTGGAGTAAGAGTCGCACTCCAGGTGAATCCCCTTGGCCATTAGTTGGCTTACGCTTAGTAGGTTGTATCCCAGGTTGTCGACAATGAGGACTTTGTTGAGCTGAAGTATGACGTTCGTCTCCATGGATTGTAACTGAACCACGCCTTGTCTGTTTGTCTTCAGGTTTTCGTTGTTGGCGACGGTGATGATGACGTCGCGGTTGAGGCGTTTCTCCTGTTGCACGAAGCGTCCCGAAGAGCACATGTGTTGACCGCAGCAGCTGTCCAAGAACCAGGTGTTTCGCCCGGTGGGTTCGGCGTTGGCGACCGCAGCATATGTTGGATTGACTTGAAGTCCTTGTGAGCGCGGTGGTGGGAGCTCCTCTTCGTCTGGTGCGTAAGTGGGTGGTGATCCGGGTGTGCAGTTGTCGATGTGTACCATGCAGTTAATAATGTTTGGTGTCTGTTGTGCAGATGTTGAAGAGCGTCTTGGGGGACTTGCTTGAGTGGAAGCGACTTGTGGGTCTGCTGGACGGTAAACGCGAGGGCGGTTGCAGTTGACCTTGGAGTGCCCGGAAGTCTGGCAGTTGTGGCAGAACGGCGGCACGAAGGTAAATTCCCTGTTGTCGCGTTCTTGCTTGCCGCGTCGATTGTAGGTGTTGTCGTTTCTTCGTTGAGTGTAGAAGACTAACTGCTGCTGCTTCCTTGGTTGTCTTTCTTCGAACAGGTCCATCTCCTGTTGTTCAGCGTGAAGCTTGGCGCAGAGGTGCATCTCCGAAATCCTTCCGTGGGCGCGAAGAAGCGATCGTGTGGTTCTCCATTCTGGCCCGAGCCCGGCGAGGACAAGTGTCACGAAGCTTTCTTCAGTGATTGTTCCTCCGCACCGAAGCAGGCGGTCGCGGAGGGTCTGGCAGCGACTCATATACTGCATCGCCTTTTCCCCGGTCTTCATTTGTATTGTTGTCAGTTGTTGCATGAGTCTGCTTTGTGTCACGCTGTCGTTTGCTTGGTAGAGGCACTTGAGATGGTGCCATGCGAGCTCCGCGGAGTTTCCATAGCTCCGATATGTTCTGATGCTCTGCTGTTCTTGTGGTGACAGGTTTCTCAGGAGAACCGTATACGCCAGCAGCGACTGATACGTGAAGATTTCTTGTTCCTTTCCAGTGCCGTTGCTTGGGAATGGCAGGGACCCGTTGAAGTATCCCAGAAGGTGCGCAGCCTCCATCAGCAGCTCGAATTCGAAGCTCCAGGTAAAGAAGTCGTGTCCGTTGAACGGTGAGGATGTCTGCAGTTTAATCACGTGTGAAAACTGCACCTGGAGACTTAAGATTTCGTTTGGTGTTTGTTGTGATGCAGCTGCTGTTGGTTGGGCACGGGGCGGCATGAACTCGAACGTCCCCGGTGAAGAGTGATAAGGCGCAAAGGTAGGCGCTTGATTGTGTCGCCCAAACGATGAGTTGTCGAGGCTCATCGGCGCTAATCCCATGTTTCCTCCATTGCTCTGTGTTGAATGCGTAGGTGTCCTTGTCTGCTGCTGCTGGTCGAAGTGCGACATGAAGCTGAAGAACCTTTCCATAAGGTTGGGGTCCATGCTTGAAGAGGGAGATGGAGTCACCATCTCTGGTACTCTTCCCGTTGTTTCTTGAGCAGTCCCGGTCTCTGTCTGCAGTCCTGAGGTGTGCAGACCAGAGTTGCCGTGTTGAGTTTCTTGGCCGCTGGGTGAGCCCGTAGAGACTTTCTTGCCCTTGCTGTCCATGTCTTGTGATCAATGAAGTCGTTGAATTGAGTTGAGTTGCAGGTTGATGGAGCGCAGTTGCTGGGAGTTTGGTCTCTGACCAGCTCTGATACCATATTGGGCTGAGAAAAAGCCCTTAGGATCTTTTCAGAGACTAAGTCCCAGCTGTGAAGACTTGAGACTTTGAGTAGTGCAGCGGAAGTTGAGACGGTTGAACCCTTGTACTAGTATGTGAGAACAAGTGATTGATTAAAGAAACAAGCATACAGCAATATATAGAAGATAAGAAAGCAGTTGTAGAGTACAGTTACAGGAACGGTTTATCGAGTCGCACAGCGACTCGATTGCCGCTTCGGTTACCATCCGTGATGTTGTAACGGTCAGTCGCAACCTCCAGTTGCGACCTTTCGAGTCTTTTCGCATTCTTTGTCCGTCCCCTCATGTAGCCTCCGTTGACTCGCGTGCTCCCCTGTAGTCTTCCTCGAGTGCAGTGTTACACTTCAGAAACGCTTAAGTCCTTTGAGATATTTCCAACAGAAAGTATAAGAGATACACATGTTTGACACACCCCCTAGACTGCATAGGGGCAGTTGTTAAAGTAGGAACTAGGTCATAGAACGGAATGAATGGTAGGATAGTGAGAGAGTACAAGGGTATATACCTAATGATGTTGTACCCTCTAAGAGGCGACCCTATACAGTCTATACAAACATGAGTTATGCTTATGTTTGACACACCCCCTAGACTGCATAGGGGAATGACCTGAACAAGCAGCTCAGGGCGACACTACTAGTCCAACCTCTGAGACAAGGGTCTAAAAGACCAGTCAAACGGAGTTGAGACAAGGCAAGAACAAGACCAGGGCGGCACTACTAGTCCAGCCACTGGGAGAGGACACAAGTCCAGTCTGAGTATGCGTATAAAGGACAGTTCAAAGTCAAGGCCCTAGCAAGTAAGAGGCTACAGGAACTAGACCAAGCTGTACGCAGTGCCGCTGATGATCTTTAGGCGCAAGCGCCTTCGTAAAGATATCAGCTGTGTTGGCACCTGAGGCCAAGTGTACTACGCGAGCCTGGCGTCGCTGCTGTAGCTCGCGCAGCAGGAAGTATCGCAGCTGAATATGCTTCGCTCTGCCCTCGAGTCGAGGCTCCTGACACTGGAGGATCATGGCCCTGTTGTCAGCGAACAGGACCGGGGCAGAGCTAGGCCGCTCACCTAAGTCAGTGAGCAAGAAGGTCAGCCAGCGGAGCTCCTGTGCCGCCATGGCACCAGCGTAGATCTCAGCCTCACAGCTGGACTGGACAACAGACGAGGAGTGAGTAGCTCTCCACGAGACGGCACCTGAGCCAAGGCTGAAGCAGTAGCCCTGGGTAGACCTGAGTGTCTCGGCATCGTCTGCCCACGAAGCGTCTGTGTGTCCAGTAAGGACCACTGGCCTGCGTCCTCCTAGCACTAACCCCATGCCCGATGTACTAGCAAGATAACGCAGAACCCTCTTAGCGGCAGACCAGTGCTGCGGTCGGTGTCTGCCTGTGGCCACAAAGCGAGCCAGGATGCTGAGAGGGTACGCGAGATCTGGGAGAGTGCAAGTCATCAGGTACATGAGGCAACCCACCAGCTCTGCGTAGGGGCCGCTGGGCTCTACCGACTCCTCAGACACTGGAGCGGAGAGTCTGTGGTCTATAGGCAGAGCGGTGGGCTGTGCAGAGGAGAACTGAAGGCTGAACCTCTCAAGGACCTGGCGCACCAAGTGTGACTGAGTCAGGGTGATAGTGCGCGCTGCTCTGTCCCTGGAGATCTGCAAGCCAAGGTAACGGCGCAGTTCTCCAAGGTCAGTGCACGTGTGTCTCTTCAGCAGCTCTGCCTTCACGGAGGCTAGTGCGTCCCTGTCTGCTGTGGCAAAGACCAGGTCGTCGACGTAAACAAGGATGTAGAACGGAGTCTGGCCAGCACGAACGAAGAGTGAGGGGTCTGCGGAAGACGGAAAGAACTACAGGTCAGCAAGCGTAGCACGGAGAGTGTCGTGCTACTCACGGGGAGCATGGCGCAGGCCGTAGACGGGGCGCCGCAGGAGCCACTGGGTCCCAGGAGGGAAGGTGCCAGTAAAGCCCTGAGGGCGACGCAAGTAGACCTGCTCGTGTAGGCTGCCCTGAAGGAAGGCAGTGGAGAAGTCGAGGGAGTGAAGCTCGTAGTCACGCTGAGCAGCTAGGTGTAACAGAACCCGAAGAGTAGTCATCTTCGGGGTCGGAGCGAAGGTCTGGAAGAAGTCCAGCCCCTCACGCTGACTGAAGCCTCTAGCCACGTAGCGCGCCTTGAAGACAGGCGGCTCTCCAGGAGAGCGCTTCACCTTGAAGAGCCAGCGGCCATCGACTACGTTCACCCCAGGCGGGGGAACTGCATCAACGAAGGTGCTGGTGGATCTCCAAGATGCCATCTCCTGCTCCATGGCAGCTATCCACTGAGAGGCCCAAGGTCCCGAGGTCACCTCAGCGTAAGTGCGAGGGGTCGGGATGTTGAAAGCGTCAGGGTCACCCTCAGGGACTAGCAGCATGGAACAGAGATGGGGAGCAGCCTCGGACAGGAAAGCAAGCTCGAACTGGCGGTCCTCCAGGACGTCACTGCCAAGGGCAGGAGCACCCCTGACAGACGGAGGACAGGCAGGGTCAGAGTCCAGAGCGGTGGCGTAGTCAAGGCGGCGGGTAGAGGCGAAGTCAGCGACCCCAGCAACAAGAGCGTCAAGGCACGAGACCGGAACAGACGGGTCGGTAACGAGAGAGGCGAGGACACGAGGAACAAGAGGACGAGCGGTACGAAGGTAGTCAGACAGCGGGGGGGGTGCAACAACAAGGGAGGACGGAGGAGGCGATGGGAGAAGGGGAGGACGAGACGCGTGGGAACGAAGCAACATAGGGTGAAAGCGCAAGACAGACGAGGCAGGACGAGCACGGGAGGGACGGTGAGACCAGACGTGCGACGGAGGAGTCGGGTCAGGAGACAGGGGAGGGGACACAGGAGGGGAACGAGGAGGAAGACGGGCCGGGGACGAGTCCGGCGGAGGGAACACAGGGCCGTAGACGGGAAGAGGAGGAGACGGTCGGAGAGGAACAGCCGCAGGGTCAGGGGACGGAAGGCCGAGCAGGCGAAGGGCTGACACCGGCGGGGACTGCTGCAGCAGGGGCACAACGGCGACACCGGGACTGCGAGCGGCTCCGCGGCTACCACCGGCACACTCCACACCAGCACCCCCAGAGGATCCACCCCCAGGGCGACCAGGACTAGCACCCCCAGAGTCAACGAGCGGGTGCTGCGACGGCGGCGGCGGCGGCGGCAGCGACAATGACGGCTGCAGCGGCGGCAGAGGCGGTGGAAGAGGGGACTGGGGAGGGGACGCCGGGGGAGGGGCGGCCGGCGAGGACTGCGCAGCAGGGCCACCAGAGTCAGAAGACTCCTCAACCGGGTCCACCGACGGAAGGGGGGTGACGTGGGACACACCAGAGGGGGCAGGACGGGGAGGAGGAGGGGGAGGGGCAGGGACTACCGGGGAAGGAGTGACCAGGAACAAGGGGGGGGTAGCCGGGGGACCGCGGTGGGGGAAGCGACGGTAGTAGGAGACGGACTCGTCAAAGGTGACGTCGCGAGATTGAAAGAAGCGGTGAGACGGCGGGTGGTAAAAGTGCCAGTCGGACGCGTCAAGGGGAAAGTCGAGGAAGACGCAGAGAAGGGTGCGGGCAGTGAGCTTGTCCGTGCCGGAGGCACGGACGTGAGCAAGGCAGCCCCAGACGTGGAACGCAGACGCGTCACCAGGAGACCCAGTCCAAAGACGGGTCGGCGAAACCTGCGGCTGCTGAGGGTGCGGCCACAGGTTAAGTTGGTGAGAAGCGTAGCGCACAGCGAACGGCCACAGAAAATGGGGTGCACCGGCATGGATCATGGAGGTGCGAGCCACCTCCATGACCAAACCGATGCGTCGCTCAACGACCCCATTCTGCTGTGGGGAGTCCGGTAGGGTGAACGTCTGCGTGATGCCCTCCGCACGACAAAAGCGACCAAGGACACCTGAGGCAAACTCGCCACCACGGTCGGAGTGAAGACGCAAGACAGGGAGATCGTGGTGAACACGCGCAGAGACAAGCCAAGGGATGAGAGCGCCAGGCACGTCGGCCTTGCGCTCCAGGGGAAAGACTGTGGTGTAGCGAGTAAAGTCATCGACAAGCACAAGGAAGTAGCGCTCGCGACGCGGCCCAGAGACGGGGGCGGGGCCCCAGACGTCCAGGTGCAGGGTCTGCAGCGGCGCGGCGGTAGGGGGAAACGAGGAGGAGTGAGGGGCACGGCGAAGCCGACCCTCGACACAGGGCGTGCAAGGTGGGGCAGGGGAGGAGGGAAACGCGGGGAGAGAACCTGGTAGACCAAGGACAAGACCGTGCTGGGACATGTGACGCAGACGCGGGAGCGCAGGGTAACCTAGGCGGTGGTGCCAAAGGAGAGTCGGGTGAGTGAGGGACCGACAGGAGCAGGCAGCAGCAACCTGGGTAGACGCAGCCACCTGAGGGAGCGCTCCAGCCGGGGGGGTCACTGTCACAGGATCGAATGTGTCGAGGAAAGGTTGCACTATCGATCGGTACAAGGCGCTTTTATACTTCCAGAGTACATCAGGTAACCAGGTTTATCTTATCCTAAGGGAATAGACCCTTCTAGAAGATAGAATCACCCTGCGTATAGCCAGGTGAGGCTATTGGCTTTAAGGGATTACGGCAGGATTACGCTGGATAACGTCTCTAGTACATTCCATGCCTGGTCGGTGATATAATTATAATAAAGGAAGAGACCAAAGGATAATGGAAAATGGAAAATAGGAAACCAAATGAGATGCGGTAAAACGAGAAATGAAAAGGGAAGGAAATAAGAAAAGGCCAAGTGGTGTAACGGGGTCGTACTCTCACACTTCCCCCCCTCAAAGCTGGGTGGTAGAAGTAACACCCTGCTTGACAAGGTAGTCATGCAGAGGACGACGGGCGTTACCCATGTCGGACTCAGGTACCCAGCTGTCCTCAGAAGGATCATAACCCTTCCAACGGATAAGAAGCTCCACAGTGCCATTCCGACGACGGCGGTGTGCGAGCACGGACTCGACCTCGTACTCGGGTTCATTTTGGACGAGGACGGGCGGTGGCGGCGGCGGTTGGCGTCCGACGAAAATTGTGTTCGGGTCCCGATAGGGCTTCAGAAGTTGGACGTGGAAGGCGTTGTGAATCTTCCAGGTAGCTGGCAGGCGTAAGCGGAAGGTAACAGGAGTGACCTGTGCTTCAACGAGGAAAGGCCCGCAGAAGCGAGGTCGAAGTTTAGATGGGAGATGGCTGATGTCCAGGTTGCGGGTGTCGAGGAGCACCTGGTCTCCCACGGAAATGGTGTGGTCGTTGCGATGGCGATCGGCCTGGCGCTTCTGTTGCTGTTGAATGTCAAGGAGGCGCTTATGGGTCCGATCCCAAAGTTGATGCATGGTTGTAATGAAATCATGTGCGGGTTGGACTGTAGGTGATGCTGTCGGTTTTTGTGGTGTGAGTGGGTGGCGTCCGTAGCAGAGGAAGAACGGCGTCTGTCCAGTAGCGGCATGTGTGGCATTGTTGTAAGCAAACTCGAGTACGGGCAGGTGCAAGTCCCATTTGGAGATGTCGTCCTTGCAGGCTGCTCGGAGGAGTTGCTCAACAATTTGGTTGAGGCGCTCGGTCTGTCCGTCTGTCTGCGGATGGTATGCGGATGACATGGCGAGTTTGGTGCCGAGCAGAGACATAAGTTCCTTCCAGAACTTGCTAGTGAACTTGGGGTCTCGGTCGGAGATGAGTGTAGTTGGGATGCCATGCTGTGAGATGATGTGACGAACGAAGAGCTGTGCTGTCTCCTCGGTGCGTGCCGTCGTGTGTGTCGGGATAAAGTGTCCCATTTTGGAGAACTTGTCAATGACGACAAGGATGGCGTCATGACCGTTGGAGGTAGGTGGTAACCCGGTGATGAAATCTAGGCTAACCACTTGCCATGGTTGTTCTGGGACAGGAAGAGGCTGCAGTAGTCCCGCCTTTTTCTGCTTGCTGCTCTTCATCCGCTGACATGTATCACACGAGGTGACGAATTTCTGGACGTCGTCTGCCATATGGGGCCAGTAGTAGTGTTTGGCGATACCGGTGAGCGTCTTGTTGCTACCGAAGTGGCCCGCGTACAGGACGTCGTGGTATTCTTCGAGTAGTAACTGGCGCAAAGGAGGGTAATTGGGTACCCAGATTTTTGTTGATCCCTTCCGGTATGCGATGTCATTGTCCCACTGTAGCAGATGTCGCTTTTCTGCCAAGGGAATTTCGGGGTCGATGGCGTACCCATGGGTGAAGAGTCCCTTGAGTAGTGGATTCATCCCTTCGATCTGAATCGCGGCAACGTGTGCAGGCCGGCTGAGAGCGCCTGCTTTGTTCTTGTGGCCGGGCTTGTACACGATGTCGTAGTGGAAGTGTGTCTCGAGGAAGTCGATCCACCGGACCTGCCGCCTGGAAAGGTTGGGTTGTGTCTTCAAATATTTCAGGCTGCAGTGGTCGGTGTAGACGGTCGTTCTTCGTCCTTCGAGATAGCATCTCCACGCTTTGAAGGTGATGACGATAGCAAGAGCCTCTTTGTCGTGTATCGGGTAGTTGAGTTCTGCCCCGTGCAGTTTCTTGCTGAGGTAGGCAATTGGTTGCAGTCCATTCCCCTGGTCTTGCATCAAGACTGCTCCCACGGCCTGATCACTGGCGTCTGCTTCAATGACGTAGTCACGTTCAAGATCTGGCAAGATGAGTACCGGTGCGGATGTCAGTGCTTGTTTCAGTTGCTCCACGGCTTCCTGGTGCTGCGTCTCCCATTTGTAGGACGTGTTCTTCTTCAGCAGATTCGTGAGTGGTGCCGCGAGTTTTGCATACTGTGGCACGAACCTGTTGTAGTAATTAGCGAAGCCTAGGAACTGCTGCAACTCCTTCACGTTCTCGGGTGTCTTCCACGTACGTACAGCTTCGATTTTCTTGGGGTCGACGTGAACTCCTTGAGCGCTCACCAGGTGTCCTAGGAATTGGACCTTTTCAAGGGCGAATTCGCTCTTGGACAGTTTGACGTAGAAGCGTTCCCGTCGAAGAATTTCGAAGACGCGTCGCAGGTGTTCGACGTGCTGCTTCATGTCGCGCGAGTAGATGAGTATGTCATCCAGGTACACCACCACGCATTCGTCCAGAAGTGGTCGTAGAATGTGGTTCATTTCGGCTTGGAACGTTGCCGGCGCGTTGGTGAGTCCGAACGGCATGACCAAATACTCGTACGATCCGTACCGAGTTCGGAAAGCAGTTTTGTGGATAGAGTTGTCCGCCATCCGTATCTGCCAGTATCCGGACCGCAGATCCAGTTTGGAAAATACCGTAGCTCCCCGAAGCTGGTCAAGCAGGTCATCGATTCGCGGTATCGGATATTTATTCTTGATGGTCTGCTTGTTAAGAGCTCGGTAGTCGATGCACATGCGCAGGCTTCCGTCCGGTTTCGGTGTGAAGAGTACTGGGGCACCGTACGGCGAAGTGGATGGTCGGATGAGTCCTTTAGCTAGGAGATACTCGATCTGCTTCTTCATGTCGGTCAGCTCTGTAGGGCTGAGTCGATATGGTGCTCGGAAGGTCGTCTTCGAACCCGGTTCCTCCACGATCTCGTGTTGATGCGTTCGGTATGGCGGTAGCTCGTTCGGAAGATCGTCAGGAAGAATGTCTTGGAACTCCTTCAGTAATTCCTTGATTTTTTCTGGAGTTTCCGAGGCTTTCTCTCCGTCATTCTCCACCTCTGTTGCTATCGCCAGGAACCCGGTGTCGGTCCGCTTCATGTCCTTCTCGAATCGTGCGAGTGTCTCCACTGGGATATCTCCAGTGTCGTCCCAGTTGGGTAGCTGTACTCTCCGTCCATTGTTGTAGATGCTTGCGGTGCGGTTCACCCAGTTGATCTCGGGGTTGAATCTTTTCAGGAAGTCTCGCCCGAAGATCAAGTCAAGCCCTTTGATGTTGGTGATGGGGAGTGCAGGTCTCCAGCGCAGTGGTCCAATTTGTAGATGTAGCACTGCTTCGCCGTGTACTGGTAACTTGCTGCCGTCCACCATCGTTGCAGAGAATCCTGAAGGCTTGTACTCTTCCCGGAGTCGGTCGATCATTGCCTTGTCGCAGACGGTGTGTGACGCTCCGCTGTCCACGAGTGCTTGGAGGCGTCGTCCTTTGCAGATGACCTCGAGCACGAGGGGCAGTCGTTGCTCGGAGTACCCAAAGATAGTTTCATTGATTGGGTCATAGGGTACATCCCAATATTCCGTACACACCTTGGTGTTGCTGTCTACTCCTGAGCTGGCAGCTGGCCGAGGCTGCTTGGAGAACGGCTCTTCTCTAGGGCCCGGAGTTTCTTTGACGACTGTGCGCGTCACTGATGCCGAAGAACTGGATGCATCCGTAGGAGGAGTTCGGGGTTTGTGCAGCTTCTTGTAGACCCCCAGCTTCCTCTTGAGCTGCTTCAGCTCCACCGACGTCTTCCCTGGGGAGCGGGTAGTCGTTGTGGGCTGGTGTCGGGAGAGGACGTTGACTCCGTGGAAAGGTCGGCTTCTTTCCATACTCCTTAATTTGGTCCCCAAGTTGTCCGGTACTGGTATAATCTCCACAGCTGTCTGCTTCTTTTGGAGTCCCTCCCGAATTTTCTCCAAGGCTCTAGCCCCTCGAACATCATAAGTTTTCATTAAAGCATCTTTATAAGATAACTTTAACGAATTCTTATAATTTCTTGGGTCTTCAAGGAGTTTCCCTGTCTCGGCAGAGTCTTTTTTCGCGGAGTCGTATTTTTCCTCGGCGATTTTCCCTGGCGAAGACTGGTCGTGGGGTGGAGATTTTCCCCCATCATTTCCTCCTTCTCGCGTCGAATCAGCTTCGTCGAAGTTGATTTTTCCGGAATCCCGCGGCCGCTTTCGGATCTTTTTATTTTCGCCAGCTAGATCCGCAATCACTGGCGACTCCCGTTTTTTGTCTTCTGATTGGCCGAAAGATTTCCGCCACTGTTGCGTGCCCGATACTCTGCGCGTGCGGCCTTCATTTTGTTGCAGTCGAAGATTCGGTGGCCCGGCACCCCGCAAAAATCACACGTGTAGTTGGTGTTTTTCGGACGTGGCCGCCCCTCGAATCTGTCGACTTCCATCGGGTCGGCGAACGTGGGGTGAGCCGAGCGGTCGCCCTGTCGCGTACTGCCGACGTGCGTCCGTCGTGTTCCGGCGTTGACCATGTCGAAGCGCTCCGCTGCCGAAACGACGTCACTGTAGCTCGCGTAGTTTGACGCTGTGACTTGTCGTTTGACTTCGGTCTTCAGCCCGGCGAGGTACGATTGTACTTTTTCCCCTTCGGTCAGGTCGGGAATGCGGTTATAAAATTCCTCCATCTGCTGCGTGTACTGTGCTACACTCCCGAACTGTCGGTGTCGATGAATTTTTTCGCGGGCAAGGAAACCTGAATTTATCGGCTCGAATCGTTTCAGCAGGTCGGCGCGGAACTGCTGCCACGTGGCTTCACCGTGGATGAAGGTGCTGTTGCCGCCAATCCACTCGAGTGCCGGCCCTCGCATCAGTGTCGCCGCGAGTCGTACACGTTGACCGTCCCAGACTGGCGAGCTCCATCCGACGGCTGCGAAGTAGATCTCCATCCCGGCGATCCATCTGCGGGCGTCGGAGTTTCGATCGCTCGGATCGAACGGCTCAGGTGGGCGCGGTTTCGGAGCCTCGAGAAACTGCTGCGACTGCTGCGTCGTCGCCGTTGTCGTCTCGTGCTGCGCTCCGGCGAGTCGAGTTACTCGCTCGAACTGGTTTTGCCACGCTTCGCGATCCGCTCGCATTTCCTCCTGAAGGGCTGCGATGCGCGCGAAGAGCTGCTGGGTAACCTCGGTGTTGTCGAAGGTTGCCATCCTGTTCAAAACACGCACGGAGGGGGTAATTCGAAAATCGCGGAGCTGGTGCTTACCAGAATCGGCGTCGAATTGGTCGCCCCCGGCGGTTTTTCGAGGCAGGATCCCCGCTGCTGCTGCTTAGCTGAGCGCGGCCGAGTGAGAAAAGCTCTGATTACCAAGTGTCACAGGATCGAATGTGTCGAGGAAAGGTTGCACTATCGATCGGTACAAGGCGCTTTTATACTTCCAAAGTACATCAGGTAACCAGGTTTATCTTATCCTAAGGGAATAGACCCTTCTAGAAGATAGAATCACCCTGCGTATAGCCACGTGAGGCTATTGGCTTTAAGGGATTACGGCAGGATTACGCTGGATAACGTCTCTAGTACATTCCATGCCTGGTCGGTGATATAATTATAATAAAGGAAGAGACCAAAGGATAATGGAAAATGGAAAATAGGAAACCAAATGAGATGCGGTAAAACGAGAAATGAAAAGGGAAGGAAATAAGAAAAGGCCAAGTGGTGTAACGGGGTCGTACTCTCACAGTCACGGTGTCCAGAGTGAACAGGCCGGACACCGGGTCCCGGGGGAACGTGGACAGGGGGGCACCCGTGGCGGCCTCGGTACAGACAGCATACCGCTCGTGACCAGGGAACGTAGTGGTGACGCCAAGGTCCTGGAGGCAGCCGACACCAACTAGGTTCCTGGAGAACGAGGGGATATGTAGACCTGTGAGAGTGCCCGAAGGAACCGCCGGACAGGGAAGGGTGGTGGAACTGCGGGCGACTACCGGACCGCCGGAGGGGTCAGCAAGAGAAACGGCAGCAGGAACAGGAAGCGGCGTCAGTGTGGTGAAGTCGCGGAAGAAACACCGGGAAGCGCTAGAGTCCAAGGTGAAGGAAAGCGAAGCAGAGGCGTCTGACGACGGAACGACGGCGAAAGCACCAAGACTACACAAAGCAGGGGATCCTACGCCTGACGCAGCAGGGGAGGCTAAGCTAGGCACACCTACACTAACCGACAGTGAGTAATAAGCGGGAAGCACACTAGAGTCATCAGCATACATCACATGCAGAGCAGAAACAATGGCATCCATGTCCATGTCAAAAATCTGAATCTTACGACTAAGCAAAATGTGCCAGTCCGGGAGGTCTAGCGACGGGCCGAAGCGCTGACGAAACAGGTCGTCTAGGCGACGAAAACAGCGGGGAGTGGAATGACCGATCTTACCGCAAACGAAGCCGCGGCGAGGACCGGTCTGGATGTGGTACTGACATCGCACGCCTCCAGAACCACCACTCGGCACACCACCACGCGCCCGACCACCGCCAGCGCCGGGCCACCCGGGCGGGAGGACACTCGTCTGCCGCGTCTGCGGCGGTTGCTGCGAAGGCTGCGGCTGCTGCGACTGCGGTGGCTGCTGCGGCTGCTGCGGCTGCTGCTGCTGCTGCGACTGCAGGGGCGGCGGCTCAGCTGGACTGGGCAGGGTCTCCTCGTCCGCTCCAGCACCAGACGACCCGACTCCACCACCACCCCCTCCCGCACCCCCGCCTCCTCCGCCGCACCCAACCTTGGGGCGGCGGCCCTTCCCCGAATGAAACTGCGCTGCAGCAGCAGTCTCAGCCACAGCGGCAGAGCCGTCGGAGAAGGTACACTGAGCGGGGGCACAACCTTGAATGATAGGGACCGGCACGGTACCGCTCGCCTGGGCGATGGAGCGGTGGCGGGTCTCAATTACAGTCAGGGTGTCTACGAAGTCAGTGAGGGTGAGGTCTGCAGGGTGAATGCTAAGGAAGCGGTCGCGGGCGACAGCAAGGCGGTCAGGGAGGCGGGTGGCAAGCAGGTAAAGGGTAGAGGTAATGGGCGGCTGGTGGGCTCTAAGCTGTGCGTCAGTGCAGGCAGCGCGCCAGGTCTCATCTATCGAGCGCAGGTGAGCAGCGAGGTCAGAGACAGTGGGGAAAGACGCAAGGTCAGGAAAGAGCATCGGGAGGATCAGGCGACCCACCGAGGCAGCTGGAGGGGTGGAATAGCGCTTGATGACAGCATCTAAGTAAGCCTGGGCAGTAGTGAGGGACCTAAAGCGGGGGCGCTCGGACGGGGGAAGGGCATTGCTAATGGCAAGCTGAGCGACAGCATCTCGAGAAAGCCAGACAGAGCGCGCACGGGCAGTGGCAGCAGTAGACTCGCGCTCAGTGGGTGCGGAGTCAGCGGGCAGAACAGCAGGGGGGTCTGGGCAGGGGAGCGTACCGTCAAGGTGTGCGGAAAGCGGTTCACCATCCTGCCGCTGGCCAGTGAGTTGGCGCCGGAGGTCGGCAAGCCACGCCTCGAACTCCAGAGGCTGGCCTTCAGTGTCAAAGCGAAGCTCTGCCGCCATCAGGGGCAGTGCAGGACTGTACAGTGCGGTGCAATGCGGTGCAGTGCAGAGCAGGGCAGCGCAGTGCGGTGCAGGGCGGTGCAAGGCGAGGCAGTGCGATGCAGGGCAGTGCAGGGCGGTGCAGGGCGGTGCTGTGCGGTGCAGTGCGGTGCAGCGTAGGGCAATGCGATGCGGTGCGGTGCAGTGCGGTACAGTGCGGTGAAAGGTGGGGGAGAACCGTACCAGGGAGAGTGCAGATCGGACGGTCGTAGGGCCGGCGAGGAAGGGCCGGAAGGCGACGCGGGGCCGGCCGGGACAAGCGCGGGAGCCGGCTCGGACGGGCGCAGGACCGGCAGGGACGGGCGCGGGGCCGGCTGGAACGGGCGCGGGGCCGGCTGGGACAGGCGCGGGGCCAGCTGGGACGGGTGCAGGGGCGGCCTGGACGGGCACGAGGGGCCGTCTGGGACGGTCGCGGGGCCGGCTGGAACAGGCGCGGGGCCGGCTGGGACGGGCGCGGGGCCGGCAGGGACGGTCGCGGGGTCTGCTGGGACGGTCGCGGGGCCGGCTGGGACGGGCGCGGGGCCGGCTGGGACGATCGCGGGGCCGGCTGGGACGATCGCGGGGCCGGCTGGGACGGTCGCGGGGCCGGAAGGGACGGTCGCGGGGCCGGCTGGGACGGGCGCGGGGCCGGCTGGGACGGTCGCGGGGCCGGCTGGGATGGTCGCGGGGCCGGCTGGGACGGTCGCGAGGCCGGCTGGGACGGTCGCGGGGCCGGCTGGGACGGGCGCGGGGCCGGCTGGGACGGGCGCGGGGCCGGCTGGGACGGTCGCGGGGCCGGCTGGGACGGTCGCGGGGCCGGCTGGGACGGTCGCGGGGCCTGCTGGGACGGTCGCGGGGCCGGCGCAACGGACTAGGAAGCATGACGGGCTAGGAAAGGCGCGACGGGCTAGGAAAGGCGCGACAGGCGAGGTAAGGCGCGACGGGCTAGGAGTCGCGCGACAGGGCCAGAAGGCACCAACGGGGGGCCCAGGAGGGGCGTGACGGGTGCTAGGGGGCGCGACGGGCCCAAGGGAGCGTGACGGGGCCCAGGGGGCGCGACGGGGCCCAGGGGAGCGTGACGGGGCCCAGGGGGGCGTGACGGGGCCCAAGGGGGCGTGACGGGGCCCAGGGGGGCGTGACGGGGCCCAGGGGGCGCGACGGGGCCCAGGGGGGCGTGACGGGGCCCAGGGGGGCGTGACAGGGCCCAGGGGACGCGACGGGGCCCAGGGGGGCGCGACGGGCCCAGGGGGGGGGGCGACTGGTCCTAGGTGACGCGACGGGGCCCAGGGGGGGGGCGACGGGCCCAGGGGGGGGCGCGACTGGTCCTAGGTGACGCGACGGGGCCTAGGGGGCGCGACGCACGGGGGTAGATCCTAGGGCGGAAGCGTGGGGGGGCGGTGGGACCTACCTACTGCTGATACCATCTTAGAACGGAATGAATGGTAGGATAGTGAGAGAGTACAAGGGTATATACCTAAGAGTGTTGTACCCTCTAAGACGCGACCCTATACAGTCTATACAAACATGAGTTATGCTTATGTTTGACACTAGGCAGTAGGCAGGAACAAGGCCGCCATGGATATGGCGGCGGGGTTTAGCTAGGAGAGTAGGCGAGAGTGTCGAGAGAAAAGAGGGTTGACTAGCAAGAGAGAGGAGTACAAGGAGGGGTTTGTACCCTCTACAGAAAGGTTCAATAACAACCTACCAAGCCTATATTCAATTATAACGCATATAATTTTAACAGCAGTTCCTGAACAAGCAGCTCAGGGTGGCACTACTAGTCCAGCCACTGAGACAAGGGTCTAAAGACCAGTCAGAAGGAGTACAGGCAAGGCAAGAACAAGGCCAGGGCGGCACTACTAGTCCAACCACTGGTCGAGGATACAAGTCCAGTCTGAGTACATATAGATATATATAGGCCAGTACAAAGTCAAGGTCCTAGCAAGTGAGAGGCTACAGGAACTAGACCGAGCTGTACACAGTGCCGCTGATGATCTTTAGGCGCAAGCGCCTTCGTAAAGATATCAGCTGTGTTGACACCGGAGGCCAGGTGTACTACGCGAGCCTGGCGGCGCTGCTGTAGCTCGCGCAGGAGGAAGTACCGCAGCTGAATATGCTTCGCTCTGCCCTCGAGTCGAGGCTCCTGACACAGGAGGATCATGGCCCCGTTGTCAGCATACAGGACTGGGGCAGAGATAGGCCGCTCACCTAAGTCAGTGAGTAAGAAAGTCAGCCAGCGGAGCTCCTGTGCCGCCATGGCACCAGCGTAGATCTCGGCCTCACAGCTGGACTGGGCAACTGACGAGAAGCGGGTAGCTCTCCACGAGACAGCACCTGAACCAAGGCTGAAGCAGTAGCCCTGGGAAGACCTGAGTGTCTCAGCGTCGTCCGCCCACGAAGCGTCTGTGTGTCCAGTAAGGACCACTGGCCTGCGTCCTCCTAGCACTAACCCCATGCCCGATGTACTCGCAAGATAACGCAAAACCCTCTTAGCGGCAGACCAGTGCCGCGGTCGGTGTCTGCCAGTGGCCACAAAGCGAGCCAGGATGCTGAGAGGGTATGCGAGATCAGGACGAGTGCAAGTCATCAGGTACATGAGGCAACCCACCAGCTCTGCGTAAGGACCATTGGGCTCTACTGACTCCTCAGGAACTGGAGCGGAGAGTCTGTGGGCTAGAGGCAGAGGGGTGGGCTGTGCAGAGGAGAACTGAAGGCCGAACCTCTGAAGGACCTGGCGCACCAAGTGTGACTGAGTCAAGGTTATGGTGCGCGCTGCTCTGTCCCTGGAGATCTGCAGGCCAAGGTAACGGCGCAGCTCTCCAAGGTCAGTGCAAGTGTGTCTCTTCAGCAGCTCTGCCTTCACGGAGGCCAGTGCGTCCCTGTCTGCTGTGGCAAAAACCAGATCGTCCACGTACACAAGGATGTAGAACGGAGTCTGGCCAGCACGAACGAAGAGTGAGGGGTCTGCCGAGGACAGAAAGAACTGAAGATCAGCAAGAGTAGCACGCAGCGTGTCGTGCCATTCACGGGGAGCCTGGCGCAGGCCGTAGACGGGACGCCGCACGAGCCACTGGGTCCCAGGAGGGAAGGTGCCAGTAAAGCCCTAAGGGCGGCGCAGGTAGACCTGCTCGTGCAGGTTGCCCTGAAGGAAGGCAGTGGAGAAGTCGAGGGAGTGAAGCTCGTAGTCACGCTGAGCTGCTAAGTGTAGCAGAACCCGAAGAGTAGTCATCTTCGGGGTCGGAGCAAAGGTCTGGAAGAAGTCCACCCCCTCACGCTGACTGAAGCCTCTAGCCACGTAGCGCGGAAGGGTGGTGGAACTGCGGGCGACTACCGGACCGCCGGAGGGGTCAGCAAGAGAAACAGCGGTAGGAACAGGAAGCAGCGTCAGTGTAGTGAAGTCGCGGAAGAAGCACCGGGAAGCGCCAGAGTCGAAGGTGAAGGAAAGCGAAGCGGTGGCGTCTGGCGACGGGGCGACGTCAGAGGCACCAAGGCTAAACAAAGCAGGGGCTTCTACGCCTGACGCAGCAGGGGAGGCTAAGCTAGGCATACCTACACTAGACGACAATGAGTAATAAGCGGGAAGCACACTAGAGTCATCAGCATACATCACATGCAGAGCAGAAACAATAGCATCCATGTCCAAGTCAAAAATGGGAATACTACGACTAAGCAAACTGTGCCAGTACGGGAGGTCTGGCGACGGGCCGAAGCGCTGACGAAACAGGTCGTCCAGGCGACGAAAGCAGCGAGGAGTGGTATGACCGGTCTTACCGCAAACAAAGCCGCGGCGAGGACTGGTCTGGATCTGGTACTGGCAACGCACGCCTCCCGAACCACCACCGGGGACACCACCACGCGCACGACCACCTCCAGCTCCAGGCCACCCGGGCGGGAGGACACTCGGCGGCCTCGTCTGCGGCGGCTGCTGCGACGGCTGCGGCTGCTGCGGCGACTGTGGAGGCGGCTGCTCAGCTGGACCGGGCAGGGTCCCCTCGTCCGCTCCAGCACCAGACGACTCGACTCCACCACCACCCCCACCTGCACCCCCTCTTCCGCCGCCGCGCCAAGCCTTGGGGCGGCGGCCCTTCCCCGGACGGAACTGCACGGCAGCAGCAGTCTCAGCCACAGCGGCAGAACCGTCGGAGAAGGTACACTGAGCGGGGGCACAACCCTGAAAGATAGGGACCGGCATGGTACCGCTCGCCTGGGCGTTGGAGCGGTGGCGGGTCTCTATAACAGTCAGGGTGTCTACAAAGTCGGTGAGGGTGAGCTCACCGGGGTGGATACTAAGGAAGCGGTCGCGAGCGGCGGCAAGGCGGTCAGGGAGGCGGGTGGCAAGCAGGTAGAGGGTAGAGGTAATAGGCGGCTGGCGGGCTCTAAGCTGTGCGTCAGTGCAGGCCGCTCGCCAGGTCTCATCTATCGTGCGCAGGTGGGCAGCCAGGTCAGTGACAGTGGGGAAGGACGCAAGGTCAGGAAAGAGCATCGGGAGGATCAGGCGACCCACCGAGGCAGCAGGAGGGGTGGAATAGCGCTTGAGGACAGCGTCTAAGTAAGCCTGGGCGGTAGTGATGGACCTAAAGCGAGGGCGCTCAGATGGGGGAAGGGCATTGCTAATGGCAAGTTGGGCGACAGCGTCTCGGGAAAGCCAGACAGAGCGCGCAAGGGCAGCGGCTGCAGCAGACTCGCGCTCAGCGGGTGTGGGGTCAGCGGGCAGCACAGCAGGGGGATCTGGGCAGGAGAGCATACCGTCAAGGTGTGCAGAAAGCAGGTGGCCATCCTGCCGCTGGCCAGTGAGGTGGCGACGTAGGTCGGCGAGCCACGCCTCGAACTCCAGAGGCTGGCCTTCAGCATCGAAGCGAAGCTCCGCCGCCATCAAGAGCAGTGCAGGACTGGACAGTGCGGTGCAAGGCAGTGCAGGGCAAGGCAGTGCAGCGCAGTGCAGTGCGGTGCAGGGCGGTACAGGGCGGTGCAGGTCAAGGCAGTGCGGTGCAATGCAGTACCGTTCAGTGCAGTGTGGTGCAGGGCGGTGCAGTGCGGTGCAGTGCGATATTGTGCGGTGCAGGTGAGGGGGGAACCGTACTAGAGAGAGTGCAGGGCCGGAGGAGGCACGACGAGCGGGCCGCACTCAGCTCGGGGCAGGACGGTCGCGGGCCGGCGAGGGCGCGCAGGGGCCGTCTGGGACGGGCGCGGGTCAGCTGGGACGGGCGCGAGGCCGGCTGGGACGCGCGCGGGCCGGCTGGGACGGGCGCGTGCCGGCAGGGACAGGCGCAGGGACCGAACGGGCAGGGTGCGGGGGTCGGCTGGGACGGGCGCGGGGCCGGCTGAGACGGGCACAGGGGCCGAGCGCGCAGGGCGCGGAGGTCGCGAGGGCGGCCGTGGGGCCGACTGGAACGGGCGCAGGGGCGGATGAGGACGAGGGCAGGGGCCCCTAGGGTAGCACGGGGGCCGCGAGGGAAGGCGCTGGGGCCGTCACGAGGGGCCGCTAGGGCAAGCGCGGGGGCCGCGAGGGCGCGCGCTAGGGCGGGCACGAGGGGCCGCTAGGGCGGTCGCTAGGACGGGCACGAGGGGCCGCTAGGGCAGGTGCTAGGGCGGGCACGAGGGGCCGCTAGGGCGGGCGCTAGGACGGGCACGAGGGGCCGCAAGGGCGGGGCGCTAGGCCGGCCAGGGCGGGCGCGACTAGGGCGGGCGCGGCTAGGGCGGGCGCGACTAGGGCGCGACTAGGGCGCGGCTAGGGCGGGCGCGACTAGGGCGGGCGCGGCTAGGGCGGGCGCGACTAGGGCGGGTAGGTCCTAGAGCGGAAGCGTGGGTGAGCGGGACCTACCTACTGCTGATACCATCTTAGAAACTGAACGAATGAATTGAGAGAGAGAGAGTACAGGAATATATCTAAGTGTTGTACCCTCTAAGAGATGACCCTATACAGTCTATGCAAAGTATAAGAGATACACATGTTTGACAGTTTGTACCCTCTACAGAAAGGTTCAGTAACAACCTACCAAGCCTATATTAAATTATAACTCATATAATTTTAACACACCCCCTAGGCTTGGTAGTGTCAAGCCCACGCACACACCAGGCCCCCAGAAGTCAGGAAATGTTTCCTGATTCAGGAAAAAAACAGGGTGTTGAGGAGTACCAGTCCTGATTTGCTAGGGTTTTGTTTTAGGCATTTCTTGAAATTTCAGGGTTTTTTTGTAAGGGATATCTGTTAGCTCAGTTTTTTTTTGTAAGGGATCCTGAAATTTCGGACTTGTATCGAGCATGGGTTCTGAGGGCCTCAGATTGCAGGCTTTTTACCCTGATTCAGAGTAAAATCAGGACTTTTTTCGGAGCTAACCCTGATGAGACAGGGAATTTTGGAGACTTACCCCTGAAATTTTAGGGATGTTTTGTGAGTAAACTCTGATCGCTCAGTGTTGCTATTTAAGTGGATCCTGTCACCTCGGCATAGCATAGGGGGACTACCCTGAATCTTGTAAGCATGATTCGTGGGCCCTGCCGTTATGTCCGCCTGTTTCCCCTGCTCCATGTGTGCTTGGGCGGGCAAATTTTGGCCTTCACCAAATCTTGGGCTAGTGTGGTGTGTGTTGGGGACTGTGAGGGTACGCACTGGCCCTTAGCAGGTTTTAGGCCACTATGCGCTGCTTGTTAGAAACTAAAATTTTAACAAGTATGGAATAGAGAGAGACAACAAGGGTATATACCTAAGAGTGTTCTACCCTCTACGAGGTGACCCTATACAGTCTATACCAATATATGTTATATATATGTTTGACACACCCCCTAGACTGCATAGGGGCAAATCCTAAACAAGCAGCTCAAGGCAGCACTACTAGTCCAGCCACTGAGACAAGGGTCTAAGGACCAGTCAAAATGGGGTACAGACAAGAAAAGAACAAGACCAGGGCGGCACTACTAGTCCAGCCACTGGGAGAGGACACAAGTCCAGTCTGAGTATACATATATAGATATATATAGGACAGTACAACGTCAAGGTCCTAGCAAGTGAGTGGCTACAGGAACTAAACCGAGCTGTACACAGTGCCGCTGATGATCTTTAGGCGCAAGCGCCTTCGTAAAGATATCACCTGTGTTGGCACCAGAGGCTAAGTGAACTACGCGGGCCTGGCGGCGCTGCTGTAGCTCGCGCAGGAGGAAGTACCGCAGCTGGATGTGCCTCACTCTGCCCTCAAGTCGAGGCTCCTAACACAGGAGTATCATGGCCCTGTTGTCAGCGTACAGGACCGGGGCAGAGCTAGGCCGCTCACCTAAGTCTGTGAGCAAGAAGGTCAGCCAGCGGAGCTCCTGTGCCGCCATGGCACCAGCATAGATCTCAGCCTCACAGCTCGACTGAGCAACAAACGACGAGCGAGTGGATCTCGAAGAGATAGCACCCGAACCAAGGCTAAAACAGTAGCCCTGCGACGACCTGAGCGTCTCAGAGTCGTCTGCCCAAGAAGCGTCTGTGTGTCCAGTGAGGACCACTGGCCTGCGTCCTCCTAACACTAACCCCATGCCTGATGTACTTGCTAGATATCGCAAAACCCTCTTAGCGGCCGACCAGTGCTGTGGTCGGTGTCTGCCAGTGGCCACAAAGCGAGCCAGGATGCTGAGAGGGTATGCGAGATCTGGGCGAGTGCAAGTCATCAGGTACATGAGGCAACCCACCAGCTCTGCGTAGGGGCCGCTGGGCTCTACTGGCTCCTACGGAACAGGAGCGGAAAGCCCGTGGTCTACAGGTAGAGGTGTGGGCTATGCAGAGGAGAACTGAAGACCGAACCTGTGAAGGACCTGACGCACCAAGTGTGACTGAGTGAGAGTGATGGTGCGTGCTGCTTTGTCCCTAGAGATCTGCAAGCCAAGGTAGCGTCGCAGCTCTCCAAGGTCAGTGCAGGTGTGTCTCTTCAGCAGTTCGGCTTTCACAGAGGCCAGTGCATCCCTGTCAGCAGTAGCAAAGACCAGGTCGTCTACGTAGACAAGGATGTAGAACGGAGTCTGGCCGGAACACACAAACAGCGAGGGGTCAGCGGACGACGGAAAGAAGTGCAGGTCTGCTAGCGTGGCCGTAGCGTGTCGTGCCACTCGCGCGGAGCCTGACGCAGGCCGTAGACCGGGCGCCTGAGAAGCCACTGGGTCCCAGGGGGGAAGGTACCAGTGAACCCTTGCGGCTGGCGCAGGTAGACCTGCTCGTGTAGGCTGCCCTAAAGGAAAGCAGTAGAGAAGTCGAGGGAGTGAAGCTCGTAGTCGCGCTGTGCTGCTACGTGTAGCAGCGCCCGAAGAGTAGTCATCTTCGGGGTCGGGGCGAAGGTCTGGAAGAAGTCCACCCCCTCGCGCTGACTGAAGCCTCTAGCCACGGAGCGCGCCTTGAAGACAGGCGGCTCTCCAAGCCGGCGCTTCACCTTGAAGAGCCACCGACCATCGACTACGTTCACCCCAGGAGGGGGAACTACGTCGACGTAGGTGCCGGTGGATCTCCTAGATGCCATCTCCTGCTCCATGGCAGCTATCCACTGAGAGGCCCATGGTCCCGAGGTGGCCTCAGCGTAGGTGCGAGGGGTCGAGATGTCGAAGGCGTTGGGGTCACCCTCAGGGACTAAAAGCATGGAGCAGAGATGGGGAGCAGCCTCGGAAAGGAAAGCAAGCTCGTACTGCCTGTCCTCTAGGACGTCACTGCCAAGGGCGGGAGCACCCCCGACGGACGGAGGACGGGCAGGGTCAGAGACCAGAGCGGTAGCGTAGTCGAGGCGGCGGGTGGAGGCGAAGTCAGCGATAGCAGCGACAAGCGCGTCAAGGCGCGAGACAGGAACAGCAGAGTCGGTAACGAGGGAGGCTAGAACCCGAGGGACAAGAGGACGAGCGGCATGGAGGTAGTCCGAGAACGGAGAAGGCGCAATAGCAAGCGACGAGGGAGGAGGGGAGGGAAGGAGGGGAGGATGAAACAGGTGGGAATGGAGCAACATAGGGTGAGTGCGCAGAACAGAAGAGGCGGGACGGGCATGTGAGGGACGGCGGGACCAAACATGGGACAGAGGGGTAGGGTCAGGAGACAGCGGAGGGGACACAACAGGAGAACGAGGAGGAAGACGGGCCGGAGACGAGTCTGGCGGCGGGAAAACAGGACCGTAGACCGGAAGGTCAGCAGGCGGCGGGGGAGACACCGGCGAGTGGTCCGGGGAGGGAAGGCCGAGCAGGCGGAGAGCGGAGACCGGCGGTGACGGCAGCTGCGGCGGCGGCGACGGCTGGGCCGGAACGCTCGTACCAGGAGAGGCACAACGACTGTCGGCAGGACACTCAACAGCAGAACCCCCAGAGCCAACACCCCCAGAGCGAGAACCCTCTCCAACACCAGCGGCACCCCCAGAAGTCGCAGGACAAACACCCGCCTCCACACCAGCACCCCCAGGGGCCACGGGCGACCGCGGCAGTGGCGGCGACGACTGCGGCGGCGACGGCTGCAGCGGGGTCGGCGACTGCGACAGTGGGGGCGGAGGCACCGGAGAAGGGGGACGCGGCAAGGACAAACCGGGGGAACCACCAGAGTCAGCAGACTCCTCAACTGGGACAACCGACGGGAGGGGAGTGACGTGAGAGACACCAGACGGGGCAGGATGCGGCGGGAGAGGAGCAGGGGCTACCGGGGGAGGGGGAGCGAGGAACAGGGGCGGGGCAACCGGGAGACCTCGGTGAGGGAAGTGACGGTAGAAGGAGACAGACTCGTCAAAGGTGACGTCACGAGAGTGGAGGAAGCGGTGAGACGGCGGGTGGTAGAAAAGCCAGTCAGACGAGTCCAGGGGAAAACCGAGGAAGACACAGGGGACAGTGCGGGCAGTGAGCTTGTCCGTGCCAGAGGCACGAACGTGAGCAAAGCAGCCCCAGACGTGGAATGCAGACGCGTCACCGGGGGACCCGGTCCAAAGGAGGGTCGGCGAAACCTGCGGCCGCTGGGAGCGTGGCCACAGGTTAAGCTGGTGAGCAGCGTAGCGAACGGCGAACGGCCACAGAATATGGGGGGCATCGGCATGGATCATGGAGGTACGGGCGACCTCCATGACCAGGCCGATGCGGCGGTCAGCAACCCCATTCTGCTGTGGCGAGTCCAGCAAGGTGTACGGCTGGGTGATGCCCTCCGCACGACAGAACTGTCCAAGCCGACCAGAGGCGAACTCGCCGCCACGGTCAGAGTGGAGGCACAACACGGGGAGACCGCGGTGGAGACGCGCAGCCACAACCCATGGGAGAAGAACGTCGGGCACGTCGGCCTTCCGCTCCAAGGGAAACACCGTGGTGTAGCGCGTGTAGTCGTCAACGAGCACAAGAAAGTAGCGCTCACCACGCGGTCCTGGGACGGGGGCAGGGCCCCAAACGTCCAGGTGCAGGGTCTGAAGAGGGGCAGTAGCAGGGCGCAGCGAGGAGGAGTGAGGAGAACGGCGGAGCCGGCCCTCGACGCAAGGCGTGCACGGTGGCGCAGTCGAGGGAGGAAGGGCGGGGAGCGACGCAGGGAGACCTAAGACAAGACCGTGCTGGGACATGTGACGCAGACGAGGGAGGGCAGGGTGACCTAAGCGGTGGTGCCAGAGAAGGGACGGGTGAGTGAGGGAACGACACGAGCAAGCTGCAGCAACCTGGGAGGACGTACCAACCGGAGGGGAAGCGGTGTCTAGGGTAAACAGACCGGACACTGGGTCCCGGGGGAACGTCGCAAGGGGGGAACCTGAGACAGCCTCAGAACAGACAGCGAACCGCTCGTGCCCGGGGAACGTGGTGGTGACGCCGAGGTCCTGAAGACAGCCGACACCAACCAGGTTCCTCGAGAATGAGGGAACGTGGAGGCCTGTAAGGGAGCCCGAGGGAACTGCTGGACAGGGAAGGGACGTAGAACTGCGAGCGACGACAGGACCCGCAGAGGGGTCAGCGAGAGAGACGACTGCTGGCGTAGCAAGCGGCGTAAGTGCAGAACGGTCGCGGAAGAAGCAGGCAGAAGCACCGGAGTCGAGGGTGAAGGACAGCGCCGCAGTGGCGGGGCACCTCAAGGAGGAAGGCCCACTGCTGCGGGAGCTGCGGCTGGGACTGCGGCTGCTGCTGAGACGGCGGCTGCAGCGCGGGCTGCTCCTGCTGCGGCTGGGGCTGCTGCTCCTGACCACTAAGGCTAGTCCCCCCAGACGGACTACTCTCACGACCACCAACACCACTACCGGCGCCACCACCCCGACCGCTCTGGCGACCACGGCCACTGCGGCGCGAGCGCTGCTGCGGGTGGACCACAGCAGCCGTCTCAGTGAGGGGGGTGGCCGTGTCGACCGCAGCCGAAACGTCAGTGAACGTGCACTGGGAGGGGGCACAGCCGTGAAAGATAGAGACTGCCGGCGAACCGCTCGACTGAGCGATAGTGCGCTGGCGAGTCTCGATCTCGGTGAGGATGTCGACAACGGCGGTGAGAGTGAGGTCAGCTGGGTGCAGGCTAAGGAAGTGATCGCGAGCACTAGCGAGGCGGTCTGGCAGGCGCATGGCGATAAAATAGAGCGTCATGCAGAAAGGGGGGGGGAGCGCAGTGAGCTGGGCAGCAGTGCAAGCAGTGCGATAGCGGGTCTCTAGGGTACGCAGGTGAGTGGCAAAGTCTGCGACGGTAGGGAAAGCTGCAAGGTCTGGGAAAAGCATAGGGAAGAGCAGGCGAGCAGCAGAAGCAGAGGCGGGTATGGAATAGCGGGCAATAACAGCGTCTAAATATGCTTTGGCCGTCTCAAGAGCAGCAAAACGCGAGCGCTCAGAGACAGGGAGGGCGTGGCTAATGGCAACCTGAGCAGCTGCATCTCGGGAGTCCTAGACCGCACAGGCAAGCACAGCAGTAGAGAAGGTCTCACGGTCAGCAGAGGAGGGATGAGCAGGGAGGGGAGCAGGTGCTGGGGGGCAAGGGAGCTAGCCGTCAACATGGACGACCAAAGAGTGGCCATCCTGGCGCTGACCTGTAAGCTGGCGGCGGAGATCGGAGAGCCAGGCGGCGAAGTCAACCGCATGGCCCTCGGCATCCAATCGGAGCACGAAGTGCGCCATCGTGTAGGGTCAGCGGCACAGCTCCACAGGAACACAGCGACACAGAACCACAGCGACAGCCCCCTTCCAGCACGGCGGCCTTGAAGCGCCTCAGCATGGGCGAGCAGAGGGCACGGCAGGTGCGGTGGGGCCAGGCAGGTGCTGGCGGGGCCAGGCAGGGGTGACGGGTCCAGGAGGCGCGGCAGGGCCAGGCAGGCGCGACGGGCAGGTAGGGGCCGCGGGGCCAGGAGGCGCGGCGGGGCCAGGCAGCGCGGCGGAGCCAGGCAGGTGCGGCGGGACCAGGAGGCGCAGTAGGGCGAGGCAGGCGCGGCGGGGCCAGGAGGCGTGGCAGGGCCAGGCAAGCGCGGCGGGGCCAGGTAGGCGCGGCGAGGCCAGGCAGGGGCAGCGGAGCCAGGCAGGCACAGCGGGTCCAGGGAGGCGCGGCGGGGCCAGGCAGGCGCGGCGGGGCTAGGCAGGGGCGGCGGAGCCAGGCAGGCGCGACTGGGCCAGGCAGGCGCGGCGAGGCCAGGCAGGCGCGGCGGGGCCAGGGAGGCGCGACAGGGCCAGGCAGGCGCAGCGGGGCCAGGCAGGCGCGACGGGGCCAGGCAGGCGCGGTTGGGGCCAGGGAGGCGCGACGGGGCCAGGCAGGCGCAGCGGGGCTAGGCAGGCGCGACGGGGCCAGGCAGGCGCGGCTGGGGCCAGGGAGGCGCGACGGGGCCAGGCAGGCGCAGCGGGGCCAGGCAGGCGCGGCTGGGGCCAGGGAGGCGCGATGGGTGCTAGGAGGCACGAGGGGCCCAGGAGGGGCGCGACAGGCTAGGAGGTGCGATAGGAGCCCAGTAGGGGCGCGACAAGGTCTAGGAGGCGCGGCAGGGGCCCATGAGGGGCGCGACAGGGCCTAGGGGGGGGCAGCGCAACGGGGCCTAGGTGAACGCGCGACGGGGCCTTGGAGGCACGGGCGGAAGCGGTAGGTGGGAGGGGTCGAACCTACGGATGATACCATGTTAGAAACTAATAATTCAACAAGTATGGAATAGAGAGAGACAGCAAGGGTATATACCTAAGAGTGTTGTACCCTCTACGAGGTGACCCTATACAGCCTATACCAATATATGTTATACATATGTTTGACACTGCTGGGGGCTGTGTGAGGGCAGATATTGCCCCTTCGACAAATTTAGTGCTAGTGCATGTTGAGGGGGACTGTGAGGGCACGTGTGTTAAAGGGCTAGTAGAACTAGGCTAGGAGGTAGTGAAGGCCGCCATGAAAGTGGCGGCGGGGTTTAGCTAGGAGGGAAGAAAAGTGTCGAGAGAAAAAGAGAGCTGGAGTAGTAAGAGAGAGGCATACAAGGAGGGGTTTGTACCCTCTACAGAAAGGTTCAGTAACAACCTACCAAGCCTATATAAATTATAACTTAGATAATTTTAACACACCCCCTAGGCTTGGTAGTGTCAAGCCCACACACACACCCCCACACCCCCTAACTAAGCACCCATGCCCAGCAGCAGCTGAGATGCCGTCGGGACTGGTCCAGTCCCACGGCCCGGGAGCGGCGGTAGTGACGAGAGCGGGGTCGGCGACGGCGTGCGGCGGCAGCAGGCCAGCGGCAACAGCGGCGTCGGCGGCGGCGGCTTCAATCGTCAGAGGCTACTGCAGCGGCCCCCGCCCTCTCGGCGGCATGGCCAGGCTCCTCGGCGACGGGGACGGCCATCACGAGGCAATCGTCGACTGTGGCAAGGAAGGGGGAACGGAGGGGAAGGAAAGGGGGGGGGGGGGGAGCGGGGCGTAGTCTAGAATCACGCCGGCAGCAGGTCCGGCGGCACCACTGACGATGCGCGGCCGGCTGTCGCCCGACGACGCCGCCACGGCAGCCAGAAGACGCCGCCACAGCGCGACGTCGATGCCGCGGCGGCGAGGCGGAGGTGCGACGGTAGCACGACTAAGCCGCCGCGGCATCTCGGAGAGGCCGCCACGGCGGCAAGGAAAGGCAAGGCCGCCACGGCGGCAGTAAAACTGAAGGCCGCCATCGGCGGCACGGAACGAAGACAGGCGAAAGACAAGTACGCGGCGGAAGCGTGGAGAGCAGGCCCGTAAACGGTCACCTGCTCTGAAACCATGTTAAAGGGCTAGTAGAACTAGGCTAGGAAGTAGTGAAGGCCGCCATGAAAGTGGCGGCGGGGTTTAGCTAGGAGGGAAGAAAAGTGTCGAGAGAAAAAGAGAGCTGGAGTAGTAAGAGAGAGGCATACAAGGAGGGGTTTGTACCCTCTACAGAAAGGTTCAGTAACAACGTGTTGGCCCTTCGACAACTTTGGCGCTACTTTCTGTCTACTGGGGTGGGGACTGCGTGAGGCGAGGACACGTGTTCCCTCAGCCAGATTTAGGGTACGATACGCGCCATAGGGCTTGGTGATCTAAAGCGTGCCAAAAACGAAATTGATGGTCAGCGCCAAGAGCGTAAAATGGAATATATAACTGTAGAGGAGGATTTGGCTCTGCGGAAAAAATATATGTAACTCTGATTGCTCAGCGAAATTTTTTAAGGGAACCCTGAAAACTCAGCGAAATTTTCGGGGGAGGCCCTGAAAAATCAGGCTAAACCAGGGGGGGGACCCTGAGCACTCAGGGTGCCTCAAAAACAATCTTAGGCCCTCTGAGGCTCTGCAAGAGAAGAGATTCCCTCCGCCCCTGCAATCTCGTCGCCCCCCCCCCCCCCCCCCTTACTCAGCCCTCCCCCCTCTCCCCCCCACCAATTGTCGATTCCTGCCCATCCCCCAATCTCGCCCAACGCGCAAGAATTCGCTACGAATTTCCAGCACCCTCAACAATCAAGACTTGAACACACATAATCCATAAACTAAAACATGTATAGAAACTTTTAGAAAACAAGTTTTTTTTTTTTTTTTTAAGTAATTCTGATGGCTCATGATTTTTTTTTGGGGGACCCTGAAAATTCAGAATTTTTTTAAGGGAGAATCCTGATGGATCAGGAAGCCTCAAAACCAATCTAGGGCCCTGACCCACACCCACACCCACACTGTCAAACATGTGTATCTCTTATACTTTGCATAGACTGTATAGGGTCATCTCTTAGAGGGTACAACACATAGATATATTCCCTGTCCTCTCTTTCTCTTTAGTCATTCATTCCGTTTTGAGATGGTATCAGCAGTAGGTAGGTCCCGCCCACCCACGCTTCTGCTCTAGGACCTACCCCCCCCTAGTCGCGCCCGCCCTAGCCGCGCCCGTCCTAGCTGCGCCCTGCGCGCCACCTCCCCTTGAGACCAGCGCCCGTCCTAGCCGGCCCCGTGGCTGCCCTAGCGCCCCGCCCCAGCAGCCCCTCGTGCCCGACTCCGGGATCGCCCTAGCGGCCCCTCGTGCCCGCCCTCTCGGCCCCTTCGCCCGTGCCCGCTCTAGCGCCCGTCCTAGCCGGCCCCGTGCCTGCCCTAGCGCCCCGCCCTAGCGGCCTCTCGTGCCCGTCCCCGCGCTCGCCCTAATGGCCCCTCGTGCCCGCCCTAGCGCCCGCCCTAGCGGCCCCCCCCCGTGCTCGCTCTATCGGCTCCTCGTGCCCGCCCTAGCGCCCGCCCTAGCGGCCCCCGCCCTAGCCATAGTTGGCCCCTTCGCCCGTCCCAGCCGGCCCCGCGCCCGTCCTGCCCCGAGCTGTGTGCGGCCCGCTCGTCGTGCCTGCTCCGGCCCTGCACCCTCCCTGGTACGGTTCCCCCATCACTTTCACCGCACTGCACCGCACGGTACCGCATTGCACTGCACAGCACCGCACTACACCGCCCTGCACCGTACTGCACCGCACGGTACCGCTCTGCACAGCCCTGCACCGTACTGCACCGCACTGCACCGCACTGCACCTCACTGCCCTACACTGCCTTGTACCGCACTGTCCTGCACAACTTATGATGGCGGCGGAGCTTCGCTTCGACGCTGAAGGCCAGCCTCTGGAGTTCAAGGCGTGGCTCGCCGACCTCCGTCGCCACCTCACTGGCCAGCGTCAGGATGGCCACCCGCTCTCCGCACACCTTGACGGTACGCTCCCCTGCCCAGACCCCCCTGCTGTGCTGCCCGCTGACCCCACACCAGCTGAGCGCAAGTCTACTGCAGCCGCTGCCCTTGCGCGCTCTGTCTGGCTTTCCCGAGACGCTGTCGCCCAGCTTGCCATTAGCAATGCCCTTCCCCCGTCTGAGCGCCCTCGCTTTAGGTCCATCACTACCGCCCAGGCTTTCTTAGATGCTGTCATCAAGCGCTATTCCACCCCTCCTGCTGCCTCGGTGGGTCGCCTGATCCTCCCGATGCTCTTTCCTGACCTTGCGTCCTTCCCCACTGTCGCTGACCTGGCTGCCCACCTGCGCACGATAAATGAGACCTGGCGAGCGGCCTGCACTGACGCACAGCTTAGAGCCCGCCAGCCGCCTATTACCTCTACCCTCTACCTGCTTGCCACCCGCCTCCCTGACCGCCTTGCCGCCGCTCTCGACCGCTTCCTTAGTATCCACCCCGGTGAGCTCACCCTCACCGACTTTGTCAACACCCTGACTGTTATTGAGACCCGCCACCGCTCCATCGCCTAGGCGAGCGGTACTGTGCCGGTCCCTAACTTTCAGGGTTGTGCCCCCGCTCAGTGTACCTTCTCTGACGGTTATGCCGCTGTGGCTGAGACTGTTGCTGCCACGCAGTACCGTCCGGGGAAGGGCCGCCGCCCCAAGGCTGGGCGCGGCGGAGGAGGCTGGGGTGCAGGTGGGGGTGGTGGTGGTGGAGTCAGGTCATCTGGTGCTGGAGCGGACGAGGGGACCCTGCCTGGTCCAGCTGCGCAGCCGCTTCCGCAGTCGCAGCAGCAGCAGCCGCCACAGTCGCAGCAGCCACAGCCGCCGCAGCAGCCACAGCAGCCGCCGCAGACGAGGCAGGCGAGTGTCCTCCCGCCCGGGTGGCCTGGCGCTGGAGGTGGTCGTGCGCGTGGTGGTGTGCCGGGTGGTGGTTCGGGAGGCGCGCGTTGCCAGTACCAGATCCAGACCTGTGAGAGTACGACCCCGTTACACCACTTGTCCCTTTTCTTATTTCCTTCCTCTCTCATTCCTCTTTTTATCTCATCTTATTTGGTTTCCTATTCTCCATTTTCCATTAACCTTTGGTTTATCCTGCTATTATAGTTATATCACCGACCAGGCTTGGGATGTACTGGTGCGCTATCTGGCGTAATCCTGCTGTAATCCCTTAAAACCAATAGCCTCGCGTGGCTATACGCAGGGCGATTCTATCTTCTAGAAGGGTCTATTCCCTTAGGATAAGATAAACCTGGTTACCTGATGTACTTTGGAAGTATAAAAACGCCTTGTACTGATCGATAGTGCAACCTTTCCTCGACACATTCGATCCTGTGACACTTGGTAATCAGAGCTTTTCTCACTCGACCGCGCTCAGCTAAGCAGCAGCAGCGGGGATCCTGCCTCGAAAAACCGCCGGGGGCGACCAATTCGACGCCGATTCTGGTAAGCACCAGCTCCGCGTTTTTTCGAATTACCCCCTCCGCGCGTGTTTTTGAACAGGATGGCGAACCTCGACAACGCCGAGGTTACCCAGCAGCTCTTCGCGCGCATCGCAGCCTTTCAGGAGGAGATGCAAGCGGACCGCGAAGCATGGCGAAACGAGTTCGAGCGAGTAACTCGACTCGCCGGAGCGCAACACGAAAGGACAACGGCGACAACGCAGCAGTCGCAGTAGTTTCTTGAGGCTCCGAAACCGCGCCCACCTGAGCCGTTTGATCCGAGCGATCGAAACTCCGACGCCTGCAGATGGATCGCCGGGATGGAGATCTACTTCGCAGCCGTCGGATGGAGCTCGCCAGTCTGGGACGGTCAACGCGTACGACTCGCGGCGACACTGATGCGAGGGCCGGCACTCGAGTGGATTGGCGGCAACAGTACCTTCATCCACGGTGAAGCCACGTGGCAGCAGTTCCGCACCGACCTGCTGAAACGATTCGAGCCGATAAATTCGAGTTTCCTTGCCCGGGAAAAAATTCATCGACACCGACAGTTCAGGAGTGTAGCGCAGTACACACAGCAGATGGATGAATTTTATAACCGCATTCCCGACCTGACCGAAGGGGAAAAAGTACAGTCGTACCTCGCCGGGCTGAAGACCGAAGTCAAACGACAGGTGGCAGCGTCAAACTACGCGAGCTACAGTGACGTCGTATCGGCCGCGGAGCGCTTCGACATGGTCAACGCCGGAACACGACGGACGCACGTCGGCAGTACGCGACAGGGCGACCGCTCGGCTCACCCCACGTTCGCCGACACGATGGAAGTCCACAGATTCGAAGGGCGGCCACGTCCGAAAAACACCAACTACACGTGTGATTTTTGCGGGGTGCCGGGTCATCGAATCTTCGACTGCAACAAAATGAAAGCCTTACGCGCAGAGTATCGGGCACGCAACAGTGGCGGAAATCCCTTCGGCCAATCAGAAGCCAAAAAACGGGACTCGCCAGTGATTGCGGATCTAGCTGGCGAAAATAAAAAGATCCGGAAGCGGCCGCGGGATTCCGAGAAAATCAACTTCAACGAAGCTGATTCGACGCGAGAAGGAGGAAATGAAATGGGAAAATCTCCACCCCACGACCAGTCTTCGCCAGGGAAAATCGCCGAGGAAAAAATACGACTCCGCGAAAAAAGACTCTGCCGAGACAGGGAAACTCCTTGAAGACCCAAGAAATTATAAGGATTCGTTAAAGTTATCTTACAAAGATGCTTTAATGAAAACTTATGATTTTCGAGGAGCTAGAGCCTTGGAGAAATTTCGAGAGGGACTCCTAAAGAAGCAGACACCTGTGGAGATTATACCAGTACCAGACAACTTGGGGACCAAATTAAGGAGTGTGGAAAGAAGCCGACCTTTCCACGAAGTCAACGACCTCTCCCGACACCAGCCCACAACGACCACCCGTTCCCCAGGGAAGACGTCGGTGGAGCTGAAGCAGCTCAAGAGGAAGCTGGGGGTCTACAAGAAGCTGCACAAACCCCGAATTCCTTCTCCTACGGATGCATCCAGTTCTTCGGCATCAATGACGCGCACAGTCGTCAATGAAACTCCGGGCCCTGGAGAAGAGCCGTTCTCCAAGTAGCCTCGGCCAGCTGCCAGCTCAGGAGTAGATAGCAACACAAAGGTGTGTACGGAATATTGGGATGTACCCTATGACCCAGTCAATGAGACTATCTTTGGGTACTCCGAGCAACGCCTGCCCCTCGTGCTCGAGGTCATCTGCAAAGGACGACGCCTCCAAGCACTCGTGGACAGCGGAGAGTCACACACCGTCTGCAACAAGGCAGTAATCGACCGACTACGGGAAGAGTACAAGCCATCAGGATTCTTTGCAACGATGGTGGACGGCAGCAAGTTACCAGTATACGGCGAAGTAGTGCTACACCTACAAATCGGGCCACTGCGCTGGAGACCTGCTCTCCCCATCACCAACATAAAAGGGCTTGACCTGATCTTCGGGCGAGACTTCTTGAAAAGATTCAACCCCGAGATCAACTGGGTGAACCGCACCGCAAGCATCTACAACAATGGACGGAGAGTACAGCTACCTAACTGGGACGATACAGGAGATATCCTAGTGGAGACACTCGCCAGATTCGAAAAGGACGTGAAGCGAACGGACACCGGGTTCCTGGCGATAGCAACAGAGGTGGAGAATGACAGAGAGAAAGCCTCGGAACCTCCAGAAAAAGTCAAGGACTTACTGAAGGAGTTCCAAGACATTCTTCCTGACGATCTTCCGAACGAGCTACCGCCATACCGAACGCATCAACACGAGATCGTGGAGGAACCGGGATCGAAGCCGACCTTCCGAGCACCATACCAGCTCAGCCCTACGGAGCTGACCGACATGAAAAAACAGATCGAGTATCTCCTAGCCAAAGGACTCATCCGGCCATCCACTTCGTCATACGGTGCCCCAGTACTCTTCACACCGAAACCGGACGGAAGCCTGCGCATGTGCATCGACTACCGAGCTCTTAACAAGCAGACCATCAAGAATAAATATCCAATACCGTGAATCGATGACCTTCTTGACCAGCTTCGGGGAGCTACGGTATTTTCCAAACTGGATCTGCGGTCCGGATACTGGCAGATACGGATGGCGGACAACTCTATCCACAAAACTGCTTTCCGAACTCGGTACGGATCGTACGAGTATTTGGTAATGCCGTTCGGACTCACCAATGCACCGGCAACGTTTCAAGCCGAAATGAACCACATTCTACGACCACTTTTGGACGAGTGCGTGGTGGTGTACCTGGACGACATCCTCATCTACTCGCGCGACATGAAGCAGCACGTCGAGCACCTACAACGCGTCTTCAAAATTCTTCGACGAGAACGGTTCTACGTCAAACTGTCCAAGAGCGAATTCGCCCTTGAGAAGGTCCAGTTCCTAGGACACCTGGTGAGCTCTCAAGGAGTTCACGTCGACCCCAAGAAAATCGAAGCCGTACGTACGTGGAAGACACCCGAGAACGTGAAGGAGTTGCAGCAGTTCCTAGGCTTCGCTAATTATTACAACAGGTTCGTGCCACAGTATGCGAAACTCGCAGCACCCCTCACGAATCTGCTGAAGAAGAACACGCCCTATAAATGGGAACCAAAGCACCAGGAAGCCGTGGAGCAGCTGAAACAAGCACTCACGACCGCACCGGTACTCATCTTGCCAGATCCCGAACGCGACTACGTAATCGAAGCTGACGCCAGCGACCAGGCAGTGGGAGCAGTCTTAATGCAAGACCAGGGGAATGGACTGCAACCAATCGCCTACCTCAGCAAGAAACTACATGGAGCAGAACTAAACTACCCGATACACGACAAAGAGGCCCTTGCCATCGTCATCGCCTTCAAAGCGTGGAGATGTTATCTCGAAGGACGAAGAACAACCGTCTACAGTGACCACTGCAGCCTGAAATACTTGAAGACACAACCCAACCTTTCCAGGCGGCAGGTCCGGTAGATCGACTTCCTCGAGACACACTTCCACTACGACATCGTGTACAAGCCCGGCCACAAAAACAAAGCAGACGCTCTTAGCCGGCCTGCACACGTTGCCGCCATTCAGATTGAAGGGATGAATCCACTACTCAAGGGACTCTTCACACACGGGTACACCATCGACCCCGAAACCCCCTTGGTGGAAAAGCGGCATTTGCTACAGTGGGACAATGACATTTTGACCGGAAAGGATCAACGAAAATTTGGATCCCCAATTACCCTCCTTTGTGCCAGTTGTTGTGTGATGTCATCATATGCTATCACATTCTGTCTGCCTCCCATCCCATATTTTTTCAACTTGCATGTGTGGTTTGAACGTGTGCAAGAATTTGTGTGTGATGTGTTCTGGAGTTTGGGAATGTGTTTTGTGTTATTTTGTTTGAGCAGGTTTTTTTGTGATGATAGATCTTGAGAAGATCTTTCCGACGCAACGAGAATCCCTTCAATCGGAGCAAGAACGCGAAAGCTATGAAGATTCAAAGTTCATGAGCTTGCGTTACAATTGCGGCGGTTACAAAGTGAAGTTGTGGGGTGACTCTATATGGAGTTGGGACCTTTGGGGGTTTGGGAAATTTGTCACTCACTGTAACAGCTGCAAATTGGTTGGGAACAACCAAGCTAGGTTGGCAAGGGTGGCCAACTTGGATGGATTGGTTGGGAAGGGACAAATGTCAAAGTTGGGGTTCCTATAGGGAGGGAATCTTTGTGCTTATGGGGTTTCCTTGGTTGGGGACTCTCTTGGGACCTTCCCTCTCATCCCTCTCTTCCTATCCCAACCTTTCTCTTGCTCCTTCTAATTCCTTGTGAGATTCTTGAACTTTGATTGAACCTTTGAGATTGAGTTAAGTTCTCCTCCTACAGCTTACCCCCTAGTGCGTCGAAAGCCATAGCGTCGCGAATACTTTATCAATCAACATGATTCAAATTGGGAACGGTAGCTGAGATTAAGAGCTACAACATATCCAAGTTTCGCGACATTCCAACGGCTAGTTGTTTGTCGACGTCGTTTCTTGTGAAGACGACTTTTCTGTCCAGAATTTCGGATTTATATTTTGAGTAATTCTAGCTCCTAAGTTCACCTAGACTCTGTCCTTAATCCTAACAAGTGGTATCAGAGCAATATTAAGGACATTGAGAGGAGTCTACAGAAGTTTGAAGACCCTTCTAGACCCACCATGGCCTGTGGGTGTGCCTAAGTGGTGTTCTAAAGGTTGGATGTGTCTTCCGCTAAGGGGAAACTCTGCCGAAATTTCGTGGACGCCGACACTTGTGAAAATATCGAGGGAGCTGAGTGTGGACAGCAAAGGGGAGCTGAAATTCGTCATTTCTCAAGGAGAAGATGAATGAGAGAGGAGGAGATGCTAATGGAAGAGGAGCTGTACCTGAGAAGACAAGTGAGCCGCCGCCATCAAAAGTTGAAGCTTTGGATGGCTCCAACTATGAGGAATGGAGCGGACGGATGAGGAGTGCCTTCAAACGCTACAAGCTACTGAAGATTGCTGTTGGGGAAGAGAAGATGCCGGAAGAAGGCGAAGCACGTGAACGGTGGATTGAGAAAAGCACGGTGCTTTTCGACCTCATCCTTCAATCGGTCAACAAGGAGATGTTCGAGCACATCAAGGATCTTGTGGAAGCGGATGATTCGGGTCCAAGGGCGTGGAAACTACTACGCGATGTGATTCAGCCCAACACTCTCCTGATGGTGATCGTGCTCGAGAAGGAACTTGCTGCCATCTCCATGCGACCAGGGGACGATGTGAAGCCGGTCCTTGACAAGATCAAGGACACCTATGCAAGGATGGCAGCAGCGGGCAGCAGTGTATCTCAGCTGCAGCAGTGCACCAAGATCATCTCGGTGTTGGACAACTCTTGGGACAACCTCATCCCCACCCTCAACTCTCAACAAGATCAATGGACACCTGAGTGGCTAAGGCAGCAGATTCTGCAGGAGGACTTCCGCAGACGCCATGTGGGAGGCGGTGCTGCCACTAAGACTGCTGAGGGGTATGGAGCTGCAGGGCGCGGCAGAGGAAGAGGGGGTTGGAGAGGCCGAGGCCGTGGGAGGAGCTTTGGCAGAGGTAGAGGCCGAGGTGACTATAATGAGGGGCATGGGAGCTCTAGTGGCAGGGGGAGTACCAGAATGGAGGGCACCTGCTGGTACTGCAAGAAGATAGGGCATCCTTGGTTCAAGTGCTTCAGCAGGCCGGAGGGATGGGCACCTCCAGGCATGAAGCCACCCAGTGGTGAACGCGCACAAGGTGGCGCTGTGCAAGGCTCAGGTGCACAAGGTGAAGGTGCACAAGGTAATGCCTATCCTGGTTTGTTTCTTATGGTTGAGGATGTGCATGGGCATGAGGGTGATGTGGGATTTGTGGGAAAGGTTGTGATGCACCCTCTCACGCACTGGGTGATTGATTCGGGTTGCACCAGTCACATGACCCCACGGGCAGATTTGCTTGATGAGGTAAAACCCCCTGGGAAGATTAAGTATGTGGCAGCAGCGTCAGGTGCTTTGCTCCCCGTGATTGGTGTTGGGAATGCCAAGGTTAAGGGAGCTAATGGGGAGCTTGTGGGGCTTGGGAATGTTCTGCTGGTTAAAGGCTTGTCTGCTAACCTTCTCTCTGTGCGGCGGCTGCAGAAGAGTAAGGCCGAAGTGACCTTTGGACCAACCAGCTGCCGTGCTAAGCTTGGGAAGAAGGTGCTGTGGAGTCTGGAAGAGGAGACCAGCTGCATCAAGGACCTGTGGCAGCTGCCCATCATCCCTTGGAATGGGAAGACTCCAACAGCAGCAACGGCAGCAGTGGCAAAGGCAACAGCAGGAGGAGATGCAACTGCACCAACTGATGGGGTGCTGGAAGCAGTCAAGAAAGTGCAGAAGCAGCAGACACATGGTGAGGTGCTTGCTGGTGTGGATGCGAGTGCGGCATGGGCTAAGGCTTCATCAAGGAGTGGAGAGGCCGATTGGGAGACATGGCATGAGAGGTTGTGTCATGTGAACTTCCCTATGCTGCAGAAGTTGGTGAAGAATGGGAGCCTGAAGGGCTTGGAGGTGAAAGGGGAAGTGAAGGAGATTGGGAGCTGCCCTACATGCTTGGAGACCAAGTTCTCCAAGTTCCCCTTCAACAGTGCAACTGGACCATCCAAGACCCCACTTGCACTTGTGCACATGGATGTGGTGGGGCCCACAAGAGCCCCTTCCCTCTCAGGCAGCCGCTATTTCTTGACAATTGTGGATGACCACACTTGGGCAGTGTGGGTTTACCCTTTGAAGAGCAAGGGGGAGGTGGCAGCGGCTGTCCTTAAGGAGTGGATGCCGAGAGCTCAGAGGGAATGCGGACACAAGGTGAAGGTGATCCGTAGTGACAATGGTGGGGAGTTCATTGGAGCTGATTTTGAGGGGGAGTTGAAGAGGAAGGGGATCCAGCATCAACTGACAGTGCCCTACAACCCACAGCAGAATGGCGTGGCTGAGAGGTTCAACAGGACCCTGCAGGAGGGGGCACGCACTCTCCTTGGGCGTGCAGGGCTGCCTGATCCGTTTTGGGTGTCTGCACTGAGGCAGGTCGCCCTTGTGAAGAACAGGGTGCTGGCTACAGTTGGAGATAAGGAGTGGATCCCATACGTCAAGTGGTATGGGAGTGCTCCAGCTGTGAACATGCTGAGGGCATTTGGGTGCATGGTGGTGTTTCATGTGCCTAAGGAGAAAAGGGGGAAGTTGGAGGCTTCTGGAAGATGGGGTGTGCACTTGGGGATTGCAAAGGATCACAAGGGGTGGCTGCTATGGGACTTGACCACCCAGAAGTTGACAGTGTCAAGGGATGTGAAGTTTCTTGAGTCCCTGTACTACAAGGAATGGAAGCAGCAGCAACAGAAGCTTCCATCTACACCGCTCATTGTGGAGGCAGATGAGGTGCAGCAGCCTTCAAGACAGGTGGAGGTTGCAGTGTCAGAGGAGGAGATGTCTGGGGTGACTGAGGAAGGGGGAGCAGCTGAAGTAGAGCAGCAGCAGCAGCAGCAGCATGAGTCTCCACCTCGAGTTCCACACCCGCCTGAGCGTCCTAGGAGGGATGTGCGCCCTCCAGTGAGGCTGACCTATGGGGGAAGAGGCAAGCCGAATGTGGTGCAGGCTGGGAGTGTGGTTGAGCAGATTGAGGAAGATGAGATCGCTCACTGCTACTGGGCACCAATCCCTGAGCCCAAGACTCGAGAAGAGGCCTTGAATGGACCAAATGGGGAGAAGTGGAAGGCGAGTGAGGATGAGGAGTTCGGGTCCCTAATTGAGAACGAGACATGGGACCTGTGTGACTTGCCTCCTGGAAAGAAGGCAATCACTTCCAAGATGATCTACAGGCACAAGTATGGACCTGAAGGGGAGCTGACCCGCTACAAGTCTAGGCTTGTGGCACGGGGGTTTCAGCAGACAAAGGGGAAGGACTATGATGAGGTGTTTGCTCCTGTGGGGAAAGGAACAACATTGAGGGTGCTGTTGGCGATAGCTGCACTCCTGGGATGGAAGATTCGGCAGATGGACATTGTGACTGCCTTTCTGAATGGGATCATTCTGGAGGAGGTGTACATGAAGCAGCCAGAGGGGCTGGATGATGGGAGCGGCAGGGTCTGCAGGCTGAAGAAGGCCATCTATGGCCTTAAGCAGGCGCCTCGTGCATGGTATCACAAGTTGGAGGAGGCGCTGCTGGCTGGGGGTTTCAAGAAGAGTGAGTGTGACCCCAGCCTGTTCCTGCTGCAGGAGAAGGACGAAATCCTCATGCTCTTGGTGTATGTGGATGATATCCTTCTCTTTTCTGCATCAACTGCTTTGCTGGACAGCGCAGAGCAGATGCTGGAGATGCAGTTCAAGTGCTCCAAGATGGGTGAGGCGAAGTACTACTTGGGGATGCACGTGGAGAGAGATGTGGAAAAGGGTGTGCTGAGGTTGCACCAGAGGAAGTACTGTGAGGGGCTGGCTGAGAAGTATGGGCTGCAAGATGGGGGAAAGCCAGCAACACCACTACCTTCGGGGTTCACTGTGGAGCCATGTGCTGATGAGGAGGTAGTGGGTGATAGTGACAGGAAGCTGTTTCATTCGATGGTTGGGTCGCTGAATTATCCTGCAAATCATACACGGCCTGACATTGCATTTGCTACATCACGGTTGGCTAGTGTGGTCTCACGCCCTAGTCATGAGCAGCTGGAAGCGGCCAAGAGGTTGGTCCGCTATGTGAGTGCTACGGCATCAGTGGGATTGGAGTACAGTGGAGTGAGGCAGCGGTTGCAGAGAGGTGCTGCAGATGTGAAGAGTGGAGAGATGCTCTTGAGTTGCTATACTGACGCTAGCTTCAACTCAGTGAAAGCGGATGGCACCAGCATTGGGGGTTATGTGTGCTTGCTAGGAGGTGGTGCTGTGAGCTGGCGCAGCAAGAAGCAAAATGAGGTGGGATTGTCTTCATGTGAGACTGAGTACATGGCCTTACACCATGGGGCCAAGGAAGTGGTATGGCTGAGGCGTTTGTTGGAGGAGTTGGGAGTTGGTCAGGAGAAGCCGACAGTTGTGTTTTGTGACAATGAGTCCGCTGTGAAGCTCGCCAAGAATGCTTGTCTGCATGGGCTGACAAAACACATAAGGCCTAAGTGGCATTGGGTGAGGAGACTCCTTGATAAGGAGGTGCGGCTGGAGATAGTGAAGACCCATCAGCAGGCAGCAGATATTTTCACTAAGCGTCTGGCGGAGGCGGATCATTGGAAGGGCATGAAGCTTGCTGGGATGAGTGTGCATTGAGTATGCATGCTTGAGATGTTGGTATGGTGGATGATGGTTGGCAGCCAGAGGGGGAGATTGTTGTGTGATGTCATCATATGCTATCACATTCTGTCTGCCTCCCATCCCATATTTTTTCAACTTGCATGTGTGGTTTGAACGTGTGCAAGAATTTGTGTGTGATGTGTTCTGGAGTTTGGGAATGTGTTTTGTGTTATTTTGTTTGAGCAGGTTTTTTGTGATGATAGATCTTGAGAAGATCTTTCCGACGCAACGAGAATCCCTTCAATCGGAGCAAGAACGCGAAAGCTATGAAGATTCAAAGTTCATGAGCTTGCGTTACAATTGCGGCGGTTACAAAGTGAAGTTGTGGGGTGACTCTATATGGAGTTGGGACCTTTGGGGGTTTGGGAAATTTGTCACTCACTGTAACAGCTGCAAATTGGTTGGGAACAACCAAGCTAGGTTGGCAAGGGTGGCCAACTTGGATGGATTGGTTGGGAAGGGACAAATGTCAAAGTTGGGGTTCCTATAGGGAGGGAATCTTTGTGCTTATGGGGTTTCCTTGGTTGGGGACTCTCTTGGGACCTTCCCTCTCATCCCTCTCTTCCTATCCCAACCTTTCTCTTGCTCCTTCTAATTCCTTGTGAGATTCTTGAACTTTGATTGAACCTTTGAGATTGAGTTAAGTTCTCCTCCTACAGCTTACCCCCTAGTGCGTCGAAAGCCATAGCGTCGCGAATACTTTATCAATCAACATGATTCAAATTGGGAACGGTAGCTGAGATTAAGAGCTACAACATATCCAAGTTTCGCGACATTCCAACGGCTAGTTGTTTGTCGACGTCGTTTCTTGTGAAGACGACTTTTCTGTCCAGAATTTCGGATTTATATTTTGAGTAATTCTAGCTCCTAAGTTCACCTAGACTCTGTCCTTAATCCTAACACCAGTTACTACTCGAAGAATACTACGACGTCCTATACGCCGGACACTTCGGTGGCAACAAGACGCTCACCGGTATCGCCAAACACTACTACTGGCCCCACATGGCAGATGACGTACAGAAATTCGTCAGCTCGTGTGATACATGTCAACGGATGAAGAGCAGCAAGCAGAAAAAGGCGGGACTACTGCAGCCTCTTCCTGTCCCAGAACAGCCATGGCAAGTGGTTAGCCTGGACTTCATCACCGGGTTACTACCTACCACCAGCAGTCATGACGCAATCCTTGTCGTCATCGACAAGTTCTCCAAAATGGGACACTTCTTCCTTACACACACGACGGCACGCACCGAGGAGACAGCACAACTCTTCGTTCGTCACATCATCTCACAGCATGGCATTCCAACCACACTCATTTCCGACCGAGACCCCAAGTTCACCAGCAAGTTCTGGAAGGAACTTATGTCTCTTCTCGGAACCAAACTCGCCATGTCATCCGCATACCATCCGCAGACAGACGGACAGTCCGAGCACCTCAACCAAATTGTTGAGCAACTCCTCCGCGCAGCCTGCAAGGACGACATCTCCAATTGGGACTTGCATCTGTCCGTCCTGGAGTTTGCCTACAACAATGCCACACATGCCGCTACTGGACAGACGCCATTCTTCCTCTGCTACGGACGCCACCCACTCACACCACAGAAACCGACCACATCCGCCACAGTACAACCGGCACATGATTTCATCACAACCATGCATCAGCTTTGGGATCGGACCCACAAGCGCCTCCTCGACATTCAGCAGCAACAAAAGCGCCACGCCGATCGCCATCACAACGACCACACCATCACGGTGGGAGACCAGGTGCTTCTTGACACCCGCAACCTGGACATCAGCCACCTCCCATCTAAACCGCGACCTCGCTTCTGCGGGCCTTTTCTCGTTGAAGCACAGGTCACTCCTGTTACCTTCCGCTTACGCCTGCCAGCTACCTAGAAGATTCACAACGCCTTCCATGTCCAACTTCTGAAGCCCTATCGGGATCCAAACACAATCTTCGTCGGACGCCAACCGCCGCCGCCGCCGCCTGTCCTCGTCCAGAATGAACCCGAGTACAAGGTCGAGTCCGTGCTAGCACACCGCCGACGTTGGAATGGCACCGTGGAGCTTCTCATCCGTTGAAAGGTTATGATCCTTCTGAGGACAGCTGGGTCCCTGAGTCCGACATGGGTAACGCCCGTCGTCCTCTGCATGACTACCTTGTCAAGCAGGGTGTTACTTCTACCACCCAGCTTTGAGGGGGGGAAGTGTGAGAGTACGACCCCGTTACACCACTTGTCCCTTTTCTTATTTCCTTCCTCTCTCATTCCTCTTTTTATCTCATCTCATTTGGTTTCCTATTCTCCATTTTCCATTAACCTTTGGTTTATCCTGCTATTATAGTTATATCACCGACCAGGCTTGGGATGTACTGGTGCGCTATCTGGCGTAATCCTGCCGTAATCCCTTAAAACCAATAGCCTCGCGTGGCTATACGCAGGGTGATTCTATCTTCTAGAAGGGTCTATTCCCTTAGGATAAGATAAACCTGGTTACCTGATTTACTTTGGAAGTATAAAAACGCCTTGTACTGATCGATGGTGCAACCTTTCCTCGACACATTCGATCCTGTGACAAGACCGGTCCTCGCCGCGGCTTCGTCTGCGGTAAGATCGGTCATACCACTCGTCGCTGCTTTCGTCGCCTGGACGACTTGTTTCGTCAGCGCTTCGGCCCGTCGCCAGACCTGCCGGACTGGCACAGTTTGCTTAGTCGTAGTATTCCGATTTTTGACTTGGACATGGATGCCATTGTTTCTGCTCTGCATGTGATGTATGCTGATGACTCTAGTGTGCTTCCTCGCTTTTACATAAGGGGGTGAGCACTAGGAAAATTTGAAGGATTTGAGCGTCTGCAAGAGTTTTGTCTACGATTTCTGTTTGAATGTTATCTATGAGACTAGCCACACTGAGGTATAACCAAAGATGCCATTAGCCGATTGGTTCCATCTTATCATGGGTCGTCTTCGTCGTACCGCTGTAGGGTAAAACCACAAATAGAGCGGCAAAAAATAGTGTATATGCCGTGAAACTGAGGGTAACGTAGCACGGTTGATTATTCATCCTTGCACAATTAGAATCACGCTAGGATCTGCATGTCTCATCACGGTGCAGCAGTCGAAGAAGTTGCGACTATTCGGGAAGAATATCCGGGTTGAGGTCAGGTGAAGAAAAGGGCCACTTCAGTGCTACAAACTGATGTTCTCCAATGCTATTCCAAGCCTATGCGGTACAAATGGCTTGGAGAGCATTGGGGAGCATGAGTATGTTGCACTGGAGTGACCCTTTTCTTCACCAGACCTCAACCCGGATATTCTTCCCGAACAGTCGCAACCTCTTCGACTGCTGCACCGTGATGAGACATGCAGATCCTAGCGTGATTCTAATAGTGCAAGGATGAATAATCAACCGTGCTACGTTACCCTCAGTTTCACGGCATATGCACCATTTTTTGCCGCTCTATTCATGGTTTTACCCTACAGCGGTACGACGAAGACGACCCATGATAAAATGGAACCAATCGGCTAATGGCATCTTTGGTCATACCTCAGTGTGGCTAGTCTCATACATAACATTCAAACAGATATCGTACACAAAAAACTTGAAGACGCTCAAATCCTTCGCGTTTTTCCAAGTGCTCACCCCCTTATGCAAAAGGGTGGGTCCAAGAAGAGTGCAAGAAGATCTCAACAAAGGTTTGCACTAGCCACGTAAATAACATGCCTAGGAGGCTGCGGGTGGTGATTAAGGCCAAGGGTCGGTGTACTAGGTACTAGAAACCCTGTTCGGAAGTTTGCTCTTTGTCTCGGGACAAAACTGTCCGGATGACCCCTTTGTATAACTTTTGGCACAAAGTTAGATCCAGTGTACTACTATGGATTTTAGCGCTTTGAACACATCCACTATGTGCCCCTCCCAAAGCGTACCACAATAAAACATTAAGACTTTATGTACCATGGTCGGAAAGCCAAAAAACCCTAATTAGAGCCAAACATCCGGACAGTTTTTTCCGTCACTGTAATTTAACAGCCCCACCGCACTCCAACGCACTGCACCGTACAGCACTCCTCCCCAATGCTCCTCCTCACTCCATCCCTCCCTTCACCGCCTGTTTGCGGCTACAGCAGCCTTCATGGCGGACTCGGTGCTGCGCGTTGACGCGGAGGGTCAGCCGATTGAGTTCGACTCATGGCTTATCGACCTCCACCGTCACCTCACTAGCTCACGGCAGGACGGCCACTCCCTGGCCGTCCACATTGACGGTACGCTCCCCTGCCCTGACCCCCCTGTTGCTCTCCCCGCTGACCCCACGTCTATTGACCGTGAGTCCGCCGCCGCTGCTGCCCTTGCCCGTGCTGTCTGGCTATCGCATGACGCTGTCGCTCAGCTCGCGATTAGCCATGCCCTCCCCCTGTCTGAGCGCCCCTGCTTTTAGTCGGCCAGGACTGCGCAGGAGTTCCTAGAGGCTGTTGTCGAGCATTATTCCACCCCGTCTTCTGCCTCTGCCGGCCGCCTAATCCTTCCCACGCTCTTCCCTGATCTTGCGTCTTTCCCCACGCTCGACGCTAGCTGGCGCGCTGCCTGCACTGAGGCCCAGCTTCGTGTGTTCCAGCCCCCTAACTGCTCTACCCTTTACCTGCTTACCACCCGCCTACCTGACCGCCTTGCCACTGCTCGTGACCACTTTCTTAGTCTGCACCCCGCTGACCTCACCCTCTCTGACTTTGTCGACACCCTGTCTGCCATAGAGACCTGTCAGCGCTCTATTGCCCAGTCTAGCGGTACTACAACGGTCCATATCTTTTAGGGTTGTGCTCCCGCCCAGTGCACTTACTATGACGGTTCTGCGGCTGTAGCTGAGACAGCCCCTGCTGCTGAGACCGCTGATGCGGTGGCCACAGCGCAGTCCCATTATAGTAAGGCTCGCCTCCCCAAGGCTGGGCACGACGGGGGTAGTGGAGGAGGGGGTGGAGGTAGTGGTGGCGGTGGTTCATCCGCTGGCGGTAGTACCGACGAGGGGGCTGGGGATGGTGCCTCGGAGCAGCAGCCCCAACGGGAGCAGCAACACACACCGCAGCTTGACCACCACCAGCAGCAGCAGCCGCCGCCGCCGCAGCAGCAGCAGTCGCAGCGGAGGGTCGGTCGTCTCCCGCCGGGGTGGCCTGGCGATGGTGGTGGTGGTGGTGGTCGCGGTGGTCGTGCGCTTAGCTCGTCATGGGGTGGTGGTGTGAGTGACGGGCGCTGCCAGTACCAGCTCCAGACCGGTCCTCACCGCAGCCTCGTGTGCGGTAAGAGCGGTCATACCCCCACTCGCTGTTTCAATCGCCTGGAATACCTGTTTCGTCTCCGCTTCGACCCCGCGCCGGACCTCCCCGACTGGCATAGTCTGCTCCGCCGTAGTGTTAGGATCTTTGATATGAACATGGATGAGATTTTCTCTGCATTGTATGTGCTATATATTGATGACTCTAGTGTGATTGTTTCCTATTACCCCGTATTGCCTAGTGTAGGTGTGCCCAGTGTGCCTAGTTTAGGCTCCCCTGCTGCGTCAGGCATAGGACCCTTTGCTTTGTTTAGCCTTGGCTCCACCCTAGCTCCTCCGCCCCCAGCCGCCACTGCCGCGCTCCCCTTCACTCTCGACTCTGGCGCGTCTCGGTGTATCTTTTGGGACCACACTACGCTTACACCGCTTGCCGTCCCTGCCGCAGTTGCCCTTGCAGACCCTTCCTCAGGTCCGGTAGTCGCCCGTAGTTCCACCACTCTCCCATGTCTGGCAGTTCCTTCGGGCTCTGTTACAGGCCTGCACATCCCCTCGTTCTCTCGGAATCTAGTTGGTGTCGGCTGACTTCACGAACTCGGCGTCACCACTACGTTCCCTGGTCTGTACCGAGGCCGCCATTGGTACCCCCCTCACCACGTTCCCCCGGGACCCGGTGTCTGGCCTATTCACGCTGGACACCGCGTCCCCCCCGATTAGGACGCCCCCCCAGGTGGCAGCGTCTACCCAGGTTGCTGCGGCTTGCTTGTGTCGGTCGCTTACTCACCCGTCGCTTCTGTCACACCACCGCCTAGGTAAACCTGTCCTCACACATCCCCGTCACATGTCTCAGAACGGACTTGTCTTAGGTCTCTCTGCGTCGTTCCCTACGCTCCCCTCCTCGGTAGCGCCTCCGTGCACGCCCTGCGTCGAGGGCCGGCTCCGCCGTGCCCCTCACTCCTCCTCGTTCCCCCCCACCACCTCACCGTTATAGACCCTGCACATGGACGTCTGGGGCCCCGCCCCCGTCCATGGGCCACGTCGTGAGCGTTACTTCCTAGTGTTTGTCGACGACTACACTCCCTACACCACCGTGTTTCCCTTGGAGCGGAAGGCCGACGTACCTGACGTTCTTTTCACGTGGCTTGTCTCTGTGCGTGTGAACCAAGGTCTCCCTGCATTGCATTTTTACTCCGACCTTGGTGGCGAGTTCGCTTCTGGATGTCTTGGTCGCTTCTGTTGTGCGGAGGGCATCACCCAGACGTACACCCTACCGGACTCCCCGCAGCAGAATGGGGTCGATGAGCAACGCATCGGTTTGGTCATGGAGGTGGCTCGTACCTCCATGACCCATGCCAGTGCACCCCATTTTCTGTGGCCGTTCGCCATTCGCTACGCCGCCCACCAACTTAACCTATGGCCACACACTCAGCGGCCGCTGGTTTTGCCGACCCTCCTCTGGACCAGGTCTCTCGGTGACGCGTCTGCGTTCCATGTCTGGGGCTGCCAAGCTCATTGCCCGCACCGTCCCTTGTGTCTTCCTAGGTTTCCCCCTCGACTCGTCTGACTAGCACTTCTACCACCCGTTGTCTCACCATTTCTTTCACTCTCGCGATGTCACCTTTGACGAGTCCTTCTCCTACCACCGCTTTCACCACCGTAGTCCCCCGATCACTCCCCCCCAGTTTATGGTTCCCTCCCTCCCCCAGTCACCCCGGCTCCTCCCCCTCCCCGCCCTGCCACGTCTGGTGTGTCACACGTCACCCCCCTCCTGTCGGTTGTCCCTGCCGAGGGGTCTGCTGACTCTCGCGGATTGGTGGATTCCCTTCTCTTGCCTGTCCCCGCCCCAGTCTCTCCTCTCCTGTCGCCGCCGTTGCTGTCACATCCGCAGCCGCAGCTGCCGTCACAGCAGCCTCCGCAGCTGACGTTGCCGCCGCAGCCGTAACAACCGTCGTCATCGCCACTCGGGTTTGTGCATTCTGAAGAGCGTCCCAAAACAGGTACTGGAGCGGGTTCCCCTTTTGGGGGTGTAAGCATGGGGCTTCCCGGAGGGAGCCGTGGTCCTGCTGGATATTCTAGTATTGGCGTAGGGCACTAGTCGTCACCGTCGCTGGCAGTGTCTGCTCTTCGCCTCCACAGCCTTTCTTCTCCTGACCGCCCGTCGGTGCCTCCTCGGTTGCCACCGCCTCCTCCTCTGCTGGTCTACGGCTCTGTGTTTCCTCCAGTGGACTCTTCTCCGGCTCGTTTCCCTTCTTGCTCTCCTCCTATGTCTCCTCGCCTCTCTCGTGACCCGACTCCTCCGTCTCACGTCTGGGCTCGTCGCCCATCTCGTGCTCATCCTACCTCCCCTGTTCTGCTTTCTCACCCAATCTTGCTTCGCTCTCACGCCTCCCGTGCTCCTCTGCTCCTCCCGTGTCCTCCTCCGTCGTCACTCGCTGTGGCCCCGCCTCCGTTTTTCGACTTCCTCCGTGCCATGCGTCCCCTTGTTCCCCGTGTCCTTGCCTCCCTCGTTAAAGACCCGTCTGTTCCTTTCTCGAGCCTTGACGCTCGTGTCGCTACTGTCGCTGACTTTGCCGCTAACCGCTACCTTGACTACGCCACCACTGTGGTCTCTGACCCTGCCTGCCCTCTGTCCGTCGGGGGTGCTCCTGCCCTTGGCAGTGACGTCCTAGAGGACAGACAGTACGAGCTTGCTTTCCTGTCAGAAGCTGCTCTCCATCTCTGTTCCATGCTGCTAGTCCCTGAGGGTGACCCAGACGCCCTTAACACCCCGACCCCTTACACCTACGTTGAGGCCACCTCGGGACCCTGGGCCTCACTATGGATAGCTGCCATGGAACAGGAAATGGCATCTTGGAGATCCACCGGTACCTTTGTCGACGATATTCCCCCTCCTCGGGTGAACGTAGTCGATGGCCGATGGCTGTTCAAGGTGACGCGTCCTCCTGGAGAGCCGCCTGTCTTCAAGGCGCGATACGTTGCTCGTGGCTTCAGTCAGCGTGAGGGGGTGGATTACTTTCAGACCTTTGCCCCGACCCCGAAGATGACTACTCTTCAGGCAATGCTACACGTAGCAGCACAGCATGACTACGAGCTGCACTGAGTCGACTTCTCCACAGCTTTCCTCTAGGGCTGTCTACACGAGCAGGTCTACCTGCGCCGTCCCCAGGGCTTCTCCGGTACCCCGTCTACGGCCTGCACCAGGCGCCCCGTAAGTGGCACGACACGCTGCGTGCTACACTTGCTGACCTGCAAACCCCTCGCTCTTTATCCGTTCTGGTCAAACTCTGTTCTACATCCTTGTTTGCGTGGATGACCTGGTCTTTGCTACTGCAGACAAAGATGCGCTGGCCTCCGTGAAGCCTGAGCTGCTAAAGAGACACACCTGCACTAACCTAGGAGAGCTGCGCCGCTACCTTGGCCTGCAGATCTCCAGGAACACAGCAGCGCACACCATCACTCTCACATAATCACACTTGGTGCGCCAGGTCCTTTAGAGGTTCGGCCTTCAGTTCTTTGCTCCAGATTCAGTTCCAGAGGAGTCAGTAGAGCCCAGTGGTCCTTACGCAGAACTGGTGGGTTGCCCCATGTACCTGATGACTTGCACTTGTCCAGATCTCACATATCCTCTCAGCATCCTGGCTTGCTTTGTGGCCACATGCAGACACCGACCACCACACTGGTCGGCCGCTCAGAGGGTTTTGCGTTATCTAGCAAGTACATTGGGCATGAGGCTAGTGCTGGGAGGACACAGGCCAGTGGTCCTTACTGGGCACACAGACGCCTCTTGGGCAGAAAACGCTGAGACCCTCAGGTCCTCCCAGGGCTTTCGATGAGTCTATCTCCTTTTACCACCGCTTTCCCCACCGAGGTCTCCTGGTTTACCCTCCCCTATTTCTGGTTCCAACTCCTCCGGTAGCCCCTTCTCACCTCCCTCCCCGTCCTGCTCCGTCTGGTGTGTCTCACGTCACTCCCCTCCCGTCGGTTGTCCCGGTCGAGGAGTCGGCTGACTCTGGTGGCCCCGCGGCGCAGTTTGCGCCACTTGTTTTCCCCCCTGTGTCTCCTCCTCCCCCGTCGAAGTCGCCGCTATTGCAGTCGCAGCAGCAGTAGCCGTTCGTGGACTTTGGGGGTGCTAGAGTTGAGGAGGGTGCTAGTGAGCGCGAGGGGCCGGCACAGCGCGCTACAGGCCGGCTGGGCGCGAGGGGCCGGCGGGGCGGGGCGGCTAGCATGTTAGGGGCAGCGAGGTGCGCTAGGGGGCGGCCAGTGCGCTAGGGGCCGGCTGGCATGGTAGGCTAGGGTATGACGGGGCGGTAGGCTAGGCGAGGCCCGAAAGGACCTAACCTGCTCTGATACCATGTTAGAATACGAGAATGAATAGAAGCAAGGGTGAACAACGGAAATATGGGGTTGGAGTTGTACCCTATAAGGACATACACCTATCTAGCCTATAACTTCTACATACTAACATATGTATATGTTGACACCCTCTACAATAGGATTTAGTCTGTAGCACAACTACCAAGCCAACAATTATATATATAACATATATAATTTAACAAGACTCACCATCTTCGCGTCAGACTAGGGTGCACATGTTCAAGTGTCGCAAAAGTTGTTTGCGAAGCCACGTGCATACGCTTCATTTGCAAACAAAAGTTCATTCAAACCAGCACCATGCAACCTGTCAACAGTTTCAGGGCGAAATGGTTTTTTCGTTTTCGCGGATGCAATTTGTGAATTCGCTGAGGGCGTGTCTAGCGCATTCGGATTGTTAAGTTATATACAGCGACGGAAAGTATTGTCCACATGTTTGTGACTTAGAGGAATTTTGCCATTTTATGGGGTCATGGATATTAAGACTTAATCTTCTGGTGTGCCTAGTGTATGTAGGTTGGGGTAAGGCTCCACGCCCATGCCTTACATCACACAAGTATAATGATGTTTACAACAAATACTAGAAAATAACAATCTTGGTACATGTGGACAATTATTGCAAGGCGCAAGCAGCAAGTCACATCAACCCCAAACTAGTACCTAATCCACCGCCCTTTCGCCTTAGACACCGCCCTCACCCTCCTGGGCATGCTTTCCACCAGGTGGGTGCACACATACGCCGGGATCTTCTCCCATTTCACCTGCACCCGCTCCCAAAGGTCCAGCATACCAGTGGGAGGCTTATAAGGCTTGGCCAGCTGCCTCTTGAGATGAGCCCATAAATGCTCCATTGGGTTGAGGTCGGGTGAGGAAGACGGCCACTCTAGCACCCCTGAATCTTACTCTCAAAGCCACTCCTATACGATACGCGACTTGTGCTTCGGGTCGTTGTCATGCTGGAAGATAGTTTTTGAGGGTGTACGCTGGTAAAGCTCAATCGTACTGTTGAGATCGTCCTGCAGTATACTCAGCGAGAGCAGTCCGTCCACCCTACCATATGTTTTGCTCATGAAACCCGCTCCCTTTTACGACATGCAGTTGTAAATTATCAAGCAACCGCCCCCGTGTTTGACGGTCTGCTTGATTTGGTGTCTTTGGAGAGCAGTCCCTTTGTGAACGCAGGCGTATGAGAGTCAGTCGGATGCAAGACGACCGATCTTGGTCTCATCCGTACAGATAACTCGCTTCTAGTCGTCAACCATCCAGTCTGCGTGGGCACGCGCCCATTCCAGCCTATCGCGTATGTTTTTCCGAGAGTGTCGCGGTTTCTTGGGATGCTTGATTGCGACAAGTCGGCTCCCATTCAAAGCGTTACGCAATGTCTTAGGATGCAACGTGATGCCGTGCTGCTTCTCAACGATTTTCGCCACGTGAGCGGAGATTTCTGCCTCCTCGAGGGTAATCGACCAAACTATGCCGTGGCGAACTCTCTCTGTCACTAAGCGAGGGCGACCGGCTGAGGGCATCGTAGGACGCACGTCATCGCGGCTAGACTCTACAATCGCCTTGATTGGCCGAACTCTTCCCTATGGCTAGCTGTTTAGCGATTCAACGATTGCTCTACCCCCTCCGCAACAAGGGAATGATCTATGCGTAGAGCGCCTCATCTAATGGTTTCATGACGGCCTAATCATCGCAGCGGTCCTAGCCTATCTCCTGACTACTCGATAGTCGCGAGGGCAAGTAAGAAGAAATAGCGAGGTTAGGAAATAGATCTACTACGCTGCTTGGCCTAAACTGTCCGGATGCACCCACGCGGACGAAATCTCGTCCTCGGTAAAAAATCGACCCCTATAAAACTGAAACCAGCATCCGTCAGTACAGTACTACTTTACATCCAACCCCGAAATTTGATTCGTAACTAAACAAAGAAGGCACCAAACCAGTACGAGAAATATTTTAAGGCAATTATCCGGGCAATACTTTCCGTCGCTGTATTTGATTTATATAATGGTAGGCTTGGTAGGTGTTACTAGATCCTATGGTAGAGGGTACTGTCAACTTATACATGTGCTTGTATGTAGAAGTTATATGATAGATAGGTGTATGTTCTTAGAGGGTACAACTCCAACCCTATATCTCCCTTGTTCTCTCTTGTTTCTAGTCATTCTTCCATTCTAGCATGGTACCATGAGTAGGTTAGGTCCGCCCTCCCCCTTCCGCCCCTAGCCCTAGCCAACCACCCCGCCGGCCCCTAGCGCGCCCGCAGGCCCCTAGCGCGTTCGCCGGCCCCTAGCGCGCCCGCTGGCCCCTAGTGTGCCCGCCGCCCCCTTGCGTACCCGCCGGCCCCTAGCATGCCCGCCACCCCTTCAGCGCCGCGCCGGCCTGAGAGGTCTGGGTACGTGAGAGGCCTGGGTATGTAAGAGGCCGGCGCGGCACATGTCCCAGCACGGTCTCGTCCTAGGTCTCCTTGCGTCGCTTCCTGCCCTCCCTCCCTCGCCTACGCCGCCGTGCACTCCCTGCGTCAAGGGCTGGCTGCGCTGTGCTCCTCACTCCTCCTCACTTTGCCTTGCCACCGCACCCCTCCAGACCCTGCACCTGGACGTCTGGGGCCCAGCACCCATCCCTGGACCGCGTCGTGAGCGCTACTTCCTTGTGCTTGTCGACGATTACACACGCTACACCACGGTGTTTCTCTTGGAGAGGATGGTCGACATGCCCGATGTTCTTATCCCGTGGGTCGTAGCTGCGCACCTCCACCACGGTCTCCCTGTGCTGTGTCTCCACTCCAACCGTGGAGGCGAGTTCGCCTCTTGTCGGCTTGGACAGTTCCGTCGTGCGGAGGGCATCACCCAGTCGTACACCCTACCGGACTGCCCGCAGCAGAATGAGGTCGCTGAGCGTCGCATCGGTTTGATCATGGAGGTGGCTCGTACCTCCATGTTTCATACCAGTGCACCCCATTTTCTGTGGCCGTTCGCCGTTCGCTACACGGCTCACCAGCTTAACCTCTGGCCGCGCTTCCAGCGACCTCAAATTTCGCCGAACCTTCTTAGGACCGGGTTCCCTGGTGACGCGTCTACGTTCCACAACTGGGGCTGCCTCGCTCACGTTCGTGCCTCTGGCACAGACAAGCTCACTGCTCGCACTGTCCCATGTGTCTTCCTCGGTTTCCCCCTTGACTCGTCTGACTGGCACTTTGACCACCCGCCGTCTCACCGCTTCTTTCACTCCCGTAACGCCACTTTCGACGAGTCTGTCTCCTTTTACCACCGCTTTCCCCACCGAGGTCTCCCGGTTTCCCCTCCCTTGTTTCTGGTTCCCACTCCCCCGTTAGCCCCTGCTCCCCTCCCTCCTCGTCCTGCTCCGGCTGGTGTGTCTCACGTCACTCCCCTCCTGTCGGTTGTCCCGATCGAGGAGTCGGCTGACTCTGGTGGCCCCGCGGCGCACTTCTCGCAGCATGTCTCTCCTCCGGTGTCTCCTCCTCCACCGTCGCAGTCGCCACTAACGCAGCAGCCGTCGACGCCGCAGCGGTCGCTGCCGTCGTAGCAGCACCAGCCGTTCGTGGACTCTGGGGGTGCTTGCGTTGACGAGGGTGATAGTCCCGGGGTTCCTATCGTGGCATGTTCCAGCGGGCTCCGAGTGGCACCGGTGCTGGAGAGGGTTCTCACTCTGGGGGTGCTCGTTCTGGTGGTGCTGGAGTGGAGTGTTTCGGAGGTAGCCGCCGTGCAGTTGGCGGTCCAGGTGTCGGCGTCGAGTAACAGCAGCAGCAGCAGTCGCCACCGATGTTCGTCCTTTGCCTGCTTGGCCTTCCCTCACGCCTTCCCCGTCGCCTCCTCCCGTTCGTGTCCACGGTCCTGTGTTTCCTCCGCCTGACTCATCCCCGGCCCGTTTCTCATATTGTTCCCCTCTTGTTACTCCTCCTCTGTCTCCTGACCCGACGCCTCCATCTCACGTCTGGTCTCGCCGTCCCTCTCGTGCTCGTCCTTTCTCTTCTGTTCCGCGTTCTCAACCTATGTTGCTTTGTTCCCACGTGTCTCGTCCTCCCCTCCTACCTTCCCCTCCTCTGTCGCCGCTCGTTATCACGCCTACCCCTTTACCTGACTACCTTCTTGCTGCTCGTCCTCTTGTTCCTTGGGTCCTTGCCTCCTTCATTACCGACCCGTCTGTTCCTTTCTCGAGTCTTGACGCTCTTGTCGCTGCTGTCCCTGACTTTGCCTCTACCCGCCGCCTTGACTCCGTCACCGCTTTGGTCTCTGACCCTGTCCGTCCTCCGTCCATCACAGGTGCTCCTGCCCATGGCAGTGACGTCCTAGAGGACAGGCAGTACGAGCATGCTTACCTGTCGAAGGCTGCTCCCCATCTCTATTCCATGCTTCTAGTCCCTGAGGGTGACCCAGACGCCTTTGACATCCCAACCCCTCGCACTTACGCTGAGGCGACCTCGGGACCCTCGGCCTCTCAGTGGGTAGCTGCCATGGAGCAGGAGATGGCATCTTGGAGATCCACCGGCACCTGCGTCGACGCAGTTCCCCGAGCTGGGGTGAACGTAGTTGATGGCCGGTGGCACTTCAAGGTGAAGCGCCCCCCTGGAGAGCCGCCTGTGTTCAAGGCTCGCTACGTGGCTAGAGGCTTCAATCAGCGCAATGGGGTGGACTTCTTTCAGACCTTCGCCCCGACCCCGAAGATGCTGTTACACGTAGCAGCACAGCATGACTGCGAGTTGCACTCAGTGAACTTCGTCACAGCTTTCCTCCAGGGCAGTCTACACGAGCAGGTCTACCTGCGCCCACCCCTGGGCTTCTCCGGTACCTTTCCCCCTGATACCGAGTGGCTCCTCCGGTGCCCCGTCTACGGCCTGCGCCAGGTGCCACGTGAGTGGCACGACACGCTGCGTGTTACACTTGTTGACCTGCACTTCTTCCCCGTCGTCTGCAGACCCCTCGCTCTTCGTCCGTTCCGGGCAGACTCCGTTCTACATCCTTGGTTACGTAGATGACGTGGTCTTTGCTACTGCAGAAAGAGACGCGCTGGCCTCCGTGAAGGCCGAGCTGCTGAGGAGACACACCTGTAGTGACCTAGGGGAGTTGCGCTACTACATTGGCCTACAGATCTCTAGGGACAGAGCAGCGCACACCATCACTCTCACACAGTCACACTTGGTGCGCCAGGTCCTTTAGAGGTTTGGTCTTCAATTCTCAGCTCCAACTTCAGTTCCGGAGGAGTTAGTAGAGCACAGTGATCCTTACGCAGAGCTAGTGGGTTGCCTCATGTACCTGATGACTTGCACTTGTCCAGATCTCACATATCCACTCAGCATCCTAGCTTGCTTTGTGGCCACAAGCAAACACCGACCACCGCACTGGTCGGCCGCTAAGAGGGTTTTACGTTATCTAGCAAGTACATCGGGCATGAGGCTAGTGCTGGGAGGACGCAGACCAATGGTCCTTACTGGGCACACAGACGCCTCTTGGGCAGAAAACGCTGAGACCCTCAGGTCCTCCCAGGGCTACTGCTTTAGCCTTGGTTCGGGTGCCATCTCGTGGAGGTCCACTCGCTCCTTGTCATTTGCCCATTCTAGCTATGAGGCTGAGATCTACGCCGGTGCCATGGCGGCACAGGAGCTCTGCTGGCTAACCTTCTTGCTCGCCGACTTAGGTGAGCAACCTAGCTTTGCCCTGGTTCTCTACGCTGACAACATGGCCATGATCCTCCTGTGTCAGGAGCCTTGACTTTAGGGCAGAGCGAAGCACATGCAGCTGTGGTACTTCCTGCTGCGCGAGCTACAGCAGCGTCGCCAGGCCCACGTAGTACCCTTGGCCTTTCGTGCCAACACAGCTGATAAATTTATTAAGGCGCTTGCACCTAAAGATCATCAGCGGCACTGCTTGCACCTTGGTCTAGTTCCTATAGACTCTCACTTGCTAGGACCTTGATTCTGTACTCCTCTATATTTATACCTTCCAGACTAGCCTTGTGGCTTCTCTTCCAGTGGCCGGACTAGTAGTGCCGCCCTGGTTTGCTCTTGTCTTGTTTGTACTCTTGCTGACTAGTCTTTTGACCTTTGCCTCAGAGGTTGGACTAGTAGTGCCACCCTGAGCTGCATGTTACTTGCTCAACACTACCCCTTATCTAGCTTAGGGGGTGTGTCAACTTATACATATGTTTGTCTGTAGAAATTATAGGCTAGATAGGTGTATGTTCTTAGAGGGTACAACTCCAACCCTATATCTTCCTTGTTCTCTCTTGTTTCTGTTCATTCTTGCATTCTAACTGTACTGTCCAGTGTAAAGAGGCCAGACAACGGGTCCCAAGGGAACGTCGCAAGGGGGGAACCCGAGGTGGCCTCGGTATAGAGGGCGTATCGCTCGTGACCTGGGAACGTAGTGTGACACCAAGGTCCTGAAGATAGCTGACACCATCTAAGTTCCGGGAGAACAAGGGGATGTGCAGGCCTGTAAGGGAACCTGGGGGGACCGCTGGATAGGGAAGGGTAGTGTAGCTGCGAGCAACTACAGGACCAGAAGAGAGGTGAGCAAGTGCGACAGCGGTAGTCGCCGCCAGTGTCCGCCCTTCGCTTGCTCGGCCTTCCCTCTCCTAACAGCTCTCCTCGCCTTCCTCACCGCCTCCTCCCCTTCTCATCCCCGGCCAGTTTCCCATCTCGTTCCCCTCTTGTTACTCCTCCTCTATCTCCTGACCCGACGCCTTCGTCTCACGTCTGGTCTCGCCGTCCCTCTCGTGCTCGTCCTGTCTCTCCTAATCTGCGGTCTCACCCTATGTTGCTTCGTTCCCACGCGTCTCATCCTCCCCTCGTGCCTTCCCCTCCTCCGACGTCGCTCGCTGTCGTGCCTCCCACCCTATTTGACTACCTTCGTGCTGCTCGTCCTCTTGTTCCTCGGATCCTTGCCTCCCTCGTTACCGACCCGTCTGTTTCTGTCTTGAGTCTTGACGCTCTTGTTGCTGTTGTCACTGACTTTGCCTCTACCCACCGCCTTGACTATGCCATTGCTCTGGTCTCTGACCCTGTCCGTCCTCTATCCATCGGGGGTGCTCCTGCCCTTTGCAGTGACGTCCTAGAGGACAAGCAGTACGAGCTTGCTTTCCTGTCAGAGGCTGCTCCCCATCTCTGTTCCATGCTGCTAGTCCCTGAGGGTGACCCAAACGCCTTTGATATCCTGACCCCTCGCACTTACGCTGAGGTAACCTGGGGACCCCGGGCCTCTCAGTGGACAGCTGCCATGGAGCAGGAGATGGCATCTTGGACATCCACTGGCACCTACGTCGACGTAGTTCCCCCAGCTGGGGTGAACATAGGGATGGCCGGTGGCTCTTCAAGGTGAAGTGCCCCCCTGGAGAGCCGCTTGTGTTCAAGGCGCGATATGTGGCTAGAGGCTTTCGTCAGGTAGAGGGGGTGGACTTCTTTCAGACCTTCGCCCTGACCCCGAAGATGACTACTCTTCGGGCACTGCTACACGTAGCAGCACAGTGTGACTATGAGCTCCACTCCCTCGACTTCTCTAATGCTTTTCTCCTGGGCAACCTACACGAGCAGGTCTACCTGTGCCATCCTCAGGGCTTCACTGGTACCTTCCCAATAGGAATCCAATGGCTCCTCCGGCACCCAGTCTACTGCCTGCGACAGGCGCCCCGTGAGTGGCACGACACGATGTCTGCTACGCTAGTTGACCTGCATTTCTTTCCGTCCTCTGCACTGGCCTCCGTGAAGGCCGATCTGCTGAGGAGACACTCTTGCAATGATCTAGGAGAGCTGCGTGCTACCTTGGCTTGCAGATGTCTAGGGACAGAGCAGCGCACACCAGTCAGACTTGGTGCGCCAGGTTTTTCAGATGTTCGGTCTTCAGTTCTCCTCCGCACAGCCTACACCTCTGCCAGTAGACCACAGACTCTCAGCTCCAGTTCCTGAGGAGTCAGTAGAGCCCAGTGGTCCTTACGCAGAGTTTGTGGGTTGCCCTATGTACATGATGACTTGCACTTGTCCAGATCTTGCATACCCTCTCAGCATCCTGGTTCGCTTTGTGGCCACAGGTAGACACCGACCACAACACTGGTCGGCCGCTAAGAGGGTTTTGCGTTATCTCGCAAGTACATTGGGCATGGGGCTAGTGCTGGGAGGACGCAGGCCAGTGGTCCTTACTGGGCACAGACGCCTCTTGGGCAAACAACGCTGAGACCCTCAGGTCCTCCCAGGGCTACTGCTTCAGCCTTGGTTTGGGTGCCATCTCGTGGAGGTCCACTCGCTCCTCGTCTGTTTCCCAGTCTAGCTGTGAGGCTGAGATCTACGCCGGTGTCATGGCGGCATAGGAGCTCCGCTGGCTGACGTTCTTGCTTGCTGACTTTGGTGAACAGCCTAGCTCTGTCCCGGTTCTGTATGCTGACAATGGGGCCATGATCCTCTGGTGCCAACACAGCTGATATCTTTACTAAGGCACTTGGGCCTAAAGATCATCAGCGGCATTGCTTGCAGCTTGGTCTAGTTCATGTAGACTCTCACTTGCTAGGACCTTGATTGTGTACTCCTCTATGTTTATATCTTCCAGACTGGCCTTGTGGCTTCTCTTCCAGTGGCCAGACTAGTATTGCCACCCTCGTTTGCTCTTGTCTTGTTTGTTCTCTTGCTGACTGGTCTTCGGACCCCTGCCTCAGAGGTTGAACTAGTAGTGCCACCCAGAGCTGCATGTTACTTGCTCAGCACTACCCCTTATCTAGCCTAGGGGGTGTGTCAACTTATACAAATGTTTGTCTGTAGAAGTTATTAGCTATATAGGTATATGTTCTTAGAGGGTACAACTCCAACACTATATCTCCCTTGTTCTCACTTGTTTCTAGTCATTTTTTCTTTCTAACAGGTACAACCCCCCTTCTTGTATCCCTCTCTCTTCTATTCCAGAATTCTTCTCTCTCGACATTTTCTCCTTCCTAAACCTCACACCATTCCGTGGCTCCTCTTCCTAGCTAGCAATCCTTAACAGGGTTTCAGAGCAGGTCCATCTGCTCGGGCCTGCTCATCACGCTTTCGCACATTCCGCTCCTCACTCTTGTCCTTTCCGCGTCGCCGCGAAGGCCATGTCGTGCTGCTGTGACGGCGCCATCGTGCTGCCGTGGCGGCGTCTACGCGCCAGTGCACCGACGACATGGACGGCAGTGGTCAGCGCCCGTCGTAGCGCTGGCCAGCACTCCCGCATGCAGCCAGCGCACCACACGGGGTGGCAGGCTCCCGGGCTCCGCTGCTGAAGCCCCGCTCCCTTCCCTTGCGTCCCCTCTTCCTCGCCGCAGCCAACGGCTGACTCGCGCCGGCCGTCCCACCGTCGCGGAGCCCGGCCATGCCGCTGAGTGCTGCGAGCTCCGCCGCCGCCAGCAGCTGTCGCCGAAGCCGCCGCCACCGTAGCTGGTGCTGCTGGCCATGCCGCCGCACGCCGCCGCTGCCCTCTCTGTCGACGTCGCCGCCTCATGCGCCGAGGGGTTGACCACGCTGGAGTAGTCGTCGCTGCTGCTGAGTATGGGGTGCTAGGCTTAGGGGGTGTGTGGCTTAGTGTGCTGTGTGTGTGGTGTGCTTTCAGCTACCAAGCCTAGGGGGTGTGTTAATTATATATTTGATATGTACAGCGACGGAAAGTATTGCCCGGATAATTGCCTTAAAACATTTCTCGTACTGGTTTGGTGCCTTCTTTGTTTAGTTAGGAATCAAATTTCGGGGTTGGATGTAAAGTAGTACTGTACTGTATGTGACGGATGCTGGTTTCAGTTTTATAGGGGTCGATTTTTTACCGAGGACGAGATTTCGTCTGCGTGGGTGCATCCGGACAGTTTAGGCCAAGCAGCGTAGTAGATCTATTTCCTAACCTCGCTATTTCTTCTTACTTGCCCTCGCGACTATCGAGTAGTCAGGAGATAGGCTAGGACCGCTGCGATGATTAGGCCGTCATGAAACCATTAGATGAGGCGCTCTACGCATAGATCATTCCCTTGTTGCGGAGGGGGTAGAGCAATCGTTGAATCGCTAAACAGCTAGCCATAGGGAAGAGTTCGGCCAATCAAGGCGATTGTAGAGTCTAGCCGCGATGACGTGCGTCCTACGATGCCCTCAGCCGGTCGCCCTCGCTTAGTGACAGAGAGAGTTCGCCGCGGCATAGTTCGGTTGATTACCCTCGAGGAGGCAGAAATCTCCGCTCACGTGGCGAAAATCATTGAGAAGCAGCACGGCATCACGTTGCATCCTAAGACATTGCGTAACGCTTTGAATGGGAGCCGACTTGTCGCAATCAAGCATCCCAAGAAACCGCGACACTCTCGGAAAAACATACGCGATAGGCTGGAATGGGCGCGTGCCCACGCAGACTGGACGGTTGACGACTAGAAGAGAGTTATCTGTGCGGATGAGACCATGATCGGTCGTCTTGCATCCGACTGACTCTCATACGCCTGCGTTCACGAAGGGACTGCCCTCCAAAGACACCAAATCAAGCAGACCGTCAAACACGGGGGCGGTTGCTTGATAATTTACGACTGCATGTCGTAAAAGGGAGCGGGTTTCATGAGCAAAACATAAGGTAGGGTGGACAGACTGCTCTCGCTGAGTATACTGCAGGACGATCTCAACAGTACGATTGAGCTTTACCAGCTTACACCCTCAAAAACTATCTTCCAGCACGACAATGACCCGAAGCACAAGTCGCGTATCGTACAGGAGTGGCTTTGAGAGTAAGATTCAGGGGTGCTAGAGTGGCCGTCTTCCTCACCCGCCCTCAACCCAATGGAGCATTTATGGGCTCATCTCAAGAGGCAGTTGGCCAAGCCTTATAAGCCTCCCACTGGTATGCTGGACCTTTGGGAGCGGGTGCAGGAGAAATGGGAGAAGATCCCGGCGTATGTGTGCACCCACCTGGTGGAAAGCATGCCTAGGAGGGTGAGGGCGGTGTCTAAGGCGAAAGGGCGGTGGATTAGGTACTAGTTTGGGGTTGATGTAACTTGCTGCTTTCGCCTGGCAATAATTGTCCACATGTACCAAGATTGTTATTTTCTAGTATTTGTTGTAAACATCATTATACTTGTGTGATGTAAGGCATGGGCGTGGAGCCTTACCCCAACCTACATACACTAGGCACACCAGAAGATTAAGTCTTAATATCCATGACCCCATAAAATGGCAAAATTCCTCTAAGTCACAAACATGTGGACAATACTTTCCGTCGCTGTATAATGGTAGGCTTGCTAGGTGTTTCTGGATCCTACTGTAGAGAGTACAACCCCCCTTCTTGTATCCCTCTCTCTTCTATTCCAAAACTCTTCTCTCTCGACATTTTCTCCTTCCTAAACCTTACGCCATTCCATGGCTCCTCTTCCTAGCTAGTAATCCTTAACACGGATACTATTCAGTTGGCGTGACAAGAGCAGATTAAATGTGTGGTAACCCGAAATTCCGTGTCTTTTAGGACCCGCTCGAAAAGTGCACGTTCTTAGCGGACGCTCTCGAAGCGTGCCGGCAGTCGTGTTGCACCCGTATCGAAAGCGGCTGGAAATCGTGCCTGAAATGAACTCCCGCTAGAAACGGCAAAACCTGGCTGACGAAAAGTAAACACACGACTTCGTCATTTTCGGGAAGATTCGTCAATGCCTTGGCAAAAACAGCGATTCCTTGTTTTCCAGGCTCTTAATACCATAAATCTGTTTCTTTCGCCAAGCACTTTTGTCTTTCGCTGCGCAGAGCATTCGTCGTGTCAAATTCTGGACGTAAGGCCGAGCCAAGCATGCTCTCCGCGGTCGAAAGGTGAGCCTCGCGACATCTACATTCCCCGTAACAAATTTTTAACATGTACAGAAGACGTAAAAAGTGTGTCTTAGGGCAAAATGAGCGCGCTGGACACGCCCTGATATGGCTTCATTCACGCTGTAGTTCGCCACTTCCAGCTGGTTTGTTTCTGTGCTTTCCTGTGCGAGCGAGATGCGTCGGCGTTGAGGTGCCAACCTGGGCAATTTGATCGCCATGGCGATGTGCCATTGGTGGCAAGGAATTTCCTTGGTCGCATGTACTTTTTCACAAAAAACGATTCGCAAGCGCGTGCTGCATGGTCTGACGTGAGGCAACCAATAAAAGGAACATCGTGTCTAACGCAATGTTGGTCTGACGCGAGGCTGTAGGAATGTGCCCTAAATTTTCCATAGACACGCGCGCCTCATGAAAGACCGTATTTCACCCACATTATGGCACCCAACCTGCGACACCCAACCTGCGTAAACAGGGTTACCTTGAAACTGAGCAACTGGATGGAAACCCGAAACAACAAGGTTGGATTGGTCGCTTTCCCATCCGCGCCAGGGTGCGACGGCACGTGACAACCACCCCAAGGAATGGCAGGGGAGGTTGATGGACCAGCTGTCAACATATACATATGTTTGTCTGTAGAAGTTATAAGGGTACTACTCCAACCCTATATCTCCCCTCTTCTCACTTGTTCTAGTTCATTTTGCTATTCTAACATGGTATCATATAGTAGCAGGATAGGTCCGCCCACCCACTTCTGCCCCTCGCCCTAGCCTACCGCCCCATCGTACCGTAGCCTTACCACGCCCTGCCGGCCCCTAGCGCCCCACCGGCCCCTAGCGCCCCGCCGGCCCCTAGCGCCCCACCGGCCCCTCGTGCACCCCGCCGCCCCCTAGCATGCCCGCCGGCCCCTAGCGCCCCGACGGCCCGTGGCGCACCCCGCCGGCCCCTAGCGTGCCCGCCGGCCCTTAAGCGCCGCGCCGGCCCCTTCGCGTGCCCGCCTGCCCTCCCGCTCGCCTTGCTGGCCCCTCGTGTACTTGCCGGCCCCTCGCACACCCGCCCGGCCCCTCGTGCGCCTCGCCGGCCCTTCGCGCTCGCCAGCCCCTCGCGTACCTCGTCGGCTCCTCGCGTACCTCGCCGGCCCCTCCAATGCCCGCCGCCCCTTAGAGCCTCGCCGGCCCTTAGCGCCTAGCCGACCATTAGTGCCTCGTCGGCCTGCTGCACGCCTCGAACCCTGTGCGCCCTGCTCAGCCTTCCGCCCGGTCTTCCCGCCGGAGCATCCTACCGCCGTGCCGCTAAGTACCTATGCCGATGTGCTGCCGTGTCACTATGCCACTGTGCCGCCGTGCCGCTGTGCCATCGTGGAGCTGTGCCACCGTGTCGCTGTGCCGCCGTGGAGCTGTGACGCCGAGGTTGCACGATGGCGGATGCCGTACTCCGCCTGGACGCGGAGGGGCACGCGATCGACTTCGCCGCCTGGCTTGTCGATCTTCGCCGTCACCTGACACGTCAGCGCCAGGATGGGCACTCCCTGGCTATGCATGTTGATGGCTTGCTTCCCCGCCCCCCCATGCCTGATCCCCTCTCTGCTGACCCCACCACTGCTGAGATTGAGGCCTTTTCTGCTGCTGCGCTCGCCCACGCTGTCTGGGATTCCCGCAATGCTGTAGCACAGCTAGCCATTAGTCATGCTCTTCCCCTGTCTGAGCGTCCGCGCTTCACTGCTGTCGTGAACGCCAAAGATTTCCTAGATGCAGTAGTTGCGCGCTACTCCACACCCGCCTCCGCCTCTGCTAGCCGCTTGATCCTCCCCATGCTATTCCCCATTCTTTCCGCTTTCCCTACTGTCGCTGATCTCGCCACTCACCTCCGTGCACTAGAGACTAGCTACCGCACTGCTAGCACTGCCACCCAGCTCACTGCCTTCCCCTCACCGTTCTGCGCTACCCTGTACCTTATTGCCATGCGCCTGCTTGACCGCTTAGCCACTGCCCGCGACCACTTCCTTAGCCAGCACCCTGGTGACCTCACCCTGATCGCCTTTGTAACTGCCCTGTCAGAGATAGAGACGCGCCAGCACACTATCGCTCAGTCGAGCGGTGTTGTGGTAGTCCCTATCTTTTAGGGCTGTGTTCCCTCCCAGTGCACGTACGCTAACATTTCCGCCGCGGTCGCTATAGCTGCCCCTACCACTGAGACCGTAGCTGCAGTGTCCCCGCAGCAGCGAGAGCGTTGGGGCCGTCGTGGCCCCAAGGGAGTGCGTGGTGGTGGTGCTGATGGTGGTAGTGGTGGTGGCGGGGACAGTGGTTCGGACGAGGGGGTTGGGGCTGGTGTCCAGGAGCAGCAGCAGCCAAAGTAGACACAGCAGCAGCAGCAGCAACCACAGCAGCAGCAGCAGCCACAGCAGCAGCAGCAGCCATGGACCCGCCTCCGCTGGGGTGGCCAGGAGCCTCTGGAGGTGGTGGCCAAGGTGGTGGCCCTCGCAGCTCGGCGTCTACCAGTAGCTTCGGTGCTGTGAGCTGCTAGTCGCAGCTCCAGACCGGGCCTCTCCGTGGCACTGTGTGCCGCCGCCCGCACCCGACCACCCGCTGCTTCCGCCACCTCGACGACCTATTTCGTCACCGCATCGCTCCGGCCTCGGACCTCCCTGACTGGCCCAATCTGCTACGCCACGGTGTGCCTGTTTTTGAGTTAGACATGGATCAGATTAGTTCTGCCCTACATTCTCTGTATGCAGACGCTTCTAGTGTGTTCGGATCTTATTGCTCTGTGTTCTCTAGCCTATGCGTAGCACCTGTGTGTATTCCAGACTCCCCTGCTGTGTCAGGCGTAGGACCGTTTGCCTTGTCTAGCCTAGGCTCCACAATTGCTCCTCCTTCGACTACCGCTACTGCTTCGCTGTCCTTTACACTTGACTCGCGTGCGTCTGCCTGCTTCTTCCTTGAGCACGCCACACTCATGCCGCTTGCCGCGCGTGCCGCTGTCGCACTTGCTGACCTCTCTTCTGGTCCTGTCATTGCTCGCAGCTACACTACCCTTCCCTGTCCAACAGTCACAGGATCGAATGTGTCGAGGAAAGCTTTGCTCAATGTTGGGCTATCAATCAGTACAATGTGCTTTTATACTTCCATAGTACATCAAGTAACCAGGTTTATCCTATCCAATGGGAATAGACCCTTCTAGAAATAAAATCACCCTGCGTATAGCCACGCGAGGCTATTGGCTTTAGGGGATTACGGCAGGATTACGCTAGATATAGCGCGCCAGTACATCCCGAGCCTGGTCGGTGACATAATCATATTAACAGGATAAACCAAAGGATAATGGAAAAGGAGGAATAAGAAACCAAATGAGATGAGATAAAGACCAAAGGAATCACGATAAAAAGAGAAATGCGATAGAAAGGAAACATGGAAAGGGAAAATCGGTGTAACGGTGTCGTACTCTCACACTTCCCCCCCTCAAAGCTGGGTGGTAGAAGTAACACCCTGCTTGACAATGTAGTCGCGAAGAGGACGACGGGCGTTACCCATGTCGAATTCAGAGACACAGCCTCAGAAGTATCATAACCCTTCCAGCAAAGAAAAGGCTCCAGAGTGCCATTCTGACGACGACGGTGTCCGGGCACGTAATTGTCCCATGGCGTGGACGAACACGGGCGGCGACGGTGGTTGGCATTCAGTGTAGAGCGTGTTTGGTCTTGATACGGTTTAAGATGCTGGTATGGAAGGCGTTATGGATTTTCCAAGTGGCTGGTAGGCGAAAGCGGGTGACTGAAGTGACCTTTGCTTCAACGAGGAAAGGCCCACAGAAGCAAGGTTAAAGCTTGGATGGAATATGGCTGATGTCATAATTATGGTATGGATAAGTGTAGTGAAGAGCGGCCAAGTGCTTCTGCTGCTGTTGGATGTCCAAGAGGCGTTTGTCTGGCCGATCTTCAAGATGGTAGACGATGGCGATGAAATCATAAGCAGGTTGGACTGCAGCAGGAACTGTTTGTTGCTACGGAGTGAGCGAGCTCCGTCCACAGTAAGGAAGGATGGTGTGTATCGCCGTCAGTAATATATGGGCAGGTGCAAGTTGCAGTTGGAGATGTGAATGGTTGGAACGGTGTGCTATAACGTGCAGATGAATGGCTGTGCATGCCTGAAGATCACTTGCATCTCGTCCACGCCTGAAGATCACCATGTGGTGGTGGTATGGCAGTCGTGTCATAGTACTGCTTTTGTAGTAGTGTTGTATCCGACACATGCAGCTTCTGTCGAATGCTGGTCCATGATATAGTGTTGTCGCGAGTCGTACCCACTCGGCATCGTAGTGCTGCGAGAGTGGAGAGAAGAATCACTAGTAGTAACCCTGTCCACCACGCCATAAGTTAGTTGTTAGGATTAAGGACGGAGTCTAGGTGAACTTAGGAGCTAGAATTACTCAAAATATAAATCCGAAATTCTGGACAGAAAAATCGTCTTCACAAGAAACAACGTCGACAAAAACCTAGCTGTTGGGATGTCGCGAAACTTGGATATGTTGTAGCTCGTAATCTCAGCTACCGTTCCCAGCTTCAATCACGTTGATTGATGAAGAATTCGCAACGCTATGGCTTTCGACGCATTAGGGGGTAAGCTGTAGGAGGAGAACGTAACTCAATCTCAAAAGTTCAATTGAAGTTAAAGAATCTCGGAAGGAATAAGAGGAGCAAGAGAAAGGTTGGGATAGAAGAGAGGGATGAGAGGGAAGGTCCCAAGAGAGTCCCCAACCAAGGAAACCCCATAAGCACAAAGATTCCCTCCCTATAGGAACCCCATCTTTGACATTTGTCCCTTCCCAACCAATCCAACCAAGTTGGCCACCCTTGCCAACCTAGCTTGGTGGTTCCCAACCAATTTTGCAGCTGCTACAGTAGAGTGACGAATTTCCCCAACCCCAAAGGTCCCAACTCCATATAGAGTCACCCCACAACTTCACTTTGTAACCGCCGCAATTGTAACGCAAGCTCATGAACTTTGAATCTTCATAGCTTTCGCGTTCTTGCTCCGATTGAAGCGATTCTTGTTGCGTCGGAAAGATCTTCTCAAGATCTATCATCACAAATACCTACTCAAACAAAAATAACACAAAACACATTCCCAAACTCCATAACACACACCACACACAAATTCTTGCACACGCTCAAACCACGCATGCAAGTTGAAAACATGGGATGGGAGGCAGACAGAATGTGATAGCATATGATGACATCACATAACACTAGTCACACTGCCTTGAGTACAACAGCGCATACGAAGTGCTGCTCAACGTATCCCTTTTGTTCAGAACCATGCGAGGGGCTGGTACCATAAATGCGGAGCTGGTAACTTCCAGAATCGGCGCCATGTAGTTTCCCTCGGTGGTTGCTCAAGCAAGGAATCTCAGCTGCGTAGATATCCCACAGTGATGGGTTAGGACATTTGGGAATGTTGGGGCTATTCCCAAATAATCCTCTCCCATTTCCAAATGAGCATTACTGACAGCCAATCCAGTATGACCTTATGCACTTCCAGTTTAGCACGGAGTCCATCGGTAGGCATCGGTGTCTGGGCGCACATATTGGGATAGGTCTTCTGGTGCCATGATATGTTGTCTCATTCTGTCATTGTCCTTGAAGTAGCGTTGATGTCGAAGACGTCTCAGCTACTCAGCATCAATGTTGACGTTTGCTCCATTTCGACAAATAGGGGTGTTGTTGGAGATACGCGGAGTCCACTATCCAGAGTGGCGTCGGCGCTCCATTTCACGCCTATCTGCTTCCGTGGAGGTGGTGCTGGTGATGGATTGGTTGCGACGCAGGTTTTATGACTTTAAAGAAAGCCATAGGCCATGAGGACTTGTATACCGGTAGAGTACTGTGGTCCTCCCATCCTCATAAGAGCAAATATCTTCTGCTCTTGAGGGTATATGGCATTGCCATGTTGTTTCCTCGCATAGTGGTATCTCCTTCCCACTAGCTGGAAATCAATGTTGTGCCTGGCCGAATCTTTACGATCATACTGGAATATAATCCAGCATTATCTCCATTGAGCAGAGAATCATCCATCAGGGTTTGGATATGACTGTTGTGTTGAGTCTTCTGCTGCGGCGGCGGCGGCGGTTGTGACGATGGCGACGGCGGCAGCTGCTGCTGAGAATTCTCTTAACTCGTACCAGTTGAAGGAGAATCCATCAACTCCCTCTTCCCAGTAGAGTGTTCCTGATGGGTGTAACAGGCGTAACTACCAGGAACACGTGCACATTAGTAGACATGTGTTGCTCCATTGCTGCCGGTGATTGTTTCATTTGAGGGTGTGAAGAGGAATTTGCTTCTCCCCTCAATGTATCCACGGGTAGCAATTCCTGGTATGCTCATCCGGTCGGTAGAGTGCGTGATCGTATTGTAGTAGTCCGTATCTCCCTCGTTTGTTGACACCTCGTGTTGCTTGGCGTTCTCCTGCATCGTCAAAGTTACGCTGATCGTCAAAGTTCTCCTCATTTGTTGACACCTCGTGTTGCTTGGCGTTCTCGTGTTGCTTGGCGTTCTCCTGCATCGTCAACGGTGTCGTACTCTCACACCAACGGTCCCCTCGGGTTCCCTTAGTTGGTGTCGGCTGTCTTTAGGACCTTAGCGCCACCACTATGTTCCCTGGTCACGAGCGGTACGCTATCTGTACTGAGGCTGCCTCAGGTGCCCAATTTGCGACGTTCCCCCGGTGTGAGAGTACGACCTTGTTCCATTAGTTTCTCCTTTCCATCTTCCCTTTCCATGTCATTCCTCTTTTTATCCTGATTCATTTGGTCTTTATCTCATCCCATTTAGATTCCTATTTCTTCTTTTCCATAAACCTTTGGTTTATCCTGTTATTACACTGAGGGAAAAAACTGTCCGGATGCAGGGGATCTATTGCGTTTTTTAGCCATAATTTCAGAGAATGATTAAGCCTTAATGTGAGAACATTCTTGTGTCATGGGCACATGTAGTCTCAACTCTGTCCCTTGGTGTTAGCTCGTTCACCTCATACAAACATGCTCAGTTCACATTATACATACAAGGTCATCATCCGGACAGTTTTTTCCCTTGTCACCAAAAGATCTACTAATCCAGATTCTAGTAGCTAGTCCATCTTCCCCCAGCCTTGATCACAGCACGCACACGCTTCGGCATGCTGTCTATGAGCCTCTTGCAAAAATCCGCGGGAATCTGCTCCCACTCCTCTTGGATCCGCTCCCAAAGTTCCACCATTCCTGATGGTGGCTGCTCGTACTTGGACAGCTCCTTTTTGAGGTGAGCCCAGAGATTCTCGATCGGGTTAAGATCGGGGGAGGAGGAGGGCCAGACGAGCACGGAATAGTCCTGCTCCCCAAGGTATTCCTGCACTAGGCGACACTTATGCTTGGGGTCGTTATCATGCTGGAAAATGACTTTACATGGCGTGAGGCTATAGAACTCGATAGTGGATGTGAGTTCATCCTGTAAAATGCTGCGATACAATGGCCCATCCATCCTCCCATCTATCTTGCACATAAAACCCGCGCCGTCATAGGTCAGGCATCCCCACACCATCACAGAACCCCCTCCATGCTTCACCGTTTGTCGGATTTGATGGCTCTGCAGGTTGTTGCCGTCGCGGATCCAGGCGTATGCGCGGCCGTCCGAGCAAAACCGATTTATCTTGCATTCGTCGGACCAAATAACGCGCTTCCAGTCCTCAAGCGTCCAGTCTACGTGCGCCCTGGCAAACTCCAGCCTGTCCCTAATGTTCTGCTTGGGCAGTCGCGGTTTCTTCGGTTGCGATACTGCGACTAGACCAGCTTCACGAAGAGAATTCCTAACTGTCTTGGGGCATACGTTAACATCGTGTGCTGTTCCTAGCATTTTCGCCGCGTCAACGCTCGTTTTCGCCGCGCCACTAGTAATAGCTCGAATAACGGTGCGCTGGAGTCGGGGTGATATAACACGTGGCCTTCCACCTGGCGGCATTGTGGGTCGCACCTCTTCGCGGCTAGTCTCACCGATGACTTTGAGACCGTAGTCATGGACGGTGCTTTTACCTACACCTAAATCTTTCGCTATTTTCCGCACGCTAACCCCCTTGCGCAGAAGCTCGATAATACGTGCTCGTCGCTTCTCATCGACCGGCTTCATGGCGTCTGGACCGTGTGCGGACTACGGGGCTACGGAGCGGCGGCGAGAAGTTCGCTAGATCGAGACCTAATTTAAGACCGGTGGCGAATGTAGATGTCGAACGTCGATCGGAAAAAACTGTCCGGAAGCAGTCCATCTTGCAAAGCCTTATCATACGTTAGACCTCTTCGTTATTACAAACCTCAACTCGGTGGGTTCATGAATATACGCACTGTTATACACACAAGGAAATTTGTGGAAACTTATTGTTACCATAACAGGCAAAAATTGACCGGCAATAGCCTAAACCCATTTATCCGGACAGTTTTTTCCCTCAGTGTATGATTATATCACCGACCAGGCTCGGGATGTACTGGCGCGCTATATCTAGTGTAATCCTGCCGTTATCCCTTAAAGCCAATAGCCTCGCGTGGCTATACGCATGGTGATTCTATTTCTAGAAGGGTCTATTCCTTTTGGATAGGATAAACCTGGTTACCTAATGTACTTTGGAAGTATAAAAGCGCCTTGTATCAATCGATAGTGCAACCTTTCTTCGACACATTCGGTCCTGTGACTCCTGGGACCCGGTGTCTAACCTGTTTACGCTGGACATTGCGTCCCCCCCGGTGGGCGCGTCCTCCTCGGGTCTTGCAAATACTGAGGTCGCTGCGGCTTGCTCGTGTCGGTCGCTCACTCACCGGTCGCTTCTGTGGCACCACCGCCTAGGTTACCCCGCACTCACGCGTCTGCGTCACATGTCTCAGCACGGTCTTATCCTAGGTCTCCTTGCGTCCCTTCCTACCCTCCCTCCCTTACCTACGCCACCGTGCACGCCTTGTGTCAAGGGCCGGCTGCGCCATGCCCCTCACTCCTCCTCGCTTCGCCCAACCACCTCGCCCCTCCAGACCCTGCACCTGGATGTCTAGGGCCCAGCCTCCGTCCCTGGACCGCATCGCGAGCGCTACTTTTTCGTGCTCGTCGACAACTTTACGCGATACACCACGGTGTTTCCCCTGAAGCGGAAGGCCGACGTGCCTGACGTTCTTATCCCGTGAGTCGTAGCTGCGCGCCTCCACCGCGGTCTCCCTGTGCTGTGTCTCCTCTCCGACCGTGGCGGTGAGTTTGCGTCTGGTTGGTTTGGACAGTTCTATCGTGCGGAGGGCATCACCCAGTCGTACACCCTGCCAGAATCCCCGTATCAGAATGGGGTTGCTGAGCCACGTATCGGTTTGGTCATGGAGGTGGCTCGTACCTCCGTAATTCATGCCGGTGCACCCCATTTTCTGTGGTCGTTCGCCGTTCGCTACGCCGCTCATCGGCTTAATCTGTGGCGGCGCTCCCAGTGGCCGCAGGTTTCGCCAACCCTTCTTTGTACCGGGTTCCCTGGTGACAGGTCCGTGTTCCACTTCTGGGGTTGCCTCGCTCACGTTCGTGCTTGTGGCACGGACAAGCTCACTGCCCACACAATTCTCTGTGTCTTCCTCGGTTTCCCCCTTGACTCGTTTGTCTGGCACTCTTACCACCCGCCGTCCCACTGCTTCTTTCACTCTCGTGACTCCACTTTCAACGAGTTTGTCTCCTTTTACCACCGCTTTCCCCACCAAAGTCTCCTGGTTTCCCCTCCCCTAAATCTGGTTCCCATCCCCCTGATAGCCCCTGCTCACCTCCCTCCCCATCTGGCTCCGTCTGGTGTGTCTCACGTCACTCCCCTCCCGTCGGTTGTCCCGGTCGAAGAGTTGGCTGACTCCGGTGGCCCCGCAGCGCAGTTCTCGCCGCTTGCCTCTCCCTTGGTGTCTCCTCTTCTGCCGTCGCAGTCCCCGCCGCAGCAGCCGCTGCCGCCGCAGCAGCAGCAGCCGTCCGTGGAATCTGGGGGTGCTTGCGTTGAGGAGCGTGCTAGTCCTGGGGTTCCTGTCGTGGCTTGTCCCGGCAAGCTCGGGGGTGGCACCGGTGCTGGAGAGAGTTCTCACTCTGGGGGTGCTGGAGTGGAGTGTTTCGTAGGTTGCCATGGTGCCGCTGGCGGTCCAGGTGTCGGCATCAACCAGCAGTAGCAGCTGCCGCCCCTGATGTCCGCGCTTCGCCTGCTCGGCCTTCCCTCCCCTGATCGCTTGCCTGCACCTCTCCGGCCTCCCCTCCTCTTTCTGTCTACGGCCATGTGTTCCCTCCGCCGGAGTCTTCTCCGGCTCGTCTTCCCCCTCGTTCCCCTCTTACGTCTCCTCTGTCTCCTTGCCAGACGCCCCCGTCTCACGTCTGGTCTCGCCGTCCCTATCGTGCTCGTCTTGTCTCTCCTGTTCAGCATTCTCACCCTTTGTTGCTTCGTTCCCACGCGTCTCGTCCTCCCCTCCTCTCGTCGCCTGCTCCGTCGTCGCTCGTTGTCACGCCTCCCCCTCTGTCTGACTACCTTCGTGCCGCATGTTCTCTTGTTCCTCGGGTCCTTGCCTCCCTCGTTACCGACCCGTCTCTTCTTGCCTCTAGTCTTGAAGCTCTTGTCGCTACTGTCACTGACTTCGCCTCTACCCGTCGCCTTGAATAGGCCACCGCTCTGGTCTGTGACACTATCTGCCCTCTGTCCGTCGGGGGTGCTCCTGCCCTTGGCAGTGACGTTCTAAAGGACAAGCTGTACGAGCTCACTTTCCTCTCTGAGGCTGCTCCCCATCTCTGTTCCATGCTGCTAGTCCCTGAGGGTGACCCAGAAGCCTTTGATATCCCGACCCCTCGCACTTACGCTGAGGCGACCTCGGGACCTTGGGCCTCTCAGTGGATAGCTGCCATGGAGCAGGAGATGGCATCTTGGAGATCCAACGGCAACTACATCGACCAAGTTCCCCCACCTGGGATGAACGTAGTCGATGGTCAATGGCTCTTCAAGGTGAAGCACCCGCCTGGAGAGCCGCATGTGTTCAAGACGCGCTACGTGGCTAGAGGCTTCAATCAGCGTGAGGATGTGGACTTCTTTCAGACCTTCGCCCCGACCCCGAAGATGACTACTCTTCGGGCGCTGCTACACGTATAAGCACAACGTGACTACGAGCTCCACTCCCTCGACTTCTCCACTGCTCTTCTTTAGGGCTGCCTACATGAGCAGGTCTACTTGCGCTGTCCACAGGGCTTCACCGGTACCTTCCCTCCTGGGACCTAGTGGCTTCTCCGGCGCCCGGTCTACGGCCTATGACAGGCGCCCCATGAGTGTTAAAACACTATGCGTGCTATACTAGCTGACTTGCAGTTCTTTTCGTCGTCTTCAGGCCCTTCGCTCTTCGTTCGTGCTGGCCAGACTCCGTTCTACATCCTTGTCTACGTAGACTACCTGGTCTACGCTACTGCAGACAGAGACGCGCTGGCCTCCGTGAAGGCCGAGTTGTTGAGGAGACACACCTGCACTGACCTAGGAGAGCTGCGCCGCTACCTTGGCCTGCAGATCTCCACCGATAGAGCAACGCGCACTATCACTCTCACATAGTCACACTTGGCGCGCCAAGTCCTTCAGAGGTTCGATCTTCAGTTCTCCTCTGCACAGCCCACACCTCTGCCAGTAGACCACAAACTCTCAGCTCTAGTTCCTGAGGAGGCGGTAGAGCCTAGTGGTCCTTACGCAGAGCTTGTGGGTTGCCTGATGTACCTGATGACTTGCACTCGTCCAGATCTCGCATACCCTCTCAGCATCATGGCTCGCTTTGTGGCCACAGTCGGACATCGACCACAGCATTGGTCGGCCGCTAAGAGGGCTTTGCGTTATCTAGCAAGTACGTCGGGCATGGGGCTAGTGCTGGGAGGATGCAGGCCAGTGGTCCTTACTGGGCACAGAAACGCTTCTTGGGCAGACGACGCTGAGATACTCAGGTCCTCCCAGGGCTAAGGTTTTAGCCTTGGTTTAGGTGCCATCTCGTGGAGGTCCACTCGCTCCTCGTCTGTTGCCCAGTCTAACTCTGAGGGGGAGATCTACGCCGGTGCCATGGCGGCACAGGAGCTCTGCTGGCTGACCTTCTTGCTCACCTACTTTGGTGAGCGGCCTAGCTCTGCCCCAGTTCTATACGCTGACAACAGGGTCATGATCCTCCTGTGTCAGGAGCCTCGACTTGAGAGCAGAGCGAAGCACATCAAGCAGCGGTACTTCCTCTTGCGCGAGCTACACGTGGGCTCAGGTGCCAACACAGCTGATATATTTACTAAGGCACTTGCGCCTAAAGATCATCAGCGTCACTGTTTGCAGCTTAGTCTAGTTCCTATAGCTACTCACTTGCTAGGACCTTGATTGTGTACTCCTCTTTATATATACCTTCCTGATTGGCCTTGTGGCCCCTCATTCAGTGGCTGGACTAGTAGTGCCACCCTGGTTTGCTCTTGTCTTGTTTGTACTCTTGCTGACTGGTCTTCGGACCCCTACCTCAGAGGTTGGACTAGTAGTGTCACCCTAAGCTGCGTGTTCCTTGCTCAGCACAGCCCCTTATCTAGCCTAGGGTGTGTGTCAGCTTATACATATGTTTGTTTGTAGAAGTTATAGGCTAGATAGGTTTGTGTTCTTAGAGGCTACAACTCCAACCCTATAACTCCCCTGTTCTCAGTTGTTCTAGTTCATTCTGCTATTCTAACACCAGCCCCACCCAAAACCAACTTGGGGGCCTTTAAAATCAATCGTGGGCCTGGGCCATGTAATATTTCAACAGGTGTTGCAGAAGACTAAGTATAGAATCTGCAACCACAAGTACTTAACCAAGGATCTTTGCTGCAATTGTAGACTAGTAAGACAGCGGAAGTCTTGTAAGAATGAACCTGAGTATATATTTCTATGGAAGTCAAGTCTCAAAGTTCTCAAATCTGAAATATCAAGGTTAATAATAAAAGGACAAAACAAAGATTTATAGCTCTAGGAAAGTACCTGTTCGGTAATGTACCTGTTCGTCACTATCGCGCTATGCGCCCTAAATGACAATGAAGAGGTGCAACTATTCGCGTGACTGAAACTACTGTCCTATGACGAGCGCTATTTGCTGACGTCATCCTACGGACTTATCTTCTACAGTGAGATTCGATAGTATCTGTCGATAAACAAATTCCAGAAATGCCAAGTATGAAATATACCACAACACTCCCCTTCATTTCTGGAAGTTCGATAGTGTCACTTCTTGAAGATCCCGCAAAGCTTGTTACAGTATTGGAACTTCTGTCGCGTCAGCTTCTTCGTGAGGAAATCGGCAGCCATTTCATTGGTCAAACAGTAGACCAATTGCATCCTCCCCTTCTCGACTTCATCTTTGACGAAAAAGTAACGTAGAGAAATATGTTTCGTCCTGTTGACGAAGCCAGGCTGGTGTGCGATGCGAATTGCACTTTGGTTGTCACACTGCAGGGTAAACTGAGTAGTCGTCGTCAACTTCGCTTCTTCCAGTAGTTCCTGTATGTAAAGTCCTTCGCGTGTTGCTGTGCAAACAGCAATAAACTCAGCTTCAGCAGAGGAAAGAGCAATCAACTCCTGCTTTGTTGAATTCCAAGATATAGGTCCGATAGGTTCAAGCCGATAGATGAATCCAGTGCGTGACCGTCAATTAGTAGAGTCAGCAGCGTGATCGGCGTCGACGAAACCGTATAGGTATAGTGTTTTGCAACCGATGACGTTGTAGACTAAACCGACGTCAGGAGTCGAGACGAAATATTGAAGCGCGCGGAGAAGATCAAGTTGGTGCTCCTCTTCAGGACGGCGTAGGAACTGAGCGAGCTGACTAGCCACGTAGGCCAGATCTGGATGACAAGTAACAGCGGCGAAGAGTAAACTGCCTAAAATCTGTTGATAGGTCTGTAAACCGGTTGAAACGGTGCAGTGTTCGGTTTGTGATCAGTCGGTAGTGAGCGGTACGGTGTAGAAACTGCAGTAGGAGTGAGATTGAAGCGTCGCTGCGTACTTCGAAGCAGTGAGGTGAATCGTTGTCGGTGAACAGGTAATATTTAGACCGAGAAACTGTTAAACTATTTCGGAGACGGTAAGCTGTAGATGTTTCTGTAGTTTCAGTATGAAGATATCGGCGAGCGAATCAGTAGTGCTGACGTAGCGAATGTTGTCGACGTAGGCGATGAGTAAAATATATTTGCTGTCGTCGGTCAGAAGATATATTCCCTGGTCATGCGGTAACTGACGAAATCCAGCAGTGATCAGCTGTGAGTGGAGGTACTGCTGCAAGAGTCGTGGTGCCTGTTTAATGTCGTACGGCGATTTTCGGAGATGACATACGCTCTGTGGGTTAGTAGCATAGGAATGCGGGTACTCTACTAGGATGAGTGCGTCGACGGGCGCGTAGAGAAACGCATTTGACACGTCGATTTGTCAAAGTCGTAGATTACGGCAGGCGGCGATACAGAGTAGAATTCGAACGCTTGTATGTCGGCCGACAGGAGCAAAAGTTAGTTCGTAATCGATGCCGTAAGTCTGCTCGAACCCGCGGACAACCCATCGCACATTGAATTTCTCAAACGACCCATCTGCATTAGTCTTGACGTGGAAGACCCATTTTCCGGTAAGTACCTTCTTCCCTTTTACTTCTGAAGTCGGTATTAAATCCCATGTGCCACGATTCTTAAGAGCTGCAAGCTCCTTGTCCATGGCTTCGCGCCATTTTTCTCGGTGAGGACTCGTAAGAGCTTGTCGAACGGTTTTCGGTTCAGGTATCTTACTGTTATTGTGATGTACTGCTACTGCAAATCCAAGCATCTGTAAGCCAGTTTCTGTAAAACGCTGACGTTCTTCGTTTGCACCTACGAAATTTTCTTCTGGTCCTTCTTCCCCCCCAATTTTGTCAGGTGTAACACAAACTGCTTCATCGGAGACGGCGGGCATCGGCTACTGTTGGCGATCGCGTTCGTAACTGAGGTGGACTTCGCGAACGTCATCCGGGTCAGCATCGGCAAGAGGAATAAACTCCGGTATGCTAGTCGAGGTGACAGGTTCGGGAATGTCTGTTGCGGCAGCTTCGGATGCTTCAGAAACTGCTTCGTCCTGTACATCAATTTCGGCTTCATCAGTTGCAAACGCACGCGAGCCTTCAAACAGCCTGGCGGGGTTGGCAGCTGCTGCCTGGTGGGCACGAAAAGTGGGCAAGGTGAGTCTTTCATAGAAGAGACAATCACGTGATGGGACGATTTGGTTGGAGCGAAGATCCAAAATCTTCCATGTGTGATACTGTTTTTCGATGCCGAGATGTACCCCCCATTTTGCTCGTTCTGAAAACTTCCCGAGTACTGCAGTGGGAGGACAAAACTGCACAACACACCCAAACACTCGTAAAAGTTTGGTACTTCCCACTGTACGTGTCCACTGCAGGTGCGGAGAGGAAAACTTGGGCAGGGACGTTGAAGAAGGAAGATTGTGTAACAGCACGGCGTGGTCCATCGCATACGGCCAAAAACGCGGTGGAAGGGCTGCCTGTGTCAACAGAGCACGCATCTTCTCTTGCAGAGTTCTGTTCATCCTTTCTGCTACCTCCATCTGTTGGTGTGCATGCGGCAGTGGCTGCTTCCGTTTGATGCCGAGTGTCTGAAGGTATTCTCTGAAAGTGTTGCTGGTGTATTCCCCTGCACCATCACTTTGAAATTCTTGCAGTTTCACGCCTGACTCACGTTCAGCGACAGCGAGCCAGGCGACGAAAACGGAGTGAGCAAGATAACGAGCGAGAAGGTTTGCTGTCCAGACGTAGCGTGTACACGCTTCGATGAATGTTATCACGTACTTCTCGTCTTTAGGTCCTGCTTCAGGTAAGTTTAGTATGTCGCTGTAGACTTTCTGCATCAGTTTATAACGTGTTGAGCCAGGAAAATGACTTGGAAACGGATCGTGAGTAAGGTTGGCAACCGGACACGTGGTGCAAACCGTCGGACGAGACTGCGGCTTCATCTCCATGCCGTCAGGTAAGAGAAGACTATTCTTATCAAGAACTGCTGCTCGGATTGAATTATTAAGGATCCCTTGTGCTGGATGTCCTAACCGCTGATGCCAGATATCTTCGGTGGCTTTGTGTCCTGATGATCGCATGTAGAAATCTGCGTTAGTATTAAAAGAAGAAATAACAAAAGGAGAAGCGTTGGTGACCCGTCAATCTCTCCTTCAACGAAACGTGTAAGTTGTGACGAAACATTGGAAGGTACTGCTGCAGTTGCGATTGCAATTTCTGATGCTGGTTCGGTTGATGTTGTGGCAGGTGCTTCGGCGACAGCTGCTGTTAGACACGGCTGCTCGGTGACTGCTTCCTTTTCGGCTTCTTCAACGATGTCAGGTTCAGCTGCTAGGCCACTAATTTCCCCCCGAAGTGGAGCTGGAGTTCCTTGAAGAGCCTCACGGGTTGTATAAAACGTTTGCCAAGCGTTGGCGCCTTCATCGGCTGTATTGAACTCCCAAGTATCTAGTGCGGTAAGTACAGCAGCTGCAATTCGAGAAGCCGTTGGTACAGTAGTTGCTCGAAAATCAATATCCACGTGTTGATAATCTGTTTCTTCTGGGTGATCCTAGGGACCAAGTGCAAGGACGCGTTCAGAATCTCCAAAAGTTCCCTGTGCTGCAAACTGAAGAATGGACACGCCATGTTGAGTGGCGGCACGACCAAGGTAAGTATTCGTTGAACTGTGCCAGAGCTCCTAATCCATGGTTTCACAATTGCCCTGTGTGCGGATCTTGTGTGCCAGGAGCTGAGCCGTGGAAAGTAGATTGAATCCAAGGCCGGCGACGATAAGAATATTGGTAACATGTAGTGAGTATCCCGTGTCGATAGATTCGAGCATTACACTCCCAAGAGAACGTGCCATAATAGTTTGTCCGTTTGCGACTGTGACAGGTATCGGACGACGAAGTGGACGCTAGTTGGTGATGAAGCTTGTTTTTACGGAGCACATGTGCCAACCGCAGCAGCTGTCGAGATACCAAGTATTCGGTTCTGAAATTATTCGAACAAGGTTAGAGTAAACTTGAGGTAAAGGAATGCCTTCAACACTTGTGGTTTCTTCAAGTCGTGTCTCGAAATCTGTTTCTGAAACATCAACTGTGGTGACGCATCCAAAGACCCCTTTCCCTGATGTTGCAGATGCAAAAACCGGAGGACGATGCTGTAACGATGATGAATTCTGCGGCGTTTTCGGCATCTGCTGTGTTTGAGTCGTCGACTGCTGCGTTGGCTGATGTGGCTTTGGTAACTGCTGCGAGCGATGATAAGGCTGTGAAGTGCTGCGACGGTTTTGATGTCGACTACGACAATTATGGTATGTGTGTCCTGGTTTCTTGCAGAAATGGCAGAAAGGATATTTCGGGGGATGACGATGTTGCGCTTCGGGATTTGACTAAAAACTCAAGTGTAGTCCCTTTTCCTGATTGCGTTGTGACTGCAGGTCCAGATCTTGCTGCTCCGCTTGAAGATACGACGAAATTTCAGCTTCGGAGAGGTTCGGGTTCATGCGCAAGAAGGCGCGCGTCTGTCGCCATTCGGGTCCAAGGCCAGCAAGAAGGACCGTGAGATACATCTCACGAGGGAAGTATCCCCCACTTTTCTCCAGTTGATCGCGTAGTGTACGGACGCGATTAACGTAATCCATGACGTTCTCCCTTGTCATCATCTGCACATTTGTTAACTGCGAAAGAATCTTACTCACTGTTATTGTATCTTTTGCCATGTATACCCCCTTCAAGTGGTTCCATGTAGTTTCAACTGGTGTAAAGCTTGAATGAAACGATCGAACGCCGAGCTGCTCCTTCGGCGACAGGTTACGAACAAGAACTGTATACGCCCCGAGAGAGGCGTGCAAGAAACTCTGCTGCTCCAGTTGTGTTCCCACAACAGGATAAGTAAAGTCGCCAGTGAAGAACGGGCATAGCCCAGCGGACTGCGCAAGAAGCTCAAACTCGAAACTCCAGGAGTAAAAATCCACTCCATTAAAAGGTATGGTTGTCTTGATCTGTGTACTGTTAAGTAAGTTTGGCGGTTGAAAAATAACACCCGGTTGTTGAGGCTGTTGCTGTTGCTGCTGTTGCTGTTGCTGTTGCTGAAATTGCTGTTGTTGTTGTTGCTGTTGCTGTGGCTGTTGATGCTGTTGCTGAGCAGGAGGACGACCGAAGATATAAAAGGGATGCTGCTGCTGTTGTGACTGCGGCTGCTGCACAAAAGGTGAGAAAGCGAATGAACCAGTACTTGGAGCTGAGGCTCTACGCATGTAACTCGAGCCGTCAAGGATCATTCCACTGAATGCTGACGATATTGACTGCGTTGAAAACGGTGGTTGCGCTGTTGCTTGTTGCTGTACTGACGACTGTTGTTGAACTGATGCTTGTTGTTGTGCTGTTGTCTGTGTTTGGTGTTGTGCTGCAGGGGCAGTTGATGACATCCCTGGAATATTGGCAGAAGACGGATTCTGCTGCTGCTGCTGCATACCGATATGCGCATAAGCCGGAGGAAATGGTCCAGAGGCTGAGAGACCAGTGGCGGTCGTGGAGACATGTACTCCAGTAGTTCCGGAAGTTGATCCGGCAGATGGTGCTGGTGATGAACCAGTCATTGTTGAGAGTAGTCTTAATCCCAGATAGCTCTCATACCGTGTAATATTTCGACAGGTGTTGCAGAAGACTAAGTATAGAATCTGCAACCACAAGTACTTAACCAAGGATCTTTGCTGGAATGGTAGACGAGTAAGACAGCGGAAGTCTTGTAAGCAGGCCCTCAGATATCAGGGTAAAACACCCTGAAAGCCTGATTTTCAGGGTGTGGTCTGTTCTTGAGCCCTGAGATTTTAGGGTATTCATTTTGTTTGGCCTGAAATTTCAGGATGTGTGTTCTATTGGGCCCTGTTATTTCAGAGTGTTCTGATCCGCCTAGCCCTGAGGCCTCAGGGTATTACCGGGGACAGCCCTGACCTGATACATGCCCCCTGTACTGACGGGACGATACTAGGCTTATCCCCAGATTCCCGTCGTAGATGCCCGCGAATTGCATCTGTCCCATCGGCAGCATCACCGCCTAGTCTAGCAGCACCGGTTCCAGCAGCAACAGTTCCAGCAGCGTCAGTTCCAGCAGCGCCAGTTCCAGCAGCGCCAGTTCCAGCAGCGCCAGTTCGAGCAGCGCCAGTTCCAGCAGCGCCAGTTCCAGCAGCGCCAGTTCCAGCAGGCCAGTTCCAGCAGCGCCAGTTCCAGCAGCGCCATTCCCTGCCACACCGATTCCAGCAGCACCAGTTCCAGCAGCAAGTGTGGCATCGTTGGCGCATAGTGCCACCCGCATGGGTCCCAGCACGTCCAAGCAGGTGCTCGGTGCCCGGTGCTAGATAAGGAGAGGAGGATGGTGAGCCTGAGAATGATGATGACAGTATCTGTGGTTTTAGCTCTGATGACGAAGGAATTTTTTAATCTGATGTATCTGAACTGTAATGGACGATTTGGTATTCTGCCATACCGTGTGTGTTTCATGACAATTGTGGTGTTGTTGGTTGGATTGGAACATAAAAGCTGCTCTCTGAAAAGTACCCTGACACCTCAGGGTATTGCGTTGACGTTGCCCTGTGTAAACAGGGTGTGCATAGCGCTCAAACCCTGAGAGGTGCACGCTTTTCAGAGGATGAACCCTGAGGGCTCAGGGTGCCTAAATTTGAATCTGAGGGCCTGCTTGTAAGAGTGAACCTGAGTATATATTTCTGTGGAAGTCAAGTCTCAAAGTTCTCAAAGTTGAAATCTCAAGGTTAATAATGAAAGGACAAAACAAATATTTATAGCTCTAGGAAAGTACCAGTTCCGTAATGTACCTGTTCGTCACTATCGCGCTTTGCACCCTAAATGACAATGAAGAGGTCCGAGCGACTATTCGCGTGACTGAAACGACTGTCCAATGACGAGCGCTATTTGCCTACGTCATCCTACGGACTTATCTTCTACAGTGAGATTCGATAAACAAATTACAGAAATGCTAAGTATGAAATATACCACAACAGGCCAGACCATGACGTACACTAATGGAGATTCACTAGTCGGCACTATCATGGATTTGGTTGAGCTATAAACTTGGAAGGCGTAGATGGTTGTGACGATTAGAAACCTGTACCACGAATCAGTCGAATCCTATCATCCCCTTCATTACTGGTGATCTACACGCGGGTTGAATAACCCTCGGCATCGACATTCCCCCCGAGACCACAATCTCTGCACAGCACAGTAAAACTAGAACCGCTGAATTAGACTAAAAATAAGTGATATATGAGCAGTGCAATGGATGGCACATATACTATCAGCACGTTCGATGAGCGTAAGGTTAGAGGAGAGGTGGGATTTTGGGTTGCTTACCAAGGCCTTCTCGCACAGAGAGGTTGGGGCGAATAATGTCAGATTCGGGCACTAGGAAGGTGTCTCCGATGTACACGTGGTTCGTGGGCACGTACACACTCAGCAGCTCCTCTTGACTGCCTGACTCCAGCTGCCAAGGGGGTAGCAGGAGAGGCACGCATGGGGAGTGGTGTCACTCTCAGGCATGAGGAAAGTATCTCTGATGTAGACATGGTTGGTGGGCACGTACACACTCAGCAGCTCCTCTTGACTGCCTGACTCCAGCTGCCAAGGGGGAAGCAGGAGAGGCACGCATGGGGAGTGGTGTAACTCTCAGGCATGAGAAAAGTATCTCTGATGTAGACATGGTTGGTGGGCACGTACACACTCAGCAGCTCCTCTTGACTGCCTGACTCCAACTGCGCAAAGGGGATAGTAGGAGGGGCATGCATGGAATGTTGTGAATCCGCGAGGATCAAGCTGACAAGCGACAGGAGGAAATGCGAAGCACAGGAGGCTCCAGCGGTGTAACAAGATGGGACCGGGCTCTCTGGAACAAATGAGAGAAGAAGATGCAAAGAAGGAGATGCAAAGAAGGAGATTCAAAGAAGGAGATGCAAAGACGAAGCGCAACAGGGTGGGAGAAGGAACCAGCAGCTTTGCAGAAACACGTGAACACCGAACCTAGACACGCCTGAGGGACAAACACCTGACAGGTGAGATAGTAGAAACACATGTCCAGGTCAACTGAGCATCTGCATGCTTAGCAGCAGATGCAGCTGATGTCTGGGAAATGTTTAAATCCAGGTGCAAGGGAACAGTGGGCACCTGAAGGGTGACGTTGGAGGTGATGAAGCCAAAGGCGTACTCCCCTATGCGCGGATGGCGAAGGATGGCCACCTCCTTGAACGCATTCACGTTCTGATCTGCAGGATTGAAGATATCAAGCCAGGAGAAAGGAGACGAACCACATAGGTAGGAATCACTTGAAACCGAAGGCATACTCCCCAGTGCGCGGATGGCGAAGAATGGCCACCTCCTTGAACGCATTCACGTTCTGATCTGCAGGGACGGCACAAGCAGACAGGGGAGCACAGATGTGGAGATACGAGCCGCTCAGCTGAATGATTGGAGATGATAAGGGCAAACGGATGGCGGCGTATGAGGGGCATTGATACCCCAAGGGACAGAGGAACTCAGGGGCAGTCAGCAGATCCCCACCTGGCGAGATGGCGTTGCTGATTTGCATGATGTGCTTCATGAGAGGCGGAGTAGATGTGCTTCATGATGGCCATAAATTCACCATGTCACTAAGGAGCCCAAATGTAAGTGGCAAATCGATCAGAGAGGCGATTTTACCTGAACGCATCAGCACTAAACCCACCTGGCGAAATGGCGTTGCTGATGTGCTTGGAGACCAAAGAGACGTGCTTCATGAGGGGCATGCGCTTGATGATCCACTCGGCTACCAGGGTTCTAGTGATACCCATGCACGAGCAGAATGATGTCACCACTGCCCACCTGGCGAGATGGCGTTGCTGATCTGCTTGGAAGCCGAGTAGATGTGCTTCATGAGAGGCATGCGCTTGATGATCCACTCGCCAATCCACAGCACGGACGACCCCACCCACGACGACACAAACACGCCCACGAAGAAGATGAAGGAGATGGTTGTGATGAACCCGAGACCTGTGAGGCAGGAGACGAGGTAGGGAGGAGGGTGAGGGAGTGGGGGGGTTGGAAACGCAGGGCACAACGTCACCCACGAAGAAGATGAAAGAGATGGTGGTGATGAGCCCAAGACCTGTCACGGAGGAGAAAGAAGGGGGAAGAGGCATTCTCTTGATGAATCACAGAACGGACGCCCCCCCCATGACGACACAAACACGCCCGTGAAGGATGAAGGAGGCAGCGGTGATAAACCCCGGGCCTGCACTAAAGGACACAATCAATACGGGTGAGAGGGGGGAGAGCGCTGAGGGAGGGAGGGATGGAGGGGTGTGGGCCAATACACAATTGAAGTTCTACGTTGTCAGTCTGGCAATACCACCATGTGCCTCCCACTCCACACGGCTCAAGATGCCCTGTGCAGTGCTCTGCATCCTCACATCACACCCATGTTACCCACCCAGTATGTCGATGCCGTACACGTGGCGGTAGATGGGGGAGAAGAAGCCATCCACGAAGGTGAAGAACCACCACGTCATGTAGAAGGTGATGGCGATGGGGAAGAGGATGGCGCTGGGAGAAAGACGGGGGGATACGCAGACAGCATGGGAGGCAACGAACACCATGGGAGACACACCATGGTGGAGGAACCTCCATGTGACGTACAAGGTGATTATTACGGGGAGCAGGATGTCACTGGGTGGCGCGAGGGGGAAAGGCAGCACATGTTGGAAAAGGGGAAGGCAAAGGACACGGCATGTAGACGGTGCCCGCCATAAGGGAATGGAACGGCGCATGTTGGTAAAGGGACGGCCCAAGAACCCGGCATGTACAAGGGGATGGCTGTGGGGGACGAGATGGCACTGGACGGAGGGAGACGAGGGGCAACAAAACAACACGAATGTCGAGTCGTCACAGCACGCAATGCAAGACGCAGGCGGCAATGGTTATGTGCAACAGCATGGCACTGTGGGAGTCCAGCGGACTGGCAGGAACGAAATGCAGAAAGAGCAAGAGCCACGGAGATAGCTGGAGGTGTGTCAGTCAGCGGCTGAGAGTGAGCGAGGCAAGCACGGGCAGGGCGGTGGTGAGGCGCACTGGGGTGAGGGGCACTGGGGTGAGGAGCACTGGGGTGAGGGGCACTGGAGTGAGGGGTCACGAAGTGAGGGATAAGTAAGTGAGGGGTCACCGGGTTGAGGGTGAGTGGCGAGGAGGGGCGGGTGCGAGGGAGCTCACCATCCACTCATGAACCGCTTTGTAGCCCAGCTGTGCAGCACCGCGAGGAACGCCTGCGCACGAGACACACGACACGGTGCGAACGAGGCACGAAGGCGAATTGAAGAGGCACGCAGCAGGGACGCGATGGTGTCACGGAGAAAGGCCCTGCGAGTGCTGCGAGCGATGATGAATGCACCACACCTGGATACACATGTCGCAGACTCGTTTAAATTTCTATGCATTGGCACTAATATTGGCCGGTACTTTCGCGAGAACTGCTGATGTAATACTCTCGGTTCAGTCCAGCAATCTGTCTGTCCAGTCATTTCAAGCATAAGGAGCAAGAGCACCCCTGGGGTGGAGAGAAGCCACAAGATGAACGGCGGATAAGCGGCAACTCGCAGCAACATTAACGCCTGCCGACATTGACGCCGACATTGGCGGTGAGGTTTTTTTTACCTCCTTGCCGCTCTTGTAAGCCGACGACGGCGTGCGTCTCGCTGGTTCCGGCAGTCGCACGCCCTCCTCCACGTCCATGGCGTGCGACGTGAGCGACGCGTGCGAACTCGAGCCGCCGCTCAGCAGCTTCTGCCGATCGTCGGGCACGCGAGATGTGGGAATCGGTTTTTCCGCATCCATGGTCGAAGCGGACGAGCTGTTGAAGCTGCTGCAGCTGCTCAAGCTGCCCGTGCTGTTGAAACTGCTGCTGCTGCTGAGAATGTCGCCTAAAGCGAACGAATTCGCAGAGCCGCTGTTACCAATCTGCGGATCGTTGGCGAAACTAGAGGAGTGCGAGCGACGGAAGGCTCGCGGTGAGGCTAGGTTCCGTTGGTTTTCTTTCTGCTCGCGCGAACTTGGAGGGTGTGACATAGGGAGTCGCGATCGAGCATACCGGTGCGAAACTAGACGTTGCGAATGAAAGAGATTAAGGAGATTTTATGAACCTGACTACGGATCCAAGAAAGATCAGCTAACTTATGCCGCCAACGGGTTTATGATGGAAGTGATCGGAGTCAAGCGAATTCTCGAACAGCAATACAGCCACCGAAGTCAACACTAGCAGCTGATGAACTTGCACATAACGTGAGAATCAACCAGAAGCAGCGCTCTCCGCAGCTAGGAATCTGTGTAGATGGCGAAACAACACGGATCGTCAAGTTCAAATTGGACTAGTTAACGAAGAGAATCTGGTTCGCCATTGCAGTAATTTTCCCTCAGCTGCTCTTTAGCACAGCTCTTGACAAACAGCTCTTGCCAAAGCAGTCCAAACCATGGAACTCCGTGATTAGGGCAGGTCCAAATAGTACGTCTGATTACGGTGGAGTAGCTTTCGTTGCGTTTCAAAGCGTTCGAATAACAGACTAGAATGGTTGGGTATGGTATTTTGCGAAAACGAACTTTTTGAACCCGCCCTTAGGTCAGGGCGTGTCCAGCGCGTATGTTAACAATTCACTTTATACGGTTCAATATGGTTTTCAGAGTTCCAATGTGGTGAAGCGCAAGAACCGCTCCAGATCGTGATATATACTACTGAACCGTGATCCGTGTACTGTAAACGTACGCGCTGGACACGCCCTCAGGGAGCAGGTTCACCCAACTTGGAACTGAGCGACAATATCAATCGTACGATAGATGCTACTCAGTGCATCGAACGGGTAAGAGAGAGCGATGACAAGACTGGGCCTCGAACCAGTCTCTGAGAGATGTACAATGTGGCAGACGCGGGAATTGTAGAAAAGGGAGGAAACGAGCCTGCTGACACATCAAGAACTGACGGACGCAAAGCCTGCGACTCGACGGGATTACCGCCCACCCGGCTCTGAACAGCATCAACGGCTTTACCAGCTGAGTGAGAGATTGACAGCAGGAGTGAGTGATTCAGCTGTAGCAGGCAATATTCAGACTAACTTAAATATTATTATTAGATTATAAGTTGCAACACACACTTGCACATATTGTACTAAGATTATTACGCCATACGTCTAGTAATCGTGTGAAATTTTGTTCACATGATATTCCCAACACACGTCTACTATATAGTGAAACATATACTTGTCTTCATTGCTCACCCCATGAGAGGATTCTTGTTTTGCAAACCAAACGTAATCCCCGGGCAAGTTCCGAATCCTGGCATCATCTCCCACCAGTGCTTCAATCCAGATCTTTGAAAATCCTTGCACCCACCCTGCACACGCAAGCCCACAAATGGATACAACCACTTGCAGCTTGGTTTACAACCACATACACCCAAACCTGACAAGGATAGTGGTAGGCAAGTTATAAAGTTCACTCTCACAAGCATGGGACATGGGTATGACTCATGATTGAAGGGGGCGAAATGTGTGATATGCATGCATGTGACTGCATGGCTGCGAGGTGGAAGGAACGTAACCACTGGGTGTTGTTGCCCTCTATGGGGTCACAATGCTTGGAGGGGACTCGTTCGCACACGGGCCCAGGCATGTTGCACCAGTCCAGGTGCAGACTGCGCCCACACTGTTACCTGCATACCTGTGACCTGAATGCTTGTGGGGTGGGAGGCAACTCACCCATTGGACATGGCCGCCCAAGGGGTCGCATGGTTCCGAGGAGACTCGCTCGCACACGGGCCCTGTCATGTTGCGCCAGTCGAGGTGCAGGCTGCGCACCACCGTTATCTGCATGGAGTAGGCATCGATGCCTGCCAGCCCCACTGCCGTGCCGCCGAATGATGACACGTGCGTTATGAGGAGACGGTCACTGGGAGGGACGCAGGGAGGGAGAGAGAACACCAGGAGGGGTAGATGGGGATTATGTTTGTCTTGCGTAGGCCCGTTAGTCCTGCTGCAGTGCAGCCAAACGACGACGCGTGCGTTACGAGGAGACGGTGACTGGGACAAGGGAGGGAGCACGAGCAGGGAGAGTAAGGGGCGGGGTGGAAGCACCGAGTGACCAGAGCGCACCCAGTGCACCACTGTGCCTTGTACATGGGCTAGGGACCTACGCCTGCTAGTCCCGCCAGGCACACATGCTGCTGTGGCAGCAGCAGCAGCAGCCACAGCAGACTATACTCGCCATAAAGTAAAGGTCAACTCACCAGAAGCGAAGGGGTAGTCCATTAGAAGCTCAGCAGCCACCTGTCCACTATTGCAGCGCACCGCACAGCAAAACAGCAGCAGCGGCAGCGGCAGCAGCAGCAGCAGCAGCAGCAGCAGAGTCTACTCACCAGAAACTAAGCAGCCACATGTCCACGATGGCTGACACCATCTGCTCCTCCTTACGATTCTCTGCCTTCTCATTGGACAGCCTGCCATCGCAAGGACAGTAGGCATGCAGTTATGGTGAACAATACGAGTCTCTGCCTTCTCAGGCCAGTCAGCCTGCCATGTGGACGACAGTAGGCATGCAGTTATGGTGAACAATACGAGTCTCTGCCTTCTCAAGCCAGTCAGCCTGCCATGTGGAGGACAGTAGGCATGCAGTTATGGTGAACAATACGAGTCTCTGCCTTCTCAAGCCAGTCAGCCTGCCATGTGGAGGACAGTAGGCATGCAGTTATGGTGAACAGTACGAGTCTCTGCCTTCTCAGGCCAGTCAGCCTGCGCTGTCCAGGACAGTAGGCATGCAGATGCGGCTCGCATGAAGAGTCGCTGCCGTCTCATGCATCCCATGCTAAAGCCCACCAGACAACAGCCAAGCCAGCAGCCCCAACGCACCTTCAACTACTCACGTCCAGACATCAACGAGTGTGCTTCCCATTCCCAGCACGCGGTGCTGCGAGTAGTGGCGCTGCAGGTCCATCCCAGGCTAAGTCTAATCCAGTAGCAACTAAGCCAACAGGCGTAAGACACCTTCCCTCCACTCACGTCCAGAAGTCAACGAGCGCGCGTCCCACCACGCGGTGCTGCGAGTAGTGGTGCTGCAGGTCCATCCAGTGGCGAATGTTGAGCGACGAGACGAACACTCCCACCTTCTCGTACGGGGACTCGCTGGCTGCCGTCCAGGGAGCATCCTGGGAGGGAGGGTGAGAGAATTTGGAGGATTTCCTCTGAGTTTACTCCAAAGCAGGCAGCGAATTGTGAGGCGACTCAGAAGTCGGAGGATTTCCCATGAGTTGGTTGGCAGAAGAGCAGGCAGCGACAAGAGGGCTGCCGGGGGAGAAGACAAACGCCCCCACTTTCTCGTTTGGATACTTGCTTCAAATGAACAAGCGCATCCTGTGAGGATGAGAGAAGGGGCGGGATGGCAAAGGAGGGGAGAGAGAAGGGGGACGTAATGTAACGGGGAGAACCGGAGGGGAAAGTAAGCAGGGAAGGATGTTATTTCTAACTGCCACTTACTGCTGTGAGAGGGGCGGTGGGCAGGGAGAAAGGTTATTTCTAACTGCCACTTACTGCTGTTAGAGGGAGGGTGGGCGGGGAGGCCGCCTGAGATTCTGAGAGCTCTCTCGCTCTCAAGTCCACAGCAGCCGGTACGTGCATTCACACGCGGCTCATCAATACATTCGGAGATGGATCCATCTAGAGGCCACTCACTGCTGTGAGAGGGGCGGTGCAGGGAGGGAGGTTATTTCTAACTGCCACTTACTGCTGTGAGAGGGGCGGTGCAGGGAGGGAGGATATTTCTAACTGCCACATTATGCTGTGAGTGAGAGGGGCGGTGCAGGGAGGGAGGATATTTCTAACTGCCACATACTGCTGTGAGTGAGAGGGGCGGTGCAGGGAGGGAGGATATTTCTAACTGCCACATACTGCTGTGAGTGAGAGGGGCGGTGGCGGGCAGGGAGGAGGCAGCCTGCGATGCTGACAGCTCTCGCACTCAAGTCCAGTATGTGGATTCACATGGATTCGTCAGTTTCACTTGGAATTTACATCCAGCTGCCACGTGGCACTTACTGCTGTGAGAGGGGCGGTGGCAGGGAGGTAGCCCGAGATGTTGACAGCGCAGTCGAGAATCCGGTCGGCCAGGGGAAGATCAATCGCACTGGGTGAACGAATCTGGGGTGCATGGGTGGGAGGGACGCAGGGCATAGGATGCAAGCACACGGAATGGGGTGGTGTATATGTATGCATGCATGGGACACAGATCGCCATGTTGTAACAGTGCGACAAGTATGGGAGGCTCTCATGGGAAAATTCCTGACACCCTCAACTCTGAAACCCCCAACCTTGAAACCAGCCCCCACCTGAATGCCGAGCCGGTGTGAGAAGTGCGCGAGGTTGGCGTGGAAGACAGAGGTGATCTCGGCCCACAGCTGGTTGTCTGGGTGCAGCAGGTAGCGCGCCGCCTGGGTGTACACTCGGCCGTCAGGGAACAGCTGGTTCAGGCGATGCTGCCGGGGAGGGAGGTGGTGGGTGGAGTGGAAGGGGAGGGAGGTGGGAAGACCGCAGTACAGGTGTCTGGGTGCAGTCCAGTGCGGCAGGTATCGCGCTCTACTTGTGAACACACGGCCATCAGCTGGTTCTGGCGATTCTGGCGATTCTGTAGGGGAGGGAGGTGGTGGGTGGAAGGAGGAACGGTGGGAAGACTTTTGAGTCGACTCAAAAGGGTGATTCGCTTACAGTGAAGCTCGGGACGTAGTAGAGGGAGCGAGATTACTTTTGAGTCGACTCTTGACTTTTGAGTCGACTCTTGAGTTTTGAGTCGACTCAAAAATGAAGCTCGGGACGTAGTAGAGGGAGCGCGGAAAGTAGGCGTCGAAGCATGCTACCACACACAGCAGATGCAGTTGCTTGTTACACATTGTAACAACTATCACAGGCAAGAAGCTGAGCTTACAGCGAAGTTGGGGACGTAGTAGAGGGACGGCAGGAAGTAGGCGTCGAAGCTCGTGAGCCAGAAGGGGGCTTCGCCAATGGCGTCCCACACATGGTCACAGAACTCCGACCTCGCCCTGATACAGCATGGCATGGCATGGCATGGCATGGCATGGCATGGCATATGAAAAGAGGGAGGGGATGGGTGCGAAGATCGTGGGCCAGAAGCGGGATTTGCTGATAGCGTCCCACACAAGGCCACAGACCTCTCGCCTCACCCTGTGTGGGGTGCAAAGTGATGTGGTACGGTGTGGAATGGAAAAATGGCCAGAAAGCGGGGAGGTGGAATCATAGAAGAGCCTTGTTCGGCAGAACGAAGATTCGTTAGTTAGTCTCCTTTGTATTCTTCTAGACGTTGCATCGCATCCTATGGGCGTAGCATCCTATGGGCGTGGCATCCTATGGGCGTGGCATCCTATGGGCGTGGCATCCTATGGGCGTGGCATCCTATGGGCGTGGCATCCTACGGGCGTGGCATCCTACGGGCGTGGCATCCTATGGGCGTGGCATCCTATGGGCGTGGCATCCTATGGGCGTGGCATCCTATGGGCGTGGCATCCTATGGGCGTGGCATCCTATGGGCGTGGCATCCTATGGGCGTGGCATCCTATGGGCGTGGCATCCTATGGGCGTGGCATCCTATGGGCGTGGCATCCTATGGGCGTGGCATCCTATGGGCGTGGCATCCTATGGGCGTGGCATCCTATGGGCGTGGCATCCTATGGGCGTGGCATCCTATGGGCGTGGCATCCTATGGGCGTGGCATCCTATGGGCGTGGCATCCTTTGGGCGTGGCATCCTATGGGCGTGGCATCCTTTGGGCGTGGCATCCTATGGGCGTGGCATCCTATGGGCGTGGCATCCTATGGGCGTGACATCTCATGGGCGTGGCATGTGATGAATTGACGTGGAATTGAATGCGAAGGCACGATGTGGCGTTGCAGGCCCAGACAACAGCCAAACAGCTGCCCACCTGTGGAGCATGTCCAGACAAACAGCCGCCCACCTGTGAAGCATGTCCAGACAAACAGCCGCCCACCTGTGTTGCAGGTCCATCCACACAGTGCCATTTTCTTTCACCCGCCTCCTCATGTGCGCCAACGCCCCATCCCCCTGCGTGAACAGCTCTGTGGCCAGCGAGCTCACGTTGAGCAATGGATGGCTGAATACTTTTGCTGCAATCAGACTGGATAGGAGGGGGGCCGACGGCATGGGATGGGTGGAAAACAGCACTTTAAACCCCATCCCCCTGCGCGTGAAGCTCTTTAGTCAGTGAGCTCACGTTGAGCCAGGGGTGGCTGAAGAAGACCGATGCTCCATGCAGACTACAGAGGAGGTGGGGCGGGGGACAGGGGAGGAGAGGAAAGGCAACGGCTGGTTGAGCTTGAGAGCCGATGCCATAAGGGGGCTGGATGGGGGGAGGGGGGGGGCAGAGGGAAGAAGAGGAAAGGACGTAAACCCCTCGCAAGCAATGCCTCCCCCAACGCCCCATCGCCCTGCGTGTACAGCTCTTTGGCCAGTGTGAGAAGCATGCGGGATACGGCGTTGGGGAGGTATTGCGAGGGAGTGAGCTCCCGTTGAGCAACGGATGGTTGAAGGCCGATGCTGCAAGGCGACTGCATGGGAAGGGGGCAGAGGGCAGGGGAGGAGAGGGATTTAACCCCCACGGGCCACGTTCCGATTAAAGTTGTACTATATGTGATAAAGGCATGGGATGTACCTTAGGGACGGCATGTGCGGTCCTGTATGTGGCTTGTAGGTGTCCTATCCTGACCATTGACCCTCTGGCACGGCGCTTACCGCTGTGTGTAAGGCCCCACGGTCCACGACGTGTTGGCATGGGCGAAGGGGTTGCAGAAGCGCCGAGTGAGGAAGCCCTGAGGTGGAGCAATGATGGCCCGGTTGGTGAGAAGTCCCAGGACAAAAGAGATGACGTACGCTGTTATCTTGTTGCCAACACCTGTAGCATGAACCAGAACCAGTAGTGGTGAGGCGAGAGAGAGGGAGGGGCGTGTGGCGGGGCGTGAGGCGGTGAGTTGATGGCCCGGTTGGTGAGAGGGGAGAGCACGAAAGAGATGGCGTACGCTGAAGTCTTGTTGCCAACACCTGTAGAATACACCAGATAAGACAAGGTGGTTGTGGGGGAGGGAGGAAGCCGCGGGCTGGAGGGGGAGGGGGAGCAATGATGGCTCGGTTGGTGAGAAGGGCCAGCAAGAATGAGAGGACGAACGAAGTTATCTCGTTCCCAACCCAACACCTGGCAAGTGCATCAACATCAATTGTGGTGTGATGTGAGAGGGGCGTGCAGCAGAGCAATGGTGAAAGAGGATTGCAAGCCATGCACTGCACATACGCACTAAGAGCCACGAGAAAGGGACTGCATGCAGCTGCAAGTCATGCACATAGTCCCTAAGTAAGAGCCATGCCACTGACACAAGGGACTGCAGGCCACGCACATACGCATTGAGAGCATACCTCTGTCTATGTCATGAATCGCAATGTAGCGACACTGCCTCCTTTCCCGCCCATATCGAGGAATTGTCTCATTCCTGAGAGACGATGTGATTTATAGATTGGTTGAAACACATAGATGGAATTAGAAGGAGAGAGGGCATTAAAAAAGGTATCACCAACTCGAACGGTGCTCTAGACTCGCTGGTGAATGCTGCACGATGGATCAGAAGTCAACAGGGAAAGAAAAGGATCACAGGGAGAATGAAAAGGCGATGGTTTTAGAACGATGTGAAGTTGAAGGCTTTTAAGGTGGTTTTGTTTGAGTGCGAAACGATAACTGTTTTGCAGGAAATCTGACGTGGATGAGAAACACTTGATTCAGTTCGGATGAGGACCGAACTGGCCATGACGTGTCCTCTCCTTGCCACATCCACATGCCCTTATCTTGCCACGAATCCTTATCATACCACGCGTCCCTATCACGCCACGTCATACCACGTGTCCTTGTTTCTGACCCATTGCCAGCTCTCCACTCCACCTAACCCCACACACTCCCTCTGCATCCCTTCGAACTCCTCCAATGCATCCCTGAACGCTGCTGAAGGAGGGGATGGGCCGGCCTGCATGGGATGGGATGGGATGGGATGGGATGGGATAAGGTTGGATGAAAAGTTTCAATCTCTCACCCATATCGGGTAGTTTAAAACATCTACAAGTTTCCAAGAACATACCCCATGCTACAGATGTCACACCAAACCGCATGCCACGAATGTTTCTCCCTCGCCGACCATGTGCTACAGCTGCCTCCCCCTCGGCACGTGATACAATTGCCATTCCTTACATCATACCATGTGGTAAACATGCCTCCCCCTCCTTCCCCCCCCCCTCTCCCCCCCCCCCACACATACCGTGTGCTACAGATGCCATCCCCCCACATACCGTGTGGTAGAGATGCCTTTCCTGCTGGCTCCAGCACGACTCAGCCGTGCGATACTGCATGTGGTGCCACGCCAACGATGCATTGAACCTGGACGGCGGATCCGGCAGCTCGAACCCAGTGGAACTGGAGCTGGAACTTCTCCCAGTGTCACTATGCCGGTCACCACTATGAGGGGCGTCACTGTGCCCAGTGCTTTCGCTGCCTGCAGCGCTGCCGGCGGGAATAGGTCCCAGAGAGGAGAGGGTCGCCCCTGGAAGAACCAGCAGCAGAGACGGCTGGGAGTGGAAACACGTAGAGGGGGTTTGGGAAGGGGCAACACGTAGAGGGGATTTGGAATATGGATTCCGCATGGGCCACGCACATGTAAAAGTAATCTAGGCGTTGGGGGCTTCCGCGAATTGACCCAGACAGAAGTTTTATTACCTGCTGTCGGACAGCTAATATCGAGGCCAGAACGAGCAGGAGAAGCGCAGCCGCCCAGGCGATGTCTCCCGGCCGCGGCGAGAACTTCCTGCTTCCGCAATCCTCGAGAACCCGCGCTTTCGCCGCCCAGCCATCATGGCCTCTGGACAGTATCTCGAGAAGAGTAGTGGTTTCGTTGGCAGACTGTTCGTGCGACCACTCCTGCGACTGTTCCTGGGACGGTTCCTGCGACGGGTCCTGCGTCGGTTCCTGCGACAGATCCTGCGACTGGCTCTGCGACTGTTTTTCCGAATGCTCCAGCGTCGCCATGCCGCGGGAAAGCTGCTGTTATATGCTGCTTAAAACGGGGACGAACGACGTCGCGTCGTAGTAGCTCTCACGACGGCGACGTAGATTCGGAATTTGACAAGAATGAGTGGGGGAAGAGGAAGCGATGAGAATGAGTGGGGGAAAAGGAAGCGATGTCCAACGGGTCCGTCCGCACTAACGCGATCGCGAATATTCCGCCGCTGTCGCTCACAGCCACTACTAGTTGTAACCGTTGTCGCTCACTTCGCTTTCTCTCTGCTGTCGCTCACTGCTGTCGCTCATGGCCCGTCATCGCAGTAAAGTGCCATTTGGCTTATCGACACTCCGACGTCGCATCGCCTGATAATTCTTGCTGAAGCTAAACTTAGGGAGGACGCTGAAGGGGACGCAAGGCGCGGCGGTTCGAGAGAAATCTGCCTCCCGGACTATGTAGAATCTCCAGACTAGGATGCGAAGGAACGGACTCTTGAGTCGGCTCAGAAGTCTAGAATGACGCAGCTCAGATTCCGGACTATGTAGAATCTATGCAAACGAGGGACAGTAGGAGCTGCACTAATGGGGCTGGGGTGGGGGGGACTCGAATATTCTGAGCGAAGGCGAATGCTTATCATTATCTCGCAGACCTTTCATTCATCGTCCCGCAGACCTTTCATCGTCCAGGCAGCAGAATGTCGCAGGGAAAAGAGGTGGACGGCGCCGCAGCGTCGACAAGCGCGTCGCACAGCACGAGCACCAGGAGGTGCTGCAGTGGGTGGTTGGGTCCTCGCAGTACACCTAGCCCGCGGTATTGTTTTACCCAGTATTTTCACAGGGGGTGCCGCCGAGAGGGTATTCATCCCCCAAAATCAGCTCCTGACGACCAGATCCGGATACCCTTGAAAAACCATTTGAACTTGGGTTTCTATACGAAAAGTTTACTGCTCAATTTAGTGTTTCTTGAGTCAGGAAACCCAACGTCAGCTTAGGCAGTGCTCAAAGTTTTTTGCCCGCGTGGAGTCTTCCAAGATTAGGCCGTAGGGACAAGGGGGTACTATCTAAGCACTCAGAAATGGTCAGGGTGGAAACAAAAATTCTTCGGCCGCCCAGTTTCAGGGTGTAAAATTACCACGGGCTAGGTGTACACTTGGGAACTTCGGTTCTCCCAAATCTACAAGCGTGCGAGGTGGTTGAGGAAGGGGGAAATCTGGGAATGTGTGTTCCCCAGGCCCGCGCAGGCGAAGTCAAGCACTAGCATGGTCCATCCATGGAACTGACTGACTGACCCAAGGAGTGGTGGGGAATGACCTAGGGGAAATCAACGGCTGCGCGCGTCTCGGCCTTGAACTGACCCCAAGGGCAACGGCCGAAGCCTCCGAAGGGTGCGCTGCGGGAAGGCGGCTGGCTGCAAATGGAGCTTGTATCGATGGACTTGAAGTATGAAACCAATGTGAAATAGAATGGATAATTAGGACTTGATTTCATCTTACGTAGCTTTATATTTCAAGAATCTACCCCTACGTATTAAAGCCCGCGGCTAAAATAGCAGACCTGGAAACCACTTGAATTTGGTGCTTTGAAATCCTTCCAAGTATAGAATAGAAGGCAGATTTGAGTTCAAGCCTGAACAAGAAAAGTGCGTCGAAACGAATTCTAGTCGAGCTTGCTGATTGGAGGAATGGCGAAAGAACTCGTTTTGCCGTTTGTTGCGATGTGATCATTTGAATGCGAGCAGCACCTGGCACCTGAAAGGCAAAGTGAGGATGGGTTGTGTAAACCATGATTATCCAAGAATAGGAATCCTTGGGTATATCAAGATGTATACCTCATCGAGCCCGTTCAGTAAACATGCCTTAAATTGTGCTTGGAGGTCTGTATTGGACCATGCAGCCCCAAACTCGTACTAATCGAGTGTCGGTGGGGTGTTTCGTCCATATGACATATGGCGAGCTGAATTGAGGGAGAGCTGTTGAAAACAAGCAGTTGCGAAGGCGGACAGCTTGCGCCATCGCAAACGGCCAAAGGTCTGCTAACAAGCTGGACAGTTTCAACAGCACGCGCATCTTCTCTTGCAGCGTCCTGTTAGTTATCTCAGCTACACCATTCTGCTGATGGGCATAAGGCACAGTCTTTCCCCTCATAATCCCTTTCCGCGTCAGAAATTCATCGAACTGCTCGCTAGTGTGCTCGCCCGCGTTGTCTGTCTAGATCTCTTTCAACTTGATGCCGCTCTGCCGCTCCACGATTTTCAGCTATAGCTTGAAGGCGTCGAGAGCTTCAGATTTGTGGGAGATATTCTTGTCCCAGACGTATCGAGTAGCACTGACAATGAAGGTAATTATATTGCAGTCGTCGTTGCTGCTAATATCCTCTGCTTTCTGCGGCATGAAGAGCATGTCGCTGAAAACGACATCCATAGGTGAGTACTTAGTAGCACTTGGACAGTGCGACGGGAATGGAGCGTGACTTAGGTGAGCTTCGGGGCAGATGCTGCAAGGTAGTTGACGACTGCTAGGTCGAAGCTCTTGGCGATTGGTTAGAAGGAGTGCGTCCTTGTCGAAAACCGAGGCTTTAATGGAGTTGTTGAGAGCTTCTTGCGAGGGATGACCTAACCGCTTGTGCCAGATTTCTGCTATAGTCCTGTATCTGTTTGAATGCAGGTACAAGTCAGAGTGAAGGAAGAAAGCCGGCGAAAGATGAATCGTTGGCGCACAGTTGACGCAGCGGCCGGTGTTGAAAGGCTGGATGAACCTGGCTTCTTCTACAGTTCCAACCCAAGGTATGCCGAGGTGTCGGCGAGGCGCCCAAGCATCAGGTACGATTAAATCTTTCTTGCCCCATGTGCGTTCAACCTCCCTAGGTTCTTCGACTGTAGCAGATGTTGGTTCTTGATTGTCGTAACCCCAATTTCCATCTCCAGATGCCCATGTACTTTGAACTGTTTCTAATGCTGCTGATGAGGCTTCTGTTGGCTCTGCTGCACGTTCGTCGAGGAAGTTGGTGCGAGAAGGGTGAGGCGTGATGCAGAAGACATTGAGACCACGATGGTCTTAGCGCTAGAGATCCGTTTCCCAGTGATGATGCCAAGGAGCAAGTGAGACGTTCTTCTCACTATCGCCAGATGTGTCACAGGATCGAATGAGGTTTGCTCAATGTTGCACTATCATTCAGTACAAGGTGCTTTTATACTTCCAGAGTACATCAGGTAACTAGGTTTATCCTATCCAAAGGAAATAGACCCTTCTAGAAATAGAATCACCCTGCGTATAGCCATGCGAGGCTATTGGCTTTAAGGGATTACGGCAGGATTACGCTAGATATAGCGCGCCAGTACATCCCGAGCCTGGTCGGTGATATAATTGTAATAACAGGATAAACCAAAGGATAATGGAAATGGAGGAATAGGAAACCAAATGAGATGGGGTAAAGACCAAATGAATCAAGATAAAAAGAGGAATGAAATAGAAAGGAAATATGGAAAGGGGAAAATAGAGTAACGGGGTCGTACTCTCACACTTCCCCCCCTCAAAGCTGGGTGGTAGACGTAACACCCTGCTTGAGAAGGTAGTCGCGAAGAGGACGACGGGCGTTACCCATGTCGGATTCAGAGACGCAGCCTCAGAAGTATCATAACCCTTCCAGCAAAGAAGAAGCTCCAGAGTGCCAGTCTGACGAGGACGGTGTCCAAGTACGTAGTTGTCCCATGTCGTGGATGAACACGGGCGACGACAGTGGTTGGCATTCGGAATAGAGCGTGTTTGGTCTTGATAGGGTTTAAGAAGCTGGTATGGAAGGTGTTATGGATCTTCCAAGTGGCTGGTAGGCGGAAGCGAAAGGTGAATGAAGTTACCTTTGGTTCAAAGAGGATAGTCGCGTAGAAGCAAGGTTGAAGCTTGGATGGAAGTTGGCTGATGTCGAGATTATGGTCTCGAGAAGGGTAGTGATGAGTTGCAAGTGCTTGTGCTGATGTTGGATGTCCAAGAGGGCACTTGTGTGGTCGATGTACAAGATGGTGGACGATGGCGATGAAATCGGAAGCCAGTTGGACTGTGGCTGGTATGGTTAGCTGTTGTGGTGTGATCGGGTGGCGTCCGTAACAGACGAAGTACAGCGTCTGTCCAGTAGCGGGGTCAGGAGCATACTTGTAAGCAAACTCCAGGACGGGCAGATGCAAGTCGGAGTTGGAGATGTGAATGGTTGGAACAGTGTGCTGTAACGTGCAGATGAGTGGCTATGTAGTCCATTCCGTGCATGCTGTTACCCGCATCTGGTCCACGTGTGAAGATCACCAAGTGTTGGTGGTATGGCAGTTGTGTCGTAGTACTGCTTCCGTAGCAGTGTTGTATCCGTTACATGCAGCTTCTGTCGAATGATGGTCCATGCCGTAGTGTTATCGCGAGTCGTACCCACTGGGCATCGGAGTGCTGCGGATTGGAGAGCAGAATCACTAGTAGTAACCCTGTCCACCACGCGGTCGGCTAGCCACACTGCCTTGAGTACAACAGCGCATGCAAAGTGTTGCTCAGCGTATCCCTTGTGTTCAAAACCATGCGAGGGGTTGGTACCACAAACGCGGAGCTGGTAACTTCCAGAGTCGGCGCCAAAGTAGTTTCCCTCGGTGGTTGCTCAAGCAAGGAATCTCAGCTGTGTAGATATCCCACGGTGATGGGTTAGGACATCTGGGAATGTTAGGGGTATTCCCAAGAAATCCTTTCCCACTTCCAAATGGGCATTGCTGATAGCCAATCCAGTATGACCTTATGCACGTCCAGTTTAGCACGGAGTCCATCGGTAGGCATCGGTGTCTGGGTGCACATATTGGGATAGGTCTTCTGGTGCCATCATGTGTGGTCTGATTCTGTCACTGTCCTTGAAGTAGCGTTGATGTCGAAGATGTCTCAGCTACTCAGCATCAATGTTGAAGTCTGCTCCATTTCGGCAAACAGGGGTGCTGTTGGAGATACGCGGAGTCCACTATCCGGAGTGGCGTCGGCGCTCCATTTCACGCCTATCTGCTTCCGTGGAGGTGGTGCTGCTGATGGATTGGTTGTGACGCAGGTTTTATGACTTTAAGGAAAGCCATAGGCCATGAGGACTTGTATACCGGTAGAGTACCGTAGTCCTCCCATCCTCATAAGAGCAAATCTCTTCTGCTCTTGAGGGTATATGGCATTGCCATGTTGTTCCCTCGCATAGTGGTATCTCATTCCCACTAGCTGGAAATCATAGTACTGTGCCTGGCCGGGACTTAACGATCCACTGGAATATAATCCAGCATTATCTCCATTGAGTGGAGAATCATCCATCAGGATTTGGTTGTGACTGTTGTGTTGAGTCTTCTGCTGCGGCGGCGGCGGCGGTTGCGACAATGGCGACGGCGGCAGCTGCTGCAGAGAATTCTCTTAACTCGTACCAGTTGAAGGAGAATCCATCAACTCCCTCTTCCCAGTAGAGTGTTCCTGATGGGTGTAACAGGCGTAACTACCAAGAACACGTGCACATTAGTACACATGTGTTGCTCCATTGCTGCCGGTGATTGTTTCATTTGAGGGTGTGAAGAGAAATTTGCTTCTCCCCTCGATGTATCTACGGGTAGCAATTCCTGGTATGCTCATCCGTGCCTCCGATGTACGGTCGGTAGAGCGCGTGATCGTGTTGTAGTAGTCCGCATCTCCCTCATTTGTTGACACCTCGTGTTGCTTGACGTTCTCCTGCATCGTCGAAGTTACGCTGATGCTTGTAACGCTTCGGCTTCTGGTAGAATCGCATCTAATGCATGTGGCGTAGGGTCGCTAGTGAACGAGGACTTGCCGGATTAGAGGTTAATTACTCATCAACCTGTCAAGCATCGTGACGTGCACGGAATTTTCTTCCACGCAAGTCATTAACACCTGGAATCGCGACGCATGATTGGTGTATCGCCTCGTGAGGTCGATGTTGAGAGTGCTCCAATCAATCACCTCGGATGGCTGAGATTCTTGATGAAGACGAATCGTTCAGCTCCTGTTACGAAGTAGTGTCTCGCTGGCCTTGACGAGACGGGTTCACTGCGTCGTCGTTGCGTGCGAAATCTGCTCATTCGCAGCAACTTGAACTTGGGAGCATTGCAAGAGAAAACGGCTACTTCTCTGCAATCCCATAGGTTGTCGATCAATTTGTATGAAGAAGTGTCTCGTGGATGGAGAACATGTCTTCACGCAGCTCCATTGTTTTTCCTGGGTGAAGATCCGTCGTGTTGATGTCGATCCATTTTTAACGAAGATGACTCCGTCAAAATAACTCGATCGTTATCAACACCAGTCAGAAGATGCGACGATTGTACAGTCGCTGGTCACGAATGTTGTCTCCATGATGATGATTTTCCATAGTGTAGTCTCTGCTGCATTCGTGCCGTTGATTCCGCACCGATCCGACGATCCACGTTCTCCTGTCATTTTTCTGCATGCAGATATTACCAAGTAGGTAAGACTCTGGCAGATTTCTGACTCTGCAGATGATTTGCGCACCATATTCGTCACCAAATAGAGGAGTCCGAATTTGGTTGTCCAAAAGTTGTCAACGATGTTGAAGGCGGCCAATTTCTGGTTCTGCGCGTCATTCTCCCTTCGTGCAGAAGTCGCGCTCCATCTCGTCTGTTGAAGTAGAAGTCGATCCGACGGTCCAAACTCCAAGCGATCTGAGGATACTCCTGAGTCGCGTTCAGCAGCTTTCGGCGCCCGGGTTGACTCGTTTCCTGTAGCAATTCTCGGTCGTCGATGTCGGCAGTCGAACGATCGGACGCTCCGAAAAACTTCGCGGCTTGCGAGGTCCCGTTCCCAGTCGCGCTGAAACTCGAACTCGATCAGCAGGATTTCGTTTTCGCCTCGGTCGATCTGAAGCGTGGAATCTCCATCGGACGGATGTCGTCGGTCGAAGCTCCGCAGAGTTCCGCGCAACTCCAAGTGTTGTCGCGAACTGCGACCTTCTCTGAATGTCGCAGGGAGTGTTCCGCCGAAACTGATGCGCTCGCGAGGTCGAGGCCGTTTGCCCCCGCGAAAAAATCGGCTCGGTCGATGCAGTCCATCGAACGGTTGGCGAGGCATCTCGCCTTCGAAGGGGACCCCAGGTGCAACTGCGAGAGGTGAGTCGAAACTTAAATGACAGTGCAGTGTACTTATTGGAATTGAAGTTTCGACTCCATCCTCCGCGTGCTCCTGGGGGCCCAGCGGTTAAGCGTTCAGCTGAAACCTTGGCTCTGATTACCAAGTGTCACAGGATCGAATGAGGTTTGCTCAATGTTGCACTATCATTCAGTACAAGGTGCTTTTATACTTCCAGAGTACATCAGGTAACTAGTTTTATCCTATCCAAAGGAAATAGACCCTTCTAGAAATAGAATCACCCTGCGTATAGCCATGCGAGGCTATTGGCTTTAAGGGATTACGGCAGGATTACGCTAGATATAGCGCGCCAGTACATCCCGAGCCTGGTCGGTGATATAATTATAATAACAGGATAAACCAAAGGATAATGGAAAAGGAGGAATAGGAAACCAAATGAGATGGGGTAAAGACCAAATGAATCAGGATAAAAAGAGGAATGAAATAGAAAGGAAATATGGAAAGGGGAAAATAGAGTAACGGGGTCGTACTCTCACAAGATGCGATGACTAGTGAAAACCGTAAAACGGAGACGCCATCTTTAATTTCTGCGATGCCGACTAAATTGCTTTTGTCTTCCTTCTTGTCGCCCAGGTACAAGTCCGTTAGCATCGTGTTGGCGGTGCTGACGAAGCAGATGCCGCTTTCCATTAGATGCGCTTGTGATAATAGGTTGAAGCCGAGTCCCATGGCGACGAGAACCTTGTTAAGGTGAAGTGAAACTTCGATGTCGTCGGACTCTAGTATCACATCTCCAATTCTATTGGCTTTAATAACTTGATTGTTGGCCACTATGATGTATTTTTCTCCGTTTGGCAGGCCTCGCTAAATGAGGAGATAGCAACTTGAAGACGTCTTGTGATGACCACAACAACTGTGAACAAACCGAGTGCTAGCATGCTCAGGATATGTGCGCTTAGCGATGTGGGCGTTGGGCTGCGCGTTCAACTGTCAAGAAAACCCGTTCGGCTACTCTAGTTGTTCTTCATTAACTATTGTTGGTTCTTGAGTTTCTGAACGAGAACGAATACGTGGAGTTAGGTTGGCTAGTCCTTCTTCCATATCACTTTGGCTGTCTTCATTGTCTCGTGTGCTCGAGTAGCGTATACCACTAGACCAGTGTGGTCCAATCATGCAGTTAATGATTGCCTTGCCTTTTGCATGTTGAGTTGAAAAAGCTAAAGGCGGCGACATCGTCTTGACAGGGGCAGCTTCACCCGACTTCTCCCGATTCCTGTTCTTCAGTTTCTGACACTCTCCAATATAATGACCTACTTGTTTGCAGAACTTGCAAAAGCCTTTTCCTCCCTTTCTTGTTTGCTCCAATTGATTCGATGCACCTCTTGTCTGCTCCCCTTGACTTGGTCCACCTGTATAGAAGCTTAACCCACTTTTGGCTTTGCCTCCTTTCGCGTGAACAAGTCCCAAGTCCTGCTGCTCTGTCATCAGATTAGCGCAAAGAGAAGTTTTGAGATGTTCCTTTGGGAACAAAGAAGGGACTTGCACTGCCTCCAGTCGAGTCCAAGTCCAGCCAGAAGAATAGTGACGAAGAGCTCGTTGCTGAGTTTTCCACCGCACTTGCCAAGCTGGTCCCGAAGATTTCTACACATGTTGATGCTGCTTCGTCTTGAGGGGTGGCGAAACTCCGTTTGGCATTGTAGCGATCAGGATCTCGGTGTTGGCATTCTTTGTCGCATTCGAAGTCATCGAGAAAAGTTTTCTCGTAGAATATGCAGTCTCAGGCGTACAAAACCTTTTGGGATGTGTAATCCATGATTATCCAAGAATAGGAATCCTTGTGTATATCAAGATGTATACCCCATCGAGCCCCATTTTTCAGTCAACCATGTGATAGGAGCCGAGAAAGCACCTGATGATAAGAAGAATGCTGCAGCAGAGCCTGATGCCCCTCGCCATGCGCTCACTATTGAGCCAGCAGTCGCGGCAGCAGCAACAGTCGCAGTCTGCTCTTTATCTCCTTGACCTTCCCTCCGGTTCCCCTGACCGCCCGCCCTTCCCTCCTACCGTGCCTGCCCGCTTGCCTGACCCGGTATACGGCCTGCTGTTTCACGCCTGGACTCCTCTCCAGCTCATTTCCCCCCTCGCTCTCCTCCGTCCCCTGTCTTGTCCCCCGACCCTTCCCGTCCCCGATCCCCTGTCCTTCCGCATCGGGTCCGTCGTCCCCCTGGTGCTCGCCCTGTCTCTCCTCATACTAGTGTCCAATCCATGGTCTTTCGTTCCCACACTCCTTCTGTCCCTGTCATATCGCTCCCACCCCAATCATTCCTATCTCTGTCCCATGCTCTTCCCTGTGACTCTATTCGCACTGCTCTTCTAGTCATCTCCCCCTTGCTTACATTGCATATCACTGACCCTATTGCTCTTCTTGAGACTATCTCTGGCCTAATCGCTATTGTTGCTGACATTACTGCGAGCCATTGCCATGACTACGCCTCCGCTCTGGTCTCTAACCCTACCTGTCCCCCGTCCATCGGCGTAACGCTCTAGAGGATAGATAGTACAAGCTAGCTTTCCTTTCGGCTACTGTGCCTCATTTCGGTGCCATGCTTGTGTCCTCCGAGAGTGACCCGGACGCCCTGGACATCCCTATCCCGCGCTCGTATATTGAGACGGTCTCGGGTGTCTGTGCAGCCCGGTGGATACAGGCCATGGAGGCAGAGATGGCATCTTATAGATCCACGAGCACTTACTTAGAGGAATTTCCTCTGCCTAGAGTGAACATAGTCGATGGCATGTGGATCTATGATGTGAAGCGCCCGCCTGGAGAGCCGTATGTATTCAAGACGCGCTATGTGGTTAGATATTTTAGTCGGTTAGAGGGTGTGGACTTCTTCCTGACCTCCTCCCCTACCCTGAAGATGACTACTCTTCGGGTACTCCTCCACGTAGCTGCACTGTGTGACTACGAGATCCATTCCTTAGAATTCTCGACAACCTTCTTATAGGGCAGCCTTCATGAGCAAATCTACCTTCGGTGCCTACTAGGCTTCACCAGGTCCTTCCCACATGGGACCTAGTGGAGCCTACACCGCCCAGTCTACGACACACTCCGCACTACACTCGCTGCTCTTCAGTTCTTTCCGTCCTCTGATGGCCCCTCGCTATTTGTTTGTATCGGCCAGGCTCCATTTTTCATACTTGTGTACGTTGACACCTCGTCTTTGGTACTCATAACAAAGTTGCACTGTCCTCAGTAAAGGCCGAACTGCTCATGCGACACACATGTAGAGACCTAGTGTCACAGGATCGAATGTCCCGAGGAAAGGTTTGCTCAATGTTCACTATCAATCACTACAAGGTGCTTTTATACTTCCAGAATACATCAGGTAACCAGGCTTATCCTATCGAAAGGGAATAGACCCTTCTAGAAATAGAATCACCCTGCGTATAGCCACGCGAGGCTATTGGCTTTAAGGGATTACGGCAGGATTACGCTAGATATAGCGCGCAAGTACATCCCGAGCCTGGTCGGTGATATAATTATAATAACAGGATAAACCAAAGGATAATGGAAATGGAGGAATATGAAACCATATGAGATGAGATAAAGACCAAATGAATCAGGGGTGAAAGAGGAATGAAATAGAAAGGAAATATGGAAAGGGGAAATTGGTGTAACGGGGTCGTACTCTCACACTTCCCCCCCTCAAAGCTGGGTGGTAGAAGTAACACCCTGCTTGACAAGGTAGTCGCGAAGAGGACGACGGGCGTTACCCATGTCATATCAGAGACGCAGCCTTAGAAGGATCAGAACCCTTCCAGCAAAGAAGAAGCTCCAGAGTGTCATTCTGACGATGACGGTGTCCGCGCACGTAATTGTCCCATGGCGTGGATGGACACGGGCAACGACGGTGGTTGGCATTCGGTGTAGAGCGTGTCTGGTCTTGATAGGGTTTAAGAAGCTGGTATGGAAGGTGTTATGGATCTTCCAAGTGGCTGGTAGGCGGAAGCGGTAGGTGAATAAAGTGACCTTTGCTTCAACGATGATAGACCCGCAGAAGCAAGGTTGAAGCTTGGATGGAAGATGGCTGATGTCGAGAATACGGTGTGGATAACAGTAGTGATGAGTAGCCAAGTGCTTCTGCAGCTGTTGGATGTCCAAGTGGCGTGTCCGGTGTTAGAGCTGATGGACAACGGAGATGAATTGGATTTATCGGTTGTTGTGGTATGAACGGGTTGCGTCTGTAGGTGGTGCGTGGATGGCGTTGATCGTGATCGAGATGTTGTAGCGGAGGAGTAGATGTATTGTCCTTTCGGTGGGTGCTCTAGCTGGCACACTGTAGCATGCTTTGAGTCTCGGGTAGCACATCCTGATGTTATTCGCATCCCATCCACGTATGAAGACGACCAAGTGTTGGTGGTGTTTCAGTCGTATCATAGTCGTGCTTCTGTAGCAGCGTTGTATCAGATACATGCAGCTTCTGTCGAATGTTGGTCCATGCCGTATTGTTGTCGCGAGTCGTACCCACTCGGCATCGTAGTGCTGCGGGAATGGAGAGCATAATCACTAGTAGTAACCCTGTCCACCACGCGGTCTGCTAGTCACACTGCCTTGAGTACAACAGCGCGTGCGAAGTGCTGCTCAGCGTATCCCTTGTCTTCAAAACCATGCGAGGGGTTGGTACCACAAACGCGGAGCTGGTAACTTCCAGAATCGGCGTCAATGTAGTTTCTCTCGGTGGTTTCTCAGGCAAGGAATCTCATCTGCGTAGATATCCCACGGTGATGGGTTAGGACATCTGGGAATGTTATGGGTATTCCCAAGTAATCCTTTCCCACTTCCAAATGGGCATTGATGACAGCCAATCCAGTATGACCTTATGCACTTCCAGTTTAGCACGGAGGCCATCGGTAGGCATCGGTGTCTGGGCGCATATATCAGGATAGGTCTTCTGGTGCCATCATGTGTGGTCTGATTCTGTTACTGTCCTTGAAGTAGCGTTGATGTCGAAGATGTCTCAGCTACTCAGCATCGGTGGTGAAGTCTGCTCCATTTCGACAAACAGGGGTGTTGTTGGAGATACGCGGAGTCCACTATCCGGAGTGGCGTCGGCGCTCCATTTTACGCCTATCTGCTTCCGTGGAGTTGGTGCTGCTGATGGATTGGTTGCGACGCAGGTTTTATGACTTTAAGGAAAGCCATAGGCCATGAGGACTTGTATACCGATAGAGTACCATGGTCCTCCCATCCTGATAAGAGCAAATATCTTCCGCTCTTGAGGGTGTATGGCATTGCCATGTTGTTTCCTCGCATAGTGGTATCTCCTTCCCACTAGCTGGAAATCATAGTACTGTGCCTGGCCGGGACTTTACGATCCACTTGAATATAATCCAGCATTATCTCCATTGAGTGGAGAATCATCCATCAGGGTTTGGTTGTGACTGTTGTGTCGAGTCTTCTGCTGCGGCGGCGGCGGCGGTAGCGACGACGGCGACGGCGGCAGCTGCTGCAGAGAATTCTCTTAACTCGTACCGGTTGAAGGAGAATCCATCAACTCCCCCTTCCCAGTAGAGTGTTCGTGATGGGTGTAACAGGCGTAACTACCAGGAACACGTGCACATTGGTACACATGTGTTGCTCCATTGCTGCCGGTGATTGTTTCATTTGAGGGTGTGAAGAGAATTTGCTTCTCCCCTCAAAGTATCAACGGGTAGCAATTCCTGGTATGCTCATCCGTGCCTCCGATGTACGGTCGGTAGAGCGCGTGATCGTGTTGTAGTAGTCCGCATCTCCCTCATTTGTTGACACCTCGTATTGCTTGACGTTCTCCTGCATCGTCGAAGTTACGTTGGTGCTTGTAACGCTTCGGCTTCTGGTAGAATCGCCTCCGATGCATGTGCCGTAGGGTCGCTAGTGAACGAGTACTTGCCGGATTAGAGGTTAATTATTCCTCAATCTGTCAAGCATCGTGATGTGCACGGAATTTTCTTCCACGCAGGTCATTAACACCTGGAATCGCGACGCATGATTGGTGTGTCGCCTCGTGAGGTCGATGTTGAGACTGCTCCAATCAATGATTTCGGATGGCTGAGATTCTTGATGAAGACGAATCGTTCAGCTCCTGTTACGAAGTAGTGTCTCGCTGGCCTTGACGAGACAAGTTCACTGCGTCGTCGTTGCGTGCGAAATCTGCTCCTTCGCAGCAACTTGAACTTGGGAGCATTGCAAGAGAAAACGGCTACTTCTCCGCAAACCCCATAGGTTGTCGATCAATTTGTATGAAGAAGTGTCTCGTGGATGGAGAACATGTCTTCACGCAACTTCATTGTTTTTCCTGGATGAAGATTCGTTGTCTTGATGTCGATCCATTTTTAACGAAGATGACTTCGTCAAAATTAATCGTATCGTTATCAATACGAGCTAGAAGATGCGTCGATTGTGCGGTCGCTGGTCATAAATGTTGTCTCCATGGTGATGTTTTCCCATAGTGTGGTCTCCGCTGCATTCGTGCCGTTGATTCCGCACCGATCCGACGATCCACGTTCTCCTGTCATTTTTCTGCATGCAGATATTACCAAGTAGGTAATACTCTGGCAGATTTCTGACTTCGCAGACGATTTCCGCACCATATTCGTCACCAAATAGAGGAGTCCGAATTTGGTTGTCCAAATGTTGTCAACGCTGTTGAAGGCGGCCAATTTCTGGTTCTGCGCGTCATTCTCCCTTCGTGCAGAAGTCGCGCTCCATTTCGTCCGTTGAAGAAGAAGTCGATCTGACGGTCCAAACTCCAAGCGATCAGAGGATAATTCGGGGTCGCGTTCAGCAGCTTTCGGCGCCCGGGTTGACTCGTTTCCTGCACCGATTCTCAGTCGTCGATGTCGCATGTCGAACGATCGGACGCTCCGGGGAATTTTGCGGCTTGCGAGGTCCCGTTCCCAGTCGCGCTGAAACTTGAACTCGCTCAGACGGATTTCGTTTCCCGTCGGCCGATCTGAAGCGTCGAATCCCCATCGGACGGATGTCGTCCGTCGAACCTCCGCAGAGTTCCGCGCAACTCCAAGTGTTGTCGCGAACTGCGACCTTCTCCGAATGTCGCAGGGAGTGTTCCGCCAGAACTGACGCGCGCGCCAGGTCGAGGCCGTTTGCCCCCGCGAAAAATCGGCTCGGTCGATGCAGTCCATCGAACGGTTGGCGAGGCATCTCGCCTTCGAAGGGGACCCCAGGTGCAACTGCGAGAGGTGAGACGAAACTTAAATGAAAGTGCATTGTACTTACAGGAATTGAAGTTTCGACTCCATCCTCCGCGTGCTCCTGGGGGCCCAGCGGTCAAGCGTTGAGCTGAAACCTTGGCTCTGATTACCAAGTGTCACAGGATCGAATGTCGCGAGGAAAGGTTTGCTCAATGTTGCACTATCAATCAGTACAAGGTACTTTTTAACTTCCAGAATACATCAGGTAACCAGGCTTATCCTATCGAAAGGGAATAGACCCTTCTAGAAATAGAATCACCCTGCGTATAGCCACGCGAGGCTATTGGCTTTAAGGGATTACGGCAGGATTACGCTAGATATAGCGCGCCAGTACATCCCGAGCCTGGTCGGTGATATAATTATATTAACAGGATAAACCAAAGGATAATGGAAATGGAGGAATATGAAACCATATGAGATGAGATAAAGACCAAATGAATCAGGGGTGAAAGAGGAATGAAATAGAAAGGAAATATGGAAAGGGGAAATTGGTGTAACGGGGTCGTACTCTCACACCTAGGAGAGCTGCAGCGTTATCTGGGCTTGGAGATATTTCGTGGCCGTGCCGCGTGCACTATCACATTCTCCCAGTCCCACATGGTGTTGTTGATCCTCCAGCGGTTCGGCCTTCAGTTCTCTTGAGCACAGCCCACCCTCCTGTCTGTGGATCGCAATCTCTTTGCTCTTGTTTCGGCTGAGCCGGCCGAGCCCAGTGGTCGACACCTGGTGGGGTGCCTCATGAACCTAATGATTTGCACTCAACCAGATATAGCTTACCCTCTCAGTGTTCTTATTTGGACACCGATCCCAGCATTGGTCGGCTGCCAAGAGGGTGTTGCGGTATCTGGCGAGTTCATTAAGACTGGGGCTGGAGATGGGAGGACAGGAGCCAGTGGTCCTCACTGGAGGCACAGATACGTGTCCTTAGGCCCTTAGGCCTCGTGACCATCAGCGGTTCTGTACTCAGCTTGGTCTAGTCTCAGCTGCCGCTCCCTTACTTGTATTCTGATCTATACTATACCGGCTCTGTACTCGCTACTCTATACCTCCTTTCTTGTTACACTTCCAGGGTGGCCTTTTGGCCCTTGTCTCAGTGGTCAGACTAGTAGTGCTGCCCTAAGATGTTTTGTTACATACTCTAGAGGCTAGACTAGTAGTGCTGCCCTGCTTTTATGTTTCTTTGTTAGACCCTGCCCCCTACCCAGGCTAGGGGGTGTGTGAATGTTCATATGTTTGTTAGGTAATATAAAAACTATAGCCTAGCTAGGTTTCACTCTTATATAGGGGTACATCTGTTTAACATACCCAACTGTATTGCCTTATACTTTCTCTCGAAAACATCTATGATATAATCGGCGTATCATATATATCTATGAGATAATAGGCTATACGCATGTGACGCATGTGATACCCGGGATAGTTGCTAGGCCAATCCAACTCCGTAGTTTCAAAATCCCAACCTTTTGCTGGGTTTATGGTAACCCTGTGTATTTTGGTTGAATTTACAAAGAACCTAGTTTCAAAGACAGTCTTGGTCTTTCTTGAGCCACACACATTAAAGCCCGTGGCTATAATAGCAATCAAGAGGGCTGTTTAATTTCCTCTTGAACTTGGCACATCTCTTGATCTTTAGAGTAAACGAAACAGAATAAAATCATTCGTTTTGCAAAGCGGAATCTGATCGTGGCGGTTTGGCGACAGTTTTGCACGAAACCATTCGGTGAACAGTTCAATACGCATCGTGCGACCGAATTCGTGGTTCTGTAAATAGTGTGAATGCGAGAAGAACAGTGTTTTTTTTTTTTTTTTTTTTTTTGCGAACAGAAGCTGATTCCAGAATTGCAGATATGGAAATCACTTGAATTCCCCAGTCATTAAGCGTCCATATTTCCTCATCGCAAGCTTCTCGCCCAAACCTGTCGTAGGAACTCCGTGCGATGCACACAGTGTTTTTGTGCTGTCCTTGCTGTCGGGCTGCTGCACCAGTCTGCACATTTTGCTGATGCCAGTTCTCACTGCTGCCAGTTCTCACTGCTTCAACCGACCCAACAGTGCTGCCCAGTATGGTTGATTTCAGCTGCGAGCTTTCATCTGCTTGTTGTAAGCACCAGCTCGTACCCTTGCCCTCCATTACAGCTGCCCAATACTTGCCTAGTACTCTCAACGTTTTTCTGCTTCAGGTTGTTGCCTCGTGCTGTCCAACAATTCCTTGTTCCCCTTGCTGTCAAGCAAGCTTGTTTTAATCCAGTGCTGCCCACCAGGCTCATTTGCTCCTGTGCTGTCCACCAAGCTCATTTGCTCCTCTGGTGCCCCTTGCTTCCTTGCAACCAGCACCCCAAGGACTAGCACCCCCAAAACTATCACCCCCAGAGGCAGCACCCCTAGAACCAGCAACCTAAAACCAACGCCCCCAGATACCACCGCCTCCCACCCCTGCTCGTGATGCGGCTGTTGCTGCTACAGTGGCAGCAACGGAAGAGGATGCTGAGGTGCCAGGGGCCCCGGGATGTGGGGGAGGGGCGTGTGAGTACGACCCCGTTACACCAATTTCCCCTTTCCATATTTCATATCAATTTTATTCCTCTTTTACTCCTGATTCATTTGGTCTTTATCTCATCTCATTTGGTTTCCTATTCCTCATTTTCCATTACCCTTTGGTTTATCCCGTTATTATCATTATATCACTGACCAGGCTCGGGATGTACTGGCGTGCAATATCTAGCGTAATCGTGCCGTAATCCCTTAAAGCCAATAACCTCGCGTGGCTATACGCAAGATGATTCTATTTCTAGAAGGGTCTATTTCCTTAGGATAGGATAAACCTAGTTACCTGTTAAACTCTGGAAGTATGAAAAGCCTTATACTCATGGATAGTGCAAGATTGAGCAAGCCTCATTCGATCCTGTGACACTTGGCATTCAGAGCCGAGGTTTCAGATCAACGCTTAACCGGTGGGCCCCCAGGAGCACGCCGAGGATGGAGTCGAAAATTCAATTCCTGTAAGTACAATCAACCGTTCGATGGACTGCATCGACGGAGCCGATTTTTTCGTGGGGGCAAACGGCCTTCACCTCGCGAACGTGTCAGTTAAGACGGAACACTCCCTGCGACATTTCGAGAAGTTCGCAGTTCGCCACGACTCTTGGAGCTGCGCGGAAATGTGCGGAGCTTCGACCGACGACATCCGTCCGACGGAGATTCGTCGCTTCAGATCGACCGAGGCGAAGCAAAATCATAGTGAGCGAGTTCGAGTTACAGTGCGGGACCTCGCAAGCCGCGAAATTCTTCGAAGCGTCCGGTCGTTCGTTAGCTGACATCGACGACCAAGAATTGAGTCAACCCGGACTCTGAACGCTGCTGAACGCGACTCAGGAATGTCTTCAGATCGTTTGGAGTTAGGACCGTCGGATCATTTTCTGCTTCAACGGACGAGATGGAGCGCGACTTCTGCAAAAAGGGAGAATGACGCGCAGAACCAGAATCAGCCGCCTTCGACACCGTTTACATCCTCTGGAACCAAATTCGGATTCCTCCATTCAGTAACAAATATGGCGCAGAGATGATATGCAAAGTCAGAATTCTGCCGAAGAATTACCTACTTGGTAATCGCTGCAGGCAGAAAACTGACAGGAGAACGTGGATCATCGGATTGGTGCGGAATCAACGGCACGAATGCAGCGGAGACTACACAATGTAAAAGCATCATCATGGAGACAACATTCGTGACCAGGGATTGCACAATCGACCCATCTTCTAACTAGTGTCGACAACGTTCGATATATTTTGACGAAGTCATCTTCGTTAAAAATGGATTGACATCAACACATCGGATCTTCACCTCGGAATAGCAATGGAGCTGCGTGAAGACATGTTCTCCATCCATGAGACACGTCATCTCATAAATTTGATCGACAACCTATGCGATTGTAGAGAAGTAGCCGTTTTCTATTGCGATGCTCCCAAGTTCAGGTTGCTGCGAATGAGTAGATTTCGCACGCAACGACAACGCAGTGAACCCGTCTCGTCAAGGCCAGCGAGACACTACTTCGTAACAGGAGCTGATCGATTCGTCTTTATCAAGAATCTCAGCCATCCGAAGTTATTGATTGGAGTCTCAACATCAACCTCACGAGGCGACACACCAATCTTGCATCGCGATTCCAGGTGTTAATGATCTGCGTGGAAAAACAATCTGTGCATATCATGATGCTTGACAGATTGAGGAGTAATTTACCTCGAATCCGGCAAGTACTCGTTCACTAGCAAAGCACATGCATTGGAGGCGATTCTACCAGAAGCCAAAGTGTTACAAGCATCAGCGTAACTTCGACGATGCAAGAGAACGCCAAGCAACACGAGGTGTCCACACATGAGGGAGATGCAGACTACTACAACACGATCACACGCTCTACCGACCGTAGGAACGGATGAGCATACCAGGAATTGCTACCCGTTGATACATTGAGGGGAGAAGCAAATTTCTCTTCACACCCTCAAATGAAACAATCACCGGCAGCAGTGGAGCAACACATGTGAACCAAAATGCTCGTGTTCTTGGTAGTTATGCCTGTTACACCCATCACGAACACTCTAGTGGGAAGAGGGAGTTGATGGATTCTCTTTCAACCACTACGAGCTGAGAGAATTCTTTGCAACAGCTGCCGCCGTCGCCATTGTCGCAACTGCCGCCGCCGCCGCAGCATACGACTCGACACAACAGTCATATCCAAACCCTGATGGACAATTCTCCACTCAATGGAGATAGTCCTGGATTATATTCCAGTTGATCATAAACTCCAAGTCATGCACAAAATTGATTTCCAACTAGTGGGAAAGAGATTCCACTATGCGAGGGAACAACATGGCAATGCCATATACCCTCAAGAGCAGAAGATATTTGCTCTTATGAGGATGGGAAGACAACGGTACTCTACCGGTGTACAAGTCCTCATGGCTTATGGCTTTTCTTAAAGTCATAAAACCTACGTCGCAACCAATCCATCACCAGCACCAACTCCACGGAAGCAGATGGGCGTAAACTAGAGCGCCGACGCCACTCCGGATAGTGGACTCCGCGTATTTCCAACAACACCCCTGTTTGCCAAAATGGAGCAGACTTCAAAACCGATGCTGAGTAGTTGAGACATCTTCGACATCAACGCTACTTCAAGGACAGTAACATAATGAGACAACACATAATGGCACCAGAAGACCTATCCCAATATGTGCACCCAGACACCGATGCCTACTGATGGCCTCCGTGCTAAACTGGAAGTGCATAAGGTCATACTGGATTGGCTGTTAACAATGCCCATTTGGAAATGGGAAAGGATTTCTTGGGAATACCCCTAATATTCCCAGATGTCCTAACCCATCACTGTGGGATATCTACGCAGCAGAGATTCCTTGTTTGAGCAACCACCGAGGGAAACTACTTTGGCGCCGATTCTGGAAGTTACCAACTCCGCGTTTATGGTACCAACCCCTCGCATGATTCTGAACACAAGGGATACGCTGAGCAGCACTTCGCATGCGTTGTTGTACTCAAGGCAGTGTGACTAGTAGACCGCGTGGTGGACAGGTTACTACTAGTGATTCTGCTCTCCATTCCGCAGCACTACGATGCCAAGAGGGTACGATTCGCAACAAGACCAAGGGATGGACCAGCATTCGACAGAAGCTGCATGTAACGGATACAACACTGTTACATAAGCAGTACTATGACACGACTGTCATACCACCAACACTTCGTGATCTTCACACATGGACCAGATGCAGGTAACAGCATGCACAGATCGGACAACATAGCCATTCATCTGCACATTGCAGCACATTGTTCCAACCATTCACATCTCCAACTACAACTTTCACCTGCCCATATGTCACTGACGGCGATACACACCATCCTTCCTTGCTGTGGATGAAGCCTGCTCACTCCGTAGCAATAGACAGTTCTTGCTACAATCCAACACGCTTACGATTTCATCACCATCGTCCACCATCTCGAGGATCGGCCACACAAGCGCCTCTGGGACATCCAATAGCAGCACAAGCACTTGGCCACTCATCACTACCGTTATCCAAACCGTAATCTTGACATCAGCCATCCTCCATCCAAGCTTCAACCTTGCTCCTACGGGTCTATCATCGTTGAAGCAAAGGTCACTTCAGTCAACTTCCCCTTCCGCCAACCAGCCACTTGAAAGATCCATAACGCCTTCCATACCAGCTTCTTAAACCCTATCAAGACCAAATACGCTCTACACCGAATGCCAACCACCGTCGCCGCCCGTGTTCGTCAACACCATGGGACAATTACGTGCTCGGACACCGTCGTCGTCAAAATGGCACTCTGGAGCACTTTCTTTGCTTGAAGGGTTATGATCCTTGTGACGCTGCGTCTCTAAATTTGACATGGGTAACGCCCGTCGTCCGCTTCGCGACTACCTTGTCAAGCAGGGTGTTACTTCTACCACCCAGCTTTGAGGGGGGGAAGTGTGAGAGTACGACCCCGTTACACCAATTTCCTCTTTCCATATTTCCTGTCTATTTTATTCCTCTTTCACTGTCGATTCATTTGGGATTTATCTCATCTCATTTGGTTTCCTATTCCTCCTTTTCCATTATCCTTTGGTTTATCCTGTTATTATCATTATATCATCGACCTGGCTCGGGATGTACTGGCGCGCCATATCTAGCGTAATCGTGCCGTAATCCCTTAAAGCCAATAGCCTCATGTGGCTATACGCAAGGTGATTCTATTTCTAGAAGTGTCTATTCCCTCAGGATAGGATAAATCTGGTTACCTGATGTATTCTGGAAGTATAAAAGCACCCTATACTCATGGATAGTGCAAGATTGAGAAAACCTCATTCGATCCTGTAACAGGGAAAGAAGTGGTGATATTCGGAGTGGTAGAACAGACAGTGAGGAGCGTCGAGCAGGAAACCAAGATACGGGGGGAAGTGCGAGCTAAGAGCTTGTCCGTGCCGGGGGCGCAAGCGTGAGCCAGGCAGCCCCAGATGTGGAACATCAGCTCGTCGCCAAGAGACCCACTCCAGTAGAGAATACCACATGTTAGGCTGATGAGACGTGTAGCGAATGACCAACGGGCACAGAAAAAGCACAGGCAGGGAGCTCCGGGTGCGGAGGACACGGAGCCACGGGAGTTGGGTGTCAGTCACGTCAGCCTTTTTCTCCAACAAGAAAGCAGTGGTGAACCACGTGAAGTCATCGACGACCACCACAAATTAGTACTCCCCGCGAGGCCCCTGGACCAATGTGGGCCTCAGACGTCCATGTGCAGAGTCTATAGGGGAGCAGTATTGGGAGAAAACAAGGAGTGAGGGGCGGCACATTGCCAGCCTTCGACGTAGGAGGTGTATACGGGCACGAGGGAGGCAGGGAGGGTGGGAAGCGATGCGGGGAGTCTAGAGACGCAGACGTGGGAGAGTAGGGTGACCTAAGCGATGGTGCCATAGGAGTGCCGGGTGGGTGAGGGAATGAGCAGGACGCTGCAACCTGGGTGGACGCGTCTACCTTGGGGGACTCAGGGAAGAGGGTGAAGTGACCAGACACAGGGTCACGGTCAATGTGGCCAGACAGACGCCTGTGGCGGCGTCCATACAAGCCGCAAATCTGTCATGCCCAAGGAACGTGGTGGTGATGCCAAGGTCCTGGATGTGACCGACACCAACTAGATTTCTAAAAAACGGAAGGATATGCAAGCCGGTAAGGGAGCTAGATGGGACAGCCGAGCAAGGGAGAGGGGTGGTATTGTGAGCGACAACAATGGCAGGTGAGTCGGCTAGGGAGACCGGTACTGGTGCAGGGAGTGGTGTGAGTGCAGTGCGGCCTCAGAAGAAGTAGTGAGAGGCACTGGAGTCCAATGTGAAGGAGAGGGTCCCCGTAGTAGGGGCAGGGGAGGGGCCTAGCCGACACATAGCAAAGGCTCCTAGACTACACACAGCAGTGAGACCTAGACCCCCAGGCCCCCAGGCCTTCGGGCCTCTAGAGAAACCACACAGGCCCCATGACGCCGATTGCCCCGGAGCCCAACCTCCAGGGCCTCCACCATTCCCAACCACTCCCAGGACCCCACCGCGGCGGCTGTCACAGCTACTGCTGTTGCTGCTGCGGCTATTGCTGCCACTCAAGCTGCTGCGGCTACTTCTGCTGCTGCTGCTGCTGCTGCTGCTGCTGATGCAACTCGGGGAAGGCAGCCCTGTGGCTTACCTCAAGGGCGCGGAGGCGGATAACGAGCTTACCAGTAATCTGGTCCTCCAGGGGCTCGCAACCCACGTGCTGGCTCACAAGCTGCCGGTGGAGAGTGAGATGTCGACCGCTGGGCCTTTGGCATCCAGCCGAGGGACAAACTTCGACGATGTTGACATGCCGAAAGAGGAGACTAGTGGGAGGCGCTAGGGGCTGCAGAAGCACGAACAACGGTAGTGGCAGTGGCAGCTGTGGCCAGAGCGGCGGTCGGGTTGCTGACGGCTGGGAGCTAGTGGCCAGCAGTGGGCAACCGGCTAGGTGCTAGGTGAGCGGCAGGCTGGAGGCAGTGGCGGCTAGCTGCTAGCGGGTGGTAGCAGTGGTGGCTAGCGGCAGGCTGGCGGCAGTGGCAGCGAGCGGCCAGTGGCAGGCTGGTGGCCGAGGTGGCTAGCGCAGAGTAGTGGCAACGGCATCGAGTGGCAGGCTGGTGGCAGTGGTGGCAAGCGGCAGGGTGGCAGCAGCGGCAGCGAACGGCAGGCTGGCGGTAGCGAGAGGCTAGCGGCAGGCTGGTGGCAGTTAGGAGCGGCAGCGGGCAGCAGCAGCGGGCGGCAAGGAGGAGCACGCAGGTGCAAGCGAGCAGCAGCAAGTCGCAAGCGAGCAGCAGTGGGCTGCTACAGCGGGTTGCAAGCGGCAGAGAGCAGTAGTGGGTGGCAGTTATAGCGGGCGGCAGGCAGCAGCGAGCAGTGGTTGGCGGTGGGGTGGCTGCTGGTGGGGGGCTGGCGAGCGACGGCTAGCTGGATGGCAGCTGGGTAACACGCTGGCAGGTGGCTGGCTGGCTAGCTGGCGAGTGGCAGCTGGCTGGCTAGCTTGCTGGTGGAAGCGGCTGGCTAGCTGGCGGCGGTTGGCTGGCAGGCTAGCTGGCTGGCGTCTGGCTGGCTGGCTAGCTGGCTGGCGACGGCTGGCTGGCTGGCGGCTGGCTGGCTGGCGGCTGGCTAGCTGGCTGGCGGCTGGCTGGCTGGCTAGCTAGTTGGCGGCTGGCTGGCTGGCTAGTTGGCCGGCGACTGTTGGATGGCTGACGAGCTGACTAGCGGCTGGCCGGCTGGCCAGCTGGCTGGCGGAAGCGGCTGGCTGACTGGCGGCAGCTGACGGGCTCGCTAGCTAGCTGGCGGCTGGCTAGCTGGTCGGCGGCTGGCTAGCTGGCGGGCGGCTGACTGGCTGACGAGCTGGCTGGCGGTGGCTGGCTGGCGGTGGCTGGCTGGCTAGCTGGCTAGCGGGAGCGGCTGGCGGGCTGGCCAGCTGGCTAGCGGCAGCTGGTTGGCTGGCTGGCGGACCAGCTGGCGTGTGAGCTGGCGAGCGGGCTGCTGCTGCTGGTGGCAAGCTGGCTGGCGGCAATGAGCTGGCGGCGAGCAATCTGGTGGCTGGTGGGCTGGCGGTGAGCTGGCTAGCAGTAGGTGGCTGGCGGCGAGCTGGCTTACGGTGAGATCGAGCGCTGGTGAGCGGGCAGCTGCAGCTGGCCACGAGTTGGCTGGGGGCAGCGCGCGAGCGACGAGCTGGCTGGCAGCTAGCGGCAGCGTTCTGGCAGGGGAGCTGACAGCGAGCGACATGTGCGGCTGGCGGCGATCGAGCAGCGCACCGCTGGCAGATTGTTAGGATTGAATGTGGTGAAATCAGAATGGGTAGCAAAGAGTTTACATCTGTAGTTGATCCTGTCAAAGTGAACGTAAAATGATAAGACATAGAGGGGTTTATTGGGCAAGGGCATAGTGGAAGGTGAAGAGTCAAAGTTAGCCATGTCATATGAAAGGGTACATTCCCTTTTAGGACTAATCTATGGCTTGGTAACCATATACACGGTCCGTATGCAACCAGGGTAACAGCCTTTTACATGTAAAAAGGTCAGCAACGTATGCTTGTTCACTGTCGCGACGTATCATTTGGACGAGCGATTCTTGGAATTTGACCAGTAGCTGGAGTGCTTAGACTGCTACTTGGACTTCACATCTGATGGTGTCGCATTCTGGATAGGGGATATAATGCGCTAAGGTAAACCGTGGAAGAAAGCATAAATTTTCCGAGAATTTGACACATTTCTCGCTTCCATTCTTTTGATTTGTTTGGGAAAAAATGGCAAGGGGAACCACACAATAGGGTCTAAAGCTAGACACGCAAAAAAAGACGAGTCTTAAGATTTGATAACCATGAAAAAAATCCCAACTAGGACAAATAACTGGCTAGGTCTGGAAAAAAAGGCACGGAGGGATGAAAGAGGGAGAGAGGAAGGAGGGGAGAGGAAGAAGGGGGAGGGGGGGGGGGAAGAGGTGAGACCATTGAAAGGCAAGGGATAATCAAAGGAGACATGCCCGCGGGCACGGAAGACCAACGTCGCTCAAGATGTTGTGGTCGCATAAAACCGCAACCTAAACCTCCTACGAGGTAAACCGCTACAATTTCACTAGGTAGGGCGCATCCACCGACGGAGCACCTTACCCGTTCCTCCTGCTTACGTCCCCCCACACTCAGACCACACGATGTCAAGACCATGCATAACGAGCTCATAATGGGATAACCCGTGCCTAGGCCAGGCCACTCTGCTAGAAGGCTTTAGGTATTCATACAAGTGTACCAAAATGGCCTTATTTCCCCCTCCCAAAAAGACAACCCCAAGTCTCTGCAATTGGGGGGGGTAAACTGTACGACCTTGTGCTACAGTGAAAGAGCTTTGTATTTTGTTGCCTTTCGCTTCTCCCGGTCTCGAGTAGCAAGCCTGCCGTCTGACCAACCTGTCATTGCTGATGCGAGAAGTGAGAGATGAGGGCGTAGTACATACAGTTCTGGAACTGGCCACTCTTCAGACAAGTATGGGTGAAAAGTACGGTAACGATTGTCGCTGGTTTTTGCAAAAATTGTCACGAGTCAATTTGCGACAACTGCTTCAAATGGGTGAAACGGGTTACCATCGCTGTCCGGACAGTAGTGTCCGAACGGCCTCCTTGCCAGTTCCGAACGATCAGTCCTTTCTCCCCGGGTGAAATGAATAAGAAGTGGACGCTTTCACCCTATGCAGGTTGAATGAAGCGCAAAAGAAAAATCACATCGGCCAATCAAAACTAGCCCGGTGAAGCCCCAACGCCAAATCGCCACCAACCCATAAGATTTCTGAACAAGTGTACGGCGATACTCAGTTTTGGGAGTTTTCATTAAATTCGTTTTTGTTTGCGATTTTGTATGGCATGAAAATCAAACACCTACCCCCACTGTCCGGACGTGGTACCATGTGAGAAATTCGGACAGATACGAGTTTCGGAACTCGCTGTACTATGTTCCTCCGAGTCCCAACACTGTTTTCGAAACTCAATTCCGTGATTCGAAAGTTGGAACTGTATATACCACAACCTAAGACTCACAACAACCAATTAGAGTGTGTGAGCTTCTCCCTCCATCGGCCGATTGATCACCACATTCTTCTTCATCCCCACAAGAGCATGTCGTCCTCCATAGTCACAACCTCCCTAGTGATCTACGCTATCCAGGCCACAACCAAATTGACATCATCACGAACGCGAAGGCGTATCGATGCTTGCACCGGAGGGCATGATGGAGATCAGATGGGCCGGCAAACCCAGTCCCACAAGCACACTTCATGGCAGTTATCATTTGCTGGATAGGATGGCTCAAAAGTATAGCAGCAAGAATGCCCCATCTGGCCGAAATGAAAGCGGCATCATTGCGCGCCATAATAGCAGAAGCCCACATGCGAAGGTGGCGTCATCACGGGCCATCAACTGAGCTAAGATGGCGTCATTACGTGCCATGTGTCGGAGGGACTGTATGCTCTCAATAGAAAATTGATGCCGTTGAGTAGGAATGATACTATTGGGGGATCTGCCATACAGAGGGAGAGGGCCGGCATCTCCTGCTAGACTCGCATAGCATGTACACATTTGATTTGCTCCATCCCAAAGGCCTTTTGCGACATCAGTGCAATTGGCGCTCGTTGGCATCCACTTTGATTGGCTAGGATTGCACTCTTCTAGCGTATGTGAACTTGCTAACGGTACGGCAACCCTTCTCTCACGAATTTACCAGCATGCCCTCCTTTCAAAGCAAGACTATCACTTTGCAACTTTCCAGAGCTACATTCCAAGAAACAAATTCTGTAAAGAATATTTCACTAGCATCAAAGCTTACATTTTTCAATTGACCAATATCCCATCAGGACTGACGTTTCAAAAAAAGGCACTCTGAGCCAACCTCAAAAAAAAAAAAAAAAAAAAAAAAAAAAAAACTCTGAAGGGCCTTCAGCCAAAATTTTGGCACCCTGAAATGGCAGAGTCCACAAAGTGACTAGTATATTTTTCTCAGGGTCCAGAAACTACAATCAGAGTCGCATGTTCTTAACTAGCCCCATGTAAACGAACATTGTGCTGCTCTTGGCATGAGCCTACACCACTTCTACTACTACCATACAATCCAAGGAACCAACGACTCACTAAGAGCAACCTAGAATTCTGGCGCATCTACGGCAATATCATCATCAGCTCCCTCGTTGTCAAACATGAATGGATTGTCGACCATCCTTGGAGTATCATCCTTCGCATTATCACCACCCCCGTCCTCCTCAGCCCACCCCTCCCCCTCATACTCTGGCAACTCCCCCTCCCCCTTTTCTTCCCCAGTCATTTTGGCCGCCTCCCCCTCAACCTCTAGCTCCTTCCCCTTGCGCTTGCGTTCCGCAGATGGGAAGACAACCGTTCGTGCAGGGTGTCTCCGCTTCAGACGCCAGGTCGTAAGGGCTTTACTCCAATTGATGTCATACTGCAAAAGCGAGATGGCCATGATCTTGGAGAGGCCCGCGTTGCCAAGGGTGCCACGGACACATGACTTAATAACGTTCTACCTAGAGAAGCCCCTCTCGCACTCGACTGTTGACTGCACGGCGCAAGCCTGCCATAGGCGCATCAGATTCGGCCAGCGCCTGTTACAAGATGAAAACATCGGCGCACGAAAGGCACAGAAGGGATTGCGATGTGTTTAGGCGGATTACGTACAGGGTTTACAAGGTGGTCGACAAAGGGCGCAAAGCTCAGAATCACAACTAGTGTCACATGATCGAATGATGTTTGCTCAATATTGCACTATCCATGAGTACAAGGTGCTTTTATACTTCCAGAGTACATCAGGTAACCAGGTTTATCCTATCCAAAGGGAAAAGACCCTTCTAGAAATAGAATCCCCTTGCGTATGGCCATGCGAGGCTATTGGCTTTAAGGGATTACGACAAGATTACGCTAGATATAGCGCGCCAGTACATCCCAAGCCTGGTCGGTAATAAAATGATAATAACAAGATAAACCAAAGGATAATGGGAAGGAGGAATAGGAAACCAAATGAGATGAGATAAAGACCAAATGAATCAGGATAAAAAGAGGAATGAAATAGAAAGGAAATATGGCAAGGGGAAATTGGTGTAACGGTATCGTACTCTCACAACTAGACTGGAAGGCAGCATAGCTCAGCAAACACAAGTAGAGCAGAAGGTAGTGAAGCGTAAACACGAGAACCGTGGACTTACTTGCTCGAGTCTGTCTTTGTGAGGTAGTTTGCCAGGCCTCGGTGGAAGCCCTCCACCTCGTGATGGTTCTGCATGATCGGCGCCCACGTCGCCAGCTCCATCTCCGCAGCCTTCAGGTCGAATCCGAGCAGCCTGTGGTAGAAAATGCCACTACAACCGAGCAGATACTCTTTGGTTTTCTTCTCGCGCTGCGCACACTATCTCGGCCACTTCGTCGCCACCCACAGCTTCGTCGGCGACATCTTCCGCAGATCGTGCATACGATGTTGTACGTTGCTCATGGTCTCCTTCGCGTGTTTTTGGCACAGCAGGGTGCACTCCGAGTAGCTGCTCCCGTACTGGTGCTTGTCGAGATGCCGCTCATGCATCTTGTACGTGTGGGTGACCGGGTTCCCCTTCTTTTCAACTCCGCGCATCTTCACACGTTTTGACCTCCTGCGCCCGTACACTCTTAGGAACACCGACAGCCAAGTGTTTTCGGCACCGTCACCGAAAACCTCCCCACACTCGACATAACGGTGCCGCAGATCCCCCAGCATCTCGTCGATGTCCGTTGGACACATCGGTCATGTTGACTTGCGGTTTGGGGTGGGGGACACACGGTGACAGAGAAGAAGAGGAGATATATTATTAATACAAATAGAGGAGGAGAACACCACCATCGCAGCCTTGAGCAGCTCATCTCACATTTTCGGAACTTGAGGTTGAGGTCGTTCATGACTGCGAGCATGTCGGCCAGGTAGAAGAGGCAGAACTGAAACTTAAACGAGGTCACAACTTCATATAGGGGATGCTCATACTCATACAGCAGCACAATTGCAGCACCCAAAACCTTATACATGCGTCGGATGGCCTCACCTCTAGACAAACATCAAACTTGTGGATGCCTTGCACCTCCAAGTTCGTGCTGTGAATCGCGCATTGGAGGTACTTGAAGCGTCCGCTCCAGACGCTCGACCGGCTGAGAAGGTCCGCAAGGGTGCGAGTAACCTTATCAACCATGTTGAAGTCTGGACATGAGGTGGCAGCATCCTTCACAGCTAGGGCTTCCTTGCAGGCATACACAAGGACGTTGGTTAGCGCACAGACACAAATCCCGAAAACGAAGCTGTGCACAATAGTACCACAAACCTGTGGGCGATGTAGTGGGAAGAAACAAGGTGCGGGATGATGTCATGCATGGGCACGACAAGGCCGTTGTCACGACCGACCATTACTGACAATCCTTCAGTGCTGATGCCGACGATGCATTAAAGATCGATGTCGGACGACTCCAGGTGCAGTAGGAGAATGGACATCAGAGAAGCTACATCGCACTTGTCCACGGTTAGCAGAGCAAGGAATTCCGTAACAACTCGACGCAGATGCATGAAGGTGACGTAGACAATCAGGTGCTTCGCTCACGTGCAGTCGGTGCTCTCGTCGCATGAGATGCCAAGGTAGGGTGAGCTCTTGGTGTGCTCCATCTGAGTTGCCAGCAGATGTGTTGACAGACAGTTGACCATCTGTTGGAAACCGTATCTGCAGAGGCATGATGACGGACAGTCACTCGTTAGAATACGTTTCATTATCTGATGTCAACATATGGGAAACAACATAATTCAACAGACGCTGAGCGATAACATTGTAACCTCACCTGGTCAGATACACTCCGTACGACTGTAGAGGAATGCCACGCGTGTCTTGCTCTGCCATGAAACGGAGCAGCCGCGGAAACATGGTGATAGGAGCATCGCTCTTGCAAAGAAATTCGACGCACCGCAAGAGACGGATGACGCGGCGACCCTCGACATCTTCGGTGGCGAAAATCGTTATCTTCTGCTGCTTGTCGTCGATGTCTTGTTGTATCTCCAACTGTCGACGAACCGCGTCTTCATGGACCGTAGAGTGTTCGTGGATGCGCATCGTCTGGGTCTGGAGATGTCGCTCGCCTTCGCCTGGGCTCGAGTACTTCATCGTCTCCTTGCTGAAATCTCGGCAAACACTGCACTTAAGGGCCGGGTACCCATCCTTAGTACAAGTAAGTATCAGCCACGGGAAGTAACGAAGCCAATCATTCTTGTACCTAGCTTCAGCGATCAGATACTTCTCCTCGGTTATCTCCTTTGTACTTAGCTTCGGTGGCGGTGGTTCATCAGGGCGGGTGATAGGGGGAGGTGAGCGCGCTGGTGAAGGGGGGTGAATCTGGCTGCTGCGTGTACTTTGTCGTGCGTTGTTTCTTCGCCGAAGAAACAGTAGAAGCGCACGGAACATTCTACCGAATGGTTGATGCGGTGGCGCAGTCGGCACGATTTTTTACAGGCCCTGTGGTAGAAGATGCTACGGCTGATGAGAACGTAGGGAGCAGAGTTAGGACTATATGGCAACGGTGGCTCGACGCGCGGTGGTTCGTCGACTGCGGTTGGGGCGACCGATGGTGGAGAAATAGGTGCGGCGATGGGCTGCAAGAAATCTAAGCCTCTCCTAGGCACTACGGCAGGCTCCTTCCGACTGTACAGCTCATCACCGTCAGCAGGAGCGTCGTCGGCACCACCCGTCTCAGGCATGGCGAGAGGTGAAACAACGGGGGGAAACTAAACGATGCGACTATAGCTACGCGTGTGAGACAGAGAAGAAGGAGATGAAAGGAGTCCTCTTATAAAACATGAAGCAGTGCATTTTTTTTACAGATGAGTAAGAAACGATGGGAGAAGAAGGGAGACATCAAACCCGTGTCGCACCTTTCTTGAAATACGCTACGTGGTCTTCGGGCGTGTCCTTGCACAATCCAACACCATGCAGTCATCGACGTGTTGGCTGCATTTGCAGCCAATCGGGTAGTTGCCCAACCTCTGGAAGGCTGGCAGATAGGGCTGGGGCCCGAGTTTCACGGATGCACAGAGAGCGTCAGAGCAAAATCTGCGGTCCTTAGAGGTTTGGCGTGGCAGCATTATGCCGCGCTGCGTGGGAAAGTGCACACTGTGGGCAGAGTACACATTGGACTTGGTGGGATTTCCTATGAGTGTGGATTCAGCACGTGACGTAGGCGGGAAGCACTGATAACGGGCGAAATTTCGGGGAACCTGTGGACCCCAGGGTAGTCGGTTTCAGGGTCCGTACGCGCTGCACTCTGGAAACTCAGTACTGGCTTAGCGTCAGGTCTGAATTGTTCAGGATCCCCAAAACCTTACTTTGAATCAATCAGGACTAAGAAAATGGATTATCTGGAAATTCAGGTTTGCACATTACACCAGTATGAGATTTCAGACTCATCAGAGTAAATAGTCTGATAAAGTCACCTCTGGACCAGGGCTGACGTTTCAAAAAAAGGCACTCTGAGCCAACCCCCCCCCAAAAAAAAAATAGTCTGAAGGGCCTTCAGCCGAAATTTTTGTAGTCTGAAATGTCAGGGTCCAGAACTCAGCGAGTCTGATTTTTTCAGGGTCCAGGACGTACAACCAGAGTCACACACGGGAAACACCCCCACAGCGAGAAACTTCCCTCCCTCCTACACCTCCCAAAAATTCGGCTAAGTCCCTTGCAGCCATAAAAAATCCTCCCACAGCCCGCGTCCCCCCCCAACCAGCAACCTTGTTATACCCTCGTTTTGCGTAGTTGTTAAATGTGGGAAACGGGGAAGTCATTCCTAAAAACCGAGGGGGTTAAATCGCACTGCCACGGAAAACGAAACTGAGGAGAGGGGGAATCGAAACTGACGGGGAAATGGGGAGGGAATCAAAATGGAGGGGAGGGGGGAAGCGAAACGAAGGGGAGGGGGGGGAAAAGGGGGGGCGGTCGAAACGGAGAGGATGGGGGAAGCGAAACGGAGAGGAAGGGGGAAGTGATTGAAACAGAGGGGAGGGGGGGGAATCGAAACGGCAGGGAGGGGGGAAGCTGGGGAATAGGACGGTGGGAGAAATTTCGCGCCCTTGCAGCGTCCCGGTGGGGAAATCTTGGACGTTAATCACAACATAACATCGAACGATTGATATATGTCGAAACGATCGCAAACGATCGTGACCGTTACATTTTGGTAGACTTTCAGTTGACCAAACGGGCAACTGGCGAGAATTTCCCTATGTTAAAAATGCGGAATTTACTCTCATTCCAATGCAGTTAAAAAAAAAATGTGAAAGTCTCATTCAAAACTTCTGGGTTGTTCCAGGTGTTAGGGAGGACTGTATCTGACAACATGACTTAGTCGAAATTTAGGGTGGGTTGTGGGGTGTGTGGGGGATGTCTCTAGTGTTCCGGGACTTCGCCGAAATTTTAGATGGGTTGTGGGATGTGGGGTGGGGGTTGTCTCTAGGGTTCGGGGACTTGGCCAATTTTTTTTAGGGGTTGTGGGGTGTGTGGGGCATGTTGTTAACGTAGAAACGAATGATTACTAGGGGTGGAAACCTAGAACAAATACTAGTTGGTTGTACTCACTATAAGCATACCTCAGTCTAGCCTATAACTTCTACATAGATAATATGTATAAGTTGACACACCCCCTAGGCTAGACAAGGGGTGAAACTAAACAAGAAGCAAACAGCTCAGGGCGGCACTACTAGTCCAACCACTGAGGCAGGGGTCTGGAGACCAGTCAGCAAGAATACAACCAAAACTGAAGCAAGCCAGGGTGGCACTACTAGTCCAGCCACTGGAGGTAAGGCCACAAGGCCAGTCTGACAAGCATATATAATAGAGAGTACACAATCAGGATCCTAACAGGGGAGCAGCTATAGGAACAAGACCAAGCTGTACACAGTGCCGCTGATGATCTTTAGGCGCAAGCGCCTTAGTAAAGATATCAGCTGTGTTGGCACCTGAGGCCAAGTGAACTACGCGGGCCTGGCGGCGCTGCTGTAGCTCGCGCAGGAGGAAGTACCGCAGCTGGATATGCTTCGCTCTGCCCTCAAGCCGAGGCTCCTGACACAGGAGTATCATGGCCCTGTTGTCAGCGTACAGGACCGGGGCAGAGCTAGGCCGCTCACCTAAGTCTGTGAGCAAGAAGGTCAGCCAGCGGAGCTCCTGTGCCGCCATGGCACCAGCGTAGATCTCAGCCTCACAGCTAGACTGAGCCACAGACGACGAGCGAGTGGATCTCCAAGAGATAGCACCCGAACCAAGGCTGAAACAGTAGCCCTGCGACGACCTGAGCGTCTCAGCGTCGTCTGCCCAAGAAGCGTCTGTGTGCCCAGTAAGGACCACTGGCCTGCGTCCTCCTAGCACTAACCCCATGCCTGATGTACTAGCAAGATAACGCAAAACCCTCTTAGCGGCAGACCAGTGCTGAGGTCGGTGTCTGCCTGTAGCCACAAAGCGAGCCAGGATGCTGAGAGGGTATGCGAGATCTGGGCGAGTGCAAGTCATCAGGTACATGAGGCAACCCACCAGCTCTGCGTAGGGGCCACTGGGCTCTACTGGCTCCTCAGGAACGGGAGCAGAGAGCCCATGGTCTACGGGTAGAGGTGTGGGCTGTGCGGAGGAGAACTGAAGACCGAACCTCTGAAGGACCTGACGCACCAAGTGTGACTGGGTCAGAGTGATGGTGCGTGCTGCTCTGTCCCTAGAGATCTGCAGGCCAAGATAGCGACGCAGCTCTCCAAGGTCAGTGCAGGTGTGTCTCTTCAGCAGCTCAGCCTTCACAGAGGCCAGTGCGTCCCTGTCAGGAGTAGCGAAGACCAGGTCGTCTACGTAGACAAGGATGTAGAACGGAGTCTGGCCGGAACGCACAAACAGTGAAGGGTCAGCAGAGGACGGAAAGAACTGCAGGTCTGCTAACGTGGCACGTAGCGTGTCGTGCCACTCGCGGGGAGCCTGACGCAGGCCGTAGACCGGGCGCCTGAGAAGCCACTGGGTCCCAGAAGGGAAGGTACCAGTGAAGCCCTGTGGTCGGCGCAGGTAGACCTGCTCGTGTAGGCTGCCCTGAAGAAAGGCAGTAGAGAAGTCGAGGGAGTGAAGCTCGTAGTCACGCTGTGCTGCTACGTGTAGCAGCGCCCGAAGAGTGGTCATCTTCGGGGTCGGGGCGAAGGTCTGGAAGAAGTCAACCCCCTCGCGCTGACTGAAACCTCTGGCCACGTAGCGCGCCTTGAAGACAGGCGGCTCTCCAGGGGGGCGCTTCACCTTGAAGAGCCACCGACCATCGACTACGTTCACCCCAGGCGGGGGAACTGCGTCGACGTAAGTGCCGGTGGATCTCCAAGATGCCATCTCCTGCTCCATGGCAGCTATCCACTGAGAGGCCCAAGGTCCCGAGGTGGCCTCAGCGTAGGTGCGAGGGGTCGGGATGTCGAAGGCGTCTGGGTCACCCTCAGGGACTAACAGCATGGAGCAGAGATGGGGAGCAGCCTCGGAAAGGAAAGCCAGCTCGTACTGCCTGTCCTCTAGGACGTCACTGCCAAGGGCAGGAGCACCCCCGACGGACAGAGGACGGGCAGGGTCAGAGACCAGAGCGGTAGCGTAGTCAAGGCGGCGGGTAGAAGCGAAGTCAGCGACAGCAGCGACAAGCGCGTCAAGGCGCGAGACAGGAACAGCAGGGTCGGTAACAAGAGAGGCAAGGACCCGAGGGACAAGGGGACGAGCAGCACGGAGGTAGTCAGAGAACGGAGGAGGTGCAACAGCAAGGGACGAGGGAGGAGGGGACGGGAGGAGGGGAGGACGAGACGAGTGGGAACGGAGCAACATAGGGTGGGTGGCCAGCACAGGAGAGACGGGACGAGCACGGGAGGGACGGCGAGCCCAAACGTGAGACGGAGGGGTAGGGTCAGGGGACAGCGGAGGAGACACAGGAGGGGAACGAGGAGGAAGACGGGCCGGAGACGAGTCTGGCGGCGGGAACATAGGACCGTAGACAGGGAGGTCAGGAGGCGGTGGGGGAGACACCGGCGCACGGTCCGGGGAGGGAAGGCCGAGCAGGCGGAGAGCGGAAACCGGCGGCGACGGCTGCTGCGGCGGCGACGACGGCTGGGCCGGAACTCTCGGACCAGCAGAGGCAGAACGACCGTCGGCAGAACACTCAACAGCAGCACCCCCAGAACCAACACCCCCAGAGCGAGAACCCCTCCAACACCAGCGGCACCCCCAGAAGCCGCAGGACGAACACCCTCCTCCACACCAGCACCCCCAGGGGCCGAGAGCAGCGGCGGCAGTGGCGGCAACGGCTGCGGCGGCGGCGACAGCGGCGACGGCTGCGGCAGCGACAGCGGCGGCGGCGGCGACGACAGCGGCGACGGCTGCGGCGGCGACGGCGACGGCGGCGGCAGCGGGGTCGGCGACTGCGACAGTGGGGGCGGAGGCACCGGGGAAGGGGGACGCGGCAAGGACGGACCGGGGGTACCACCAGAGTCAGCAGACTCCTCAACGGGGACAACCGACGGGAGGGGAGTGACGTGGGAGACACCAGACGGGGCAGGACGAGGCGGGAGAGGGGCAGGGGCTACCGGGGGAGAGGGAGCAAGGAAAAGGGGGGGGGCAACTGGGAGACCTCGGTGAGGGAAGCGGCGGTAGAAGGAGACGGACTCGTCAAAGGTGACATCACGAGAGTGGAGGAAGCGGTGAGACGGCGGGTGGTAGAAAAGCCAGTCAGACGAGTCCAGGGGGAAACCGAGGAAGACACAGGGGACAGTGCGGGCAGTGAGCTTGTCCGTGCCAGAGGCACGAACGTGAGCAAGGCAGCCCCAGACGTGGAACGCAGACGCGTCACCGGGGGACCCGGTCCAAAGGAGGGTCGGCGAAACCTGCGGCCGCTGGGAGCGTGGCCACAGGTTAAGCTGGTGAGCCGCGTAGCGAACAGCGAACGGCCACAGAAAATGGGGGGCATCGGCATGGATCATGGAGGTACGGGCGACCTCCATGACCAAGCCGATGCGGCGCTCAGCAACCCCATTCTGCTGTGGCGAGTCCGGCAACGTGTACGACTGGGTGATGCCCTCCGCACGACAGAACTGTCCAAGCCGACCAGAGGCGAACTCGCCGCCACGGTCGGAGTGGAGACACAACACGGGGAGACCGCGGTGGAGACGCGCAGCCACAACCCACGGGAGAAGAACGTCGGGCACGTCGGCCTTCCGCTCCAGGGGAAACACCGTGGTGTAGCGCGTGTAGTCGTCGACGAGCACAAGGAAGTAGCGCTCACCGCGCGGTCCGGGGACGGGGGCAGGGCCCCAAACGTCCAAGTGCAGGGTCTGAAGGGGGGCAGTAGCAGGACGCAGCGAGGAGGAGTGAGGAGCACGGCGGAGCCGACCCTCGACGCAAGGCGTGCACGGTGGCGCAGTCGAGGGAGGAAGGGCAGGGAGCGACGCGGGGAGACCTAAGACAAGACCGTGCTGGGACATGTGACGCAGACGCGGGAGAGCAGGGTGACCTAAGCGGTGGTGCCAGAGAAGGGAGGGGTGAGTGAGGGACCGACACGAGCAAGCTGCAGCGACCTGGGAGGACGCACCAACCGGGGGGGAAGCGGTGTGTAGGGTAAACAGACCGGACACCGGGTCCCGGGGGAACGTCGCAAGGGGGGAACCTGAGACAGCCTCAGAACAGACAGCGAACCGCTCGTGCCCGGGGAACGTGGTGGTGACGCCGAGGTCCTGGAGACAGCCGACACCAACCAGGTTCCTGGAGAACGAGGGAACGTGGAGGCCAGTAAGGGAGCCCGAGGGAACTGCCGGACAGGGAAGGGACGTAGAACTGCGCGCGACGACCGGACCCGCAGAGGGGTCAGCGAGAGAGACAACAGCAGGTGCAGCAAGCGGCGTGAGCGTGGAACGGTCGCGGAAGAAGCAGGCAGAAGCACCAGAGTCGAGAGTGAAGGACAGCGACGCAGTGGCGGAGGCCGGGGATGGAGCCGGTGCAGCGACTAGACTAGGCAACCTAGGCAGTCCTACGCCTGTCGCAGAAGGGGAAGCTAAGCTACACAAGGGTGAAACACCTAAACTAGAGTACACAGGGTAGTAAGATCCAGCAACACTAGAAGCGTCAGCATACAAAGCATGCAAAGCAGCACCTATCTGATCCATGTCTAACTCAAAGATCGGCACGCCCTGGCGGAGCAGGCTGTGCCAGTCAGGGAGGTCCGGGGCCGGGCCAAAGCGACGACGAAAAAGATCGTCGAGGCGGCGGAAACAGCGGGCGGTCGGGTGCGGGCGGCGGCACAGAGTGCCGCGGAGAGGCCCGGTCTGAAGCTGGTACTGGCAGGTCACAGCACTGGAGCCGCTGGTAGACGCCAAGCTGCGCGGGCCGCCACCACGGCCACCGCCTCCGGAGGTGCCGGGCCAACCAGGCGGGAGACGAGCCCACGGCTGCGGCGGGTGCTGCTGGGACGGCGGCTGCGGCTGGGGCTGGTCCTGCTGCTGCTGGGGCTGCTGCTCCTGCCCACCGGTGGTAGTCCCCTCAGGCGGACTACCGTCACCACCACCACGACCACTACCACCTGCGTCACCACCCCTACCTCCCTGGCGGCCACGGCCACCGCGACGCGAGCGCTGCTGCGGGTGGACAGCAACAGCCGTCTCGGTAAGAGGGGTCGCCGTGGCGACCGCAGCCGAAACGTCAGTGAACGTGCACTGGGATGGGGCACAGCCGTGAAAGATAGAGACTGCCGGCGCACCGCTCGACTGAGCGATAGTGCGCTGGCGAGTCTCGATCTCAGTAAGGGTGTCGACAAAGGCGGTCAGGGTGAGGTCACCCGGGTGCTGGCTAAGAAAGTGGTCGCGAGCACTAGCGAGGCGGTCTGGCAGGCGCATAGCGATAAAATAGAGCGTCATGCAGAAAGGAGGGGGGAGCGCAGTGAGCTGGGCAGCAGTGCTGGCAGTGCGATAGCGAGTCTCTAGGGCACGCAAATGAGTGGCAAAATCTGCGACAGTAGGGAAGGCAGCCAGGTCTGGGAACAGCATCGGAAAGAGCAAGCGGCCAGCAGAAGCGGAGGCAGGGGTGGAATAGCGAGCAATAACGGCGTCTAAATAAGCTTTGGCCGTTTCAACAGTAGCAAAACGCGAGCGCTCAGACACAGGGAGGGCGTGACTAATAGCAACCTGAGCTACTGCATCACGTGAGTCCCAGACCGCACAGGCCAGCGCAGCAGTAGAGAAAGCCTCACGGTCATCAGAGGAGGGGTCAGCAGGGAGGGGAGTAGGTGCAGGGGGACGGGGGAGCAAGCCATCAGCATGGACAACCAGAGAGTGGCCATCCTGGCGCTGACCTGTAAGCTGGCGGCGAAGATCGGAGAGCCAGGCCCTCAGCGTCCAGGCGGAGCACAAAGTCAGCCATCGTGCAGGGTCAGCGGCACAGCTCCTCAGCGACACAGCGGCACAGCAGCACAGCTCCTCAGCGGCACAGGAGCACAGCAGCGCGGGGACACGGCGGCAGCACTCTCCAGTAGGGCAGCAGCTAGGCGTCCCAGCGCAGGCAAGCAGAAGACACAGGGCCCGAGAGGACACGGCAGGCCGAGCAGGGGAGGCGGGCAGGTGCTCTGGGGCCGGGCTGGTGCTGGGAGGGGCCAGGCTGGTGCTGCTGGGGCCGGTCGGGCACGAGGAGGGGCCGGGCAGCGCTGAGGAGAGGCCGGGCGGCGCTAGGAAGGGGCCGGGCGGCACTAGGAGGAGGCCGGGCGGCACTAGGAGGAGGCCGAGTGGCACTAGGAGGAGGCCAGGCGGGCGAGCGCTAACAGCAGGCGCGACAGGGGCCAGTGGGCGCGACGGGGCCTAAGGGGCGCGACGGGGCCCAGCGGGCACGACGGGGCCCAGGGGGGGCGCGACGGGGCCGAGGAGGCGCGACGGGGACCAGCGGGCACGACGGGGCCCAGGGGGGCCGCGACGGGGCCTAACGGGCGCGACGGGGCCCAGGGGGGGCGCGACGGGGCCTAGCAGGCGCGACAGGGCCTAGGAAGCGCGAAGGGGCCCAGCGGGCGCGACGGGGCCTAGGAGGGGCGCGACGGGGCCGAACGGGCGCGACGGGGCCCAGAGGGGGGGGACGCGACGGGGCTTAGGAGATGCCTAGGAGGCACGACGGGGCTCAGCGGGCTCGACGGGGCCCATGGGGGGCGCGACGGGGCCTAGGAGGCACAACGGGGCCCAGCGGGGGCGCGTTAGGGCCTAGGGGTCGCGACGGGACCCAGCGGGCGCGACGGGGCCCAGGGGGAGCGCGACGGGGCCTAGGAGGCGCGACGGGGCCCAGCGGGCACGACGGGGCCCAGGGGGGGCGCGACGGGGCCTAACGAGCGCGACGGGGCCCAGGGGGGGCGCGACGGGGCCTAGGGGGCGCGACGGGGCCTAGGAGGCGCGACGGGCGGAAGCGGTAGGCGGGGGGATCCTAACCTAAGCGTGATACCATGTTAACGTAGAAACGAATGATTACTAGGGGTGGAAACCTAGAACAAATACTAGTTGGTTGTACTCACTAGAAGCATACCTCAGTCTAGCCTATAACTTCTACATAGATAATATGTATAAGTTGACACATGTCTCTAGCGATTGGGGACTTCACCAAATTTTCCGAAGGTTGGTACTATACAGGTAATGAGTCAGGGTCTGTACGCGCTGTGCTCTGAAAACTCAGTACTGGGTTAGCGACAACTCTGATTTTCTCAGGATCCCTAGAATCGTACTCTGAAGGGATCAGGATTGGGAAAATGCCTTATCTGGAAATTCAGGTTTGGCCAAAAAACAGGTCTGAGATTTCAGACTAATCAGAGTAAATAGTCTGATAAAGTCAGCCCTGCTCTGGACCCCATCATTTCTAAAGGTGTTCCCTATAAGCGCTTGCGTGCTTATATTCGAGGGATTGTAGTACATGGCACGTAAAATCACACACTCAAGCCTCAAGCTTGCTGTTTATGAGCTCCGTACCTATGTCAATCTGAGTATAATACTCAAGTTTCACCATGTATGGGCATTTACAACCGGATCATTTCATTATCAAACACCACTGATAAGTTCCACTGGTGCTAAAATCATCATGCAGTTAGGGCGGGTCCAAATAGTACGTCTGATTACGGTGGAGTAGCTTGCGTTGAGTTTCAAAGAGTTCGAATAGCAACCTAGAATGGTTGGGTATGGTATTTTGCGGAAACGAATTATTTGGACCCGCCCTTACTGTAGGGTAACCTTGTCCTGGAGTCCCAACGCCCTTGAACTCCCTGGAATTCTGCAGAACTTCACCCTGGAGAAAAAAGGCTCACATCCACCTCCATTTCCCTGCGTGGACAACAGAATTTCCCTCCGCATGGCTGTAATACCGGCGTGTGAGACTAGCCTAATTCCGTAAGCGGCTCGCGACTAGTCGAGTGGCCATGACGCGATTCCACTCGTCCGGGACCAGTCGAGTGTCCAGAACTCTCCAGGCCATCTTCAAGTCTCATGTTACGAGCGGTCGCGTTCTCGTTCTGATCATCGTCCTCGTAGTCGCGTACTTAGCGTCCTTCCTGTTACTCCGGCCTGGTAGCCTTTTTCCCGGGAACTCCGCGAGCTATCATCCGTCCGCTTTCCCTCAGAGCGGGTGCGAAACTGCGCGGAACTGCCATGGCTCGCTGATGGACCGATATGTCTATACCGCGGATCCGGAGTTCAGGTGAGCATCCCGCGAACGTTACTTGCTACATTGAGCGAATCGCGTCGAATCTTGGGTGGTGGGCGCTCAGGAGCTGCGGAGATTGGAAGCTTGCTTCAGTACCATGATGACAAATCCCCCTTGGGCGGGAACGAGCCCTAAGCAGGTGCCTGTTCTCTCAGCGAATTACTCCCCCATGCGCAGCAAAATGGTGCAGGCCCATGCAGTTCCACTTGTCCGCTCACGGATGCACTCCGGCCTGCTTGCTCCAGCACTGAGCGAGCCCTGCCCTATGCACTGTTCACTGCTTGCATTCGGGGGGAGGGGGTCTGGATGCGGAGCCAAATCAAGGGCACACGCACAGACAGCTCAGCAGTGCTCAGCGGCACTGTCACGAGCCGAGCTTGCATATTCTCCCCTACTCACATCGCCTTTGCTGCTTGCAGGTGGCAGGACACAGGCAATCTGATGAGCGCGAAGGCGTCTGGAGGGTGGTGGACGGGCGGGGTATTTGATTCAGATGTTCACGCACCGATGGCTTAACCACACGGTTACCAAGCAACCAGTGATTCACTCATGCTGTCCTCCGTGTTGCGTTGCCCCCTGGTTTACCATTTGCAGGTGGGAAGACACGGGCAATCGCATGAGGGAGAAGGAGTCCGGAGGGTGGTGGACGGGGTATTGGCTCAAGGTGACAACGCACGCATGGCTCAACCGCACCGTCACCAACCGATACAAGTGGTGGCACTGGCTCGCACTCATTGTAAGCCCTGCACACATTGTAAGGCGGTCCGTAGACACATTCTTCTTCACAGATGCACCACTGGGTGGTGCTCATTGTAAGGTGGTCCTTTGACTTAACACATTTGGCAGGGGAGCAGCAGCACTGGGTGGTGCTCAATGTTCATTGTACGCTTTTGAATCGGCTCAAAAGACACCCGATACAAATGGTGGCACCGGCTGGCTGGTGCTGGGTGTGGCATGATGCTAATTGTATTGTAAGCTTTTGATTCGTGGCTGTTGCTGCTGATACTACGGCAGGGCGGTTGAACCGACGTCAATGTCTGATACAAGCTGGGCTGGGGGCTCTGGGTGGTGCTGAGGGCCTCACATGGGTGGTGCTGATGGTGTGGCATGGGTGGTGCTGATGGTGTGGCATGGGTGGTGCTGATGGTGTGGCATGGGTGGTGCTGATGGTGTGGCATGGGTGGTGCTGATGGTGTGGCATGGGTGGTGCTGATGGTGTGGCATGGGTGGTGCTGATGGTGCGGCATGGGTGGTGCTGATGGTGTGGCATGGGTGGTGCTGATGGTGTGGCATGGGTGGTGCTGATGGTGTGGCATGGGTGGTGCTGATGGTGTGGCATGGGTGGTGCTGATGGTGTGGCATGGGTGGTGCTGATGGTGTGGCATGGGTGGCGCTGATGGTGTGGCATGGGTGGTGCTGATGGTGTGACATGGGTGGTGCTGAGGGCATGGCATGGGGGTTTCCTTGCCATGCTGTATGTAGCAGGCGCCTGATAACAAGGTCCCCAACATGCACAAGGGCGCTGGTGCTCGTCTTTGTGGGTGCTCTATTGCAATGATCCCTCCCTCTGGGCCATCTAGTCTAGGGTTTGGGGTTACTCTTGAGCAGGCGCCCGACAGACATGTCCAACCGACGCACGTAAGGGCCTCCTGCTCTTCGTCTCCACTTCCCTCCCACTTACCTCAGCATCCTGCCTTCTCCCATCATCTTCCCTGCTCCCCTCCCCCCCCCCCCAAGCAAGCAGCCGCCTGACAAGATGCACAATGCGCACAGGAGCCACATCCTGCTCTCTTCTTCTCCCCTGCCACTCCTGTTTCCCTTTCCGAGCAGGTGCGTGACAAGATGCCGATCGCGCACAATGGCCTGGTGCGCTTCTTATGCATAACCCTCTTCGCCTCTCTCCACTTCCCCCCTTCCCCCCATCATCTCCCCGCCACCCCCCTTCCCCCCATCGTCTCCCTGCCACCCCCCTGCCCCCATCATCTCCCCGCCACCCCCCTTCCCCCCATCATCTCCCCTCCACCCCCCTTCCCCCCATCGTCTCCCTGCCACCCCCCTTCCCCCCATCGTCTCCTGCCACCCCCCTTCCCCCCATCATCTCCCCGCCACCCCCCTTCCCCCCATCATCGAAGCAGGTGCCTGAAAAGATGCACAATGCGCACAAGGGCCTGGTGCTCTTCTTTGTGGGTTCTCCCTCCCCTGCCCTCACCTCCCCCAGTCCTACCTACCCAATCTCCCATCCCTCTGCATCATCTGAACTTCTCTCTCGAGCAGGCGCCTGACAACATGCACAACGCGCACAAGGGCCTGGTGCTGTTCTTTGTGGGTGCGGGGCTTAATCCAGTGAACCAGGTGCACATCCCGGGGGCCGACGAGATCTTCATTCGCCTTGCTGCCCCGTGCGTACCCTTTACATGGATGTCCCGTTTTTAGCACCATGTTTATGGATTTGCATGTCGCACTAGAGCTGACTCGGCGGTATTCTCATGAATCAATCACATGCACATCCCCATGGCCAGCGCAACGACATCTTCACCCGCCTCGCGGCTCTGCACCGAACGCATCTCTTTGTTGGAGTCCGTTTCTTGGGCTCTTTGATATGGTTTGCATGTGTCTCAAGAGTTGACGGGGTTGTGATTTATTCAATGACGTGTGCACATCCCGGGGCTTGACGCGATCTTCATCCGCCTCCTCACGGCTCTGTACATCCCCCCTCCTCTGCGTGTACATGCCCCCTCCTCTGCGTGTACATGCCCCCTCCTCTGCGTGTACATGCCCCCTCCTCTGTGTGTACACGCTGTTTGATTGAGGTACCTCAAAATCTCCTCGCTGCTCTGTTTGTACCGCCTCTTCGAGTCGGCTCGAAAGTGTATGCACAGCCGACTCACTCCGTGTGCCTTGGTCGACTCACTTGGTAGACGCGCCTTCAACTCCTGTTTAACATGCATCCTTGGAGTGAGCTCATCAAGTCAATGCGTCCATCGATAAGGTTCACATGGGGGGGGAGGAGAAGGGGCGGGCAGGATCTTCATCCGCCTCACTGTCCCGCACATGCTACATGCGCAGGATGCCCATGACGCCCATGTTGCCCATGGTGCCCTTCACTGTGGCTTCTGCCCCCCTCCTCCATGTGATTTCCCTTTGCGTGTTCTCCCCCCCCCCCACGCAGCATCGTCCTTGGTCTCGGAATCCTAGGCATGATGCTGCTGCGGATGCCCATGCTGCCCATGACGCCCATGACGTCCATGACGCCCATGACGCCCATGACGCCCATGCTGCCCATGATGCCCATGACGCCCATGATGCCCATGATGCCCATGACGCCCATGACGCCCATGCTGCCCATGATGCCCATGACGCCCATTATGCCCATGATGCCCATGACGCCCATGATGCCCATGATGCCCATGACGCCCATGCTGCCCATGATGCCCATGACGCCCATGATGCCCATGATGCCCATGACGCCCATGCTGCCCATGATGCCCATCAGCTTTATTCACTTCCCTCTTCCGCGCCTCCTTCACTTCACTCTCCCCCTTGCGATCCTCACTCTCCCCCTTGCGATCCTCACTCTCCCCCTTGCGATCCTCACTATCCTCACTCTCTCCCCCACGCCACCTCTGTCTGTCTGTCTGCCCCACCTCTGTCACTCCCTCGCACGCAGCATGGTGGTGGAGCTGGGCATCCTAGGCGTGATGCTGCAGCAGGTGCCCGTGATGCCCATCACCTTCCACGTGGGCCCGCCAGGGATTGGCGCCCGTGCCAGGCTGGAGGAAGAGGAAATCACAGCACGTGAGTAGGGGTGAGAATGATCGAGGGGGGAGCACAGCACGTGAGGCAATGCTGCATGCTAGGATGAGGTTGGGTTGTTATGCTTATGTTCAATCCAAGGATTGGCCTTCGTGCCAATTCAGAGGCGGAGGAGATCACAGCACGAGAGTGGGGGTGAGAATGATTGAAGGGGGAGCACAGCACGAGAGTGGTTCATTCAATCACACAACAGGGATTGGCTGCTGTGCTGAGCCAGTCACTGGGAGGAGGAGATCAGAGCACGTGAGATCGGTGACCCTTCCCACACACGCACGCACCATCATCGCCATGCGCATGCACACACCATCATCGCCATGCACATGCACACACCATCATCGCTATGTATTTGGACCATCCTGACGAGTGGGATGGAGGGAGTGGCCCACCCACCCCATGAACACTCATTCGTCCTGTTCCCCTGACTTATCATCACCCACCCCCCCACTAGCAGACGCCATCGCCATGTTCCTGGGCCATCCTGACGACTGGGAGTGGCTCATTCCCATGGCAATGCAGGGCAACGCATCTCCTCCCCCTCTACCCCCTTCCCCCCCTCCTCCCCCTCGGCCCCCTCGTCCCTGCTGCATGACGCTTCTGTGTGTGGCCATGGTGCTGCAGACACCATCGCCATGTTTTTGGACCACCCGGACGAGTGGGAGTGGCTCACGCCTCTCCCCATGGCCAAGTCCATCATCCGAGCGCTGGATGCCTCGCAGCTGGCCGCCAGGGAGCTGCTGCCCCATGTGCCGGTGAGTGTGGCTCGGGGGTTGGTTGGTACTGCATGCATGCTGTGTGTCCCAGTGCAGCGCCCCTGTTCTCCCAAAGGCCAAGTCAGTCCATCATCCAAAGCGGCCGATGCCACACATTTAGTCCCTGGGGGGCTGTTGCCACCATTGCCTCATGTGCTGGTGACTGTATCAAAAGGGTTGGACGCAGGCCAGTATCTTGCCGCTAGGGGGCTGTTGCCAGTGTTTCTCAGGCCCTCACCGATCCGCTCATTCACGAAGACATGACTTTCGACTCAACCCAAAGTCATTTCCCCATCATTGCCCATCTCCGCTTGCAGTTGCTTGCTTGCACGTGGAGGGCTTTGCGACAATTGAGTGTATTTTGTGTGTTGCGCATTTCATTGCGGTTGCTTGCCTTGCCTGCAGGTGGAGGGCTTTGTGGCAGTCGGAGTGAGCAAGCGCGCTGGCATGTCCTACATTGCAGCTGCTCTAGACAAGGTACGGTACGGTATGACTTCGGACTGTGACTTGTTGAACTCTTTTGAGTCGTTGAGTCGACTCAAGAGCATTGGTGCAGCTGTAGACAAGACAAGCTGCGGTATGGCTTATGGGTACACCGTGGTGTTGTTGATGGCCAACAGATAAAACCTGTTAAACGTGAGGAGTCTATTTTTGAGGCACCTCAAAAATAGACTCCTAACCAACAGATACAACCTGTTAAACGCCGTCTCCAACCTGTTAAACGCTGTCTCCTACCTGTTAAACGCCGTCTCCAACCTGTTAAACGCCGTCTCCAACCTGTTAAACGCCGTCTCCAACCTGTTAAACGCCGTCTCCAACCTGTTAAACGCCGTCTCCAACCTGTTAAACACCGTCTCGAACCTGTTAAACGCCGTCTCCAACCTGTCAAACGCCGTCTCCAACCTGTTAAACGCCGTCTCCAACCTGTTAAACGCCGTCTCGAACCTGTCAAACGCCGTCTCCAACCTGTTAAACGCTGTCTCCAACCTGTTAAACGCCGTCTCCAACCTGTTAAACGCCGTCTCCAACCTGTTAAACGCCGTCTCCAACCTGTTAAACGCCGTCTCCAACCTGTTGTTCAACATCGCTCGCTTTATCTTCCCCCACTCCCCAACCCCCCGCACTTCCTTTCCAGAATCAATGTGTTTTTTTTTTTTTTTAGGCGCCCCATAAATTGCATATCCACCCCCGCACTTCCCTTCCACACCACGAGATGACTTTTGAGTTGACTCAAAAGTCCACTCCCTTTCGCACCGGTGTGCGTGTTGGTCATGAGCCGCCCCCCGGCTGCGGCCTCCTCAATCTCGTTCCCAACCTGCAGCACATTCATGATTGCCCTTTCTCCTCCCTCCTCCACACTTCCCCCCCTCGTCCCTCCACTTCCCTCCCCCCTTTCCATTCCTCCTCCCTCTCCTCTCCCCCCCCCCCCCCAACCCCCACCCCCTTCCCTCTTCTGCTCCCCTCTGTCATTCAGCGTGTGATGGCGTTCATGACATATGGCTATGACCTATTGAACGTTGTCCACCACTTGCAGCACATTCATAGCACTTCCCTCCTCCCCCGCTTTACCCCCCTACTCCCCCCCTCCTTCCCCCCCCCTCCTCTGTTGTTCAGCATGTAGTGGTGTTCATTGACAAAAGGATACCTGCTGAACATCGTGCCCAAACTGCAGCACATTCATGTCACTTCCCTCCTGCGCCCTCCACTACCTCCCCCCCTCTCGCCTCTTCTCCCCCCCCTCTCTCTCTCATTCAGCGTGTAGTGGCGTTTATGACATACGGCTACGACCTGCTGAACGTGGTTCCCAACCTGCAGCACATGCACGACTCGCTGGGCGGCTGGCCCATACTGCTCAAGTTCAACTCCGAGTACAACATCTCGCAGCGCCTGCACTCCAAGGAGTACCGGAAACTAGCGGTGAGTTGGTGCGTGCGGGCTTGCTGGGGGGCTGGCTTGCTGGGGGGGGATGGTGTGCTGGGGGGCTGATCTGCTTGGCGGCTGGCCCATTCCGCTCAAGTTCAACTCCGAGTGCAACATCTCGCAGCGCTCCAAGGAGTACAAGAAGCTCACGGTAAGATTTTGCCTTGAGAATGGCTCCAGCCTCCAGGGGAGACGAGGGAGGGGAGCGAGGGGAGGGAGGGGGGGAAGGGTGGGGTGGGGGTCCGAGGAGCTATGTGCAAGAGACTGGGAATTCGATTCGTTTGGCAGAGGGCCTCTGCTCCTATTATCCCACATCAGCTTGTTTATGCATCATCGCTCGCACCTTTGCATTGTTCTTGTTCGGATTTTGAATTTAGGATTTTCACAAGCCCTCTTGCTGTTATCATTCCGTTGTCCTCTGCATTCCGTTTCCTTAACTTGCAACTCCTAGCATCCTACTACGTTTAGCTTTGAGGCGCTGTAGTTCTGACGCTTTGAGGTGCCTCAGTTTTGAGGTTTTGAGGCGCCTCATAACTTTCCTTCCCTCGCAACTCCTAGCATCCCACATTACTTCGTTTGTATGGAATCTTTGCTGGCTTCGTGCCTTGCTTTTGCGCGTTTGCTCTAAGCTGTGCGCATGGAGCAGTGCATGTGCGTTTTTCAGTTATTAAATAAAAAAAAACAGCTAAAAAAAATGCTTGCAAATAGATTAGATAATATAGAATTGCTAATAAATTCTGTAGAAAGAAGAATGTTACAGTTGCTTTTTAAGATTTCCATCGTAAGCCACTGTAACTACATAAGAAGACATGCTTACCAACATAATTTTTTTAGTTTCTTTGACTTCTTGAATTTTCTATTTATACTAAAGATATCAAACTTTAACGCTATAATCTCCTGCTCGTTTGCCTAGCTTCATTTTTCATTTTCTCTTTTTTTTTTTTGGCTGCTCCTCATTTGTTTCTTTCATCAACAGTCTTTTTTTCTCACAAACGATTTCTTTGCAGAAATAAAATTAAATCTCTGATAAAACAGTAGCTTCTTTTTTTTTGAGTTGTTGCATCTCGGTAATATGGTTGGTTTTATATTTCAAGTTTTAAGGGTAATTTTCAAGGAAGTCCTTTTTTCTGTTAGCTCCCGCTTCAAATTTATTAGCCTTCAAATCCATTGGCTCTTTTTCTTCATTAGGAGAAAGTTTTCCGCCTCCTCAGATTACATCAACAAGTATATTTTCGGTGTTTTTTTGTTTCAAACAATTCCTACTCCTGTTGGCCCATAAGCTTTGTGAGCAGAAAAAAACGCAATATCAACTTCTCAAATTTTTAGAATTATTGGCTTATGCACAATACTCTGCGAAATGTCTGCTATTAATGCATGTGCGCAATGCATGTGCGCATGGAGCAATGCATGTGCGCATGGAGCAATGCATGTGCGCATGGAGCAATGCATGTGTGCGTGGAGCAATGCATGAGCGCTTGGAGCAATGCATGCCCGCGTGGAGCAATGCATGGGCGCGTGGAGCAAGGCATGTGCCTCTGTGTCATGGCATTCAGATGCACCATGAGCAACTGTCTCTGTGTCATGGCATTCAAATGCACCATGAGCAACTGCCTCTGTGTCATGGCATTCAGATGCACCATGAGCAACTGTCTCTGTGTCATGGCATTCAGATGCACCATGAGCAACTGTCACTGTGTCATGGCATTCAGATGCACCATGAGCAACTGTCTCTGTGTCATGGCATTCAGATGCACCATGAGCAACTGTCTCTGTGTCATGGCATCCAGATGCACCATGAGCAACTGTCTCTGTGTCATGGCATTCAGATGCACCATGAGCAACTGTCTCTGTGTCATGGCATTCAGCTGCACCATGAGCTCATGCCGGTTTGAACCGTCCCACCTCTCACGCCGCCAGGATATGATTGACCCATACTCGTTCATCGCCCGCATGGACATGCCCAAGCTCCTCATCTCTGCCTCCAACGACGAGTTCTTCCTCATCGACGACACGTGAGTGCCCCAATACACATTTTAGCCCTCTGTTCGTCACTAGTAATCATTACTTTCGACAGGGCGTGCACCTTCCCAGCACCCAGTTTCCTCCCTCTCTCCTCCCCCCCCCCCTTTCCACTCCCACGCAGCTACTACTTTCTCAAGGACATGCCGCAGCCAACGCAGGTGAAGATAGTGCCCAACCTGTACCACATGGCCATTCAGAACTCCTTTTGGGTACGTCGCCCTCTCTCACTGCCACGCTCTCTGCTTGAAATCAGTACTCCCTTAACGCTCTCAAAACCCTCGCCCGTTCGGATGCCGCATCCTCTCTGCTACATCCCGTCCAGAACTCTTACCATTTTTTGTAATATATTTTCCCCCGCGCTGCCCTCAACTCGCTGTGCCTCCTGGTCGGTGTTCCCTTGGTTCTGACTACCCCGGTCCCGTTGTGCCCTCGAGAGGACTGCTTCCTGAATGATGCCTCTTTTCCACTCTTCTTCCTGTCGGGCCCCTGCTACGCCCTCAAGACCCCTCTTCTCCCGCTCAAACCCCCCCACCCACTCCCCCCCGCATCCCCAACTCCTCCTCCCGCTTTTCCCCTCCTTCCTCCCTCCCCACGCTATCCAACAGGCCTACGACGCGTGCCTCTCCTTCTTCGCCTCTCTCCTAGAAGTCAACTCCTCCTGTGCCTCTCTCCCCGCCTCCTCCCGCCCCGCTCTCACGTGGACCCGCCCCAACATCCCCTCCTCCTCCTCCTCCTCCTCCTCCTCCTCCTCCAATTCCTCTTCGTCCACCTCATCCTCATCCCCATCCTCTTTAAAGGCCGTTGCAGTCGAGGGTACTGGCCTGTTCGCACAAGAAGGAGCAGGAGAAGCCGGAGCCAGAGGTCCGGAAGGTGCCCAGCCTAAGCTGTTGCCTTGGAGCTGCTCGCCGAAGCTGCCAGCTGTGTCGTGGCCGAACCTGAGGTGGCGCTTTGATTGGTCCACGTTCACCATCCATGCCACGTCAGAGCGCAAGCCATTGGCTGTCAGGGCGTGGTGAGAGAGGGGGTTGGGGGGTAGGAGGGCGGGTGGGTGATGGGTGGTTGGTGGGTGGGTGGTGGGTGGGTGGTGGGTGGTTGGTGGGTGGGTGGTGGGTGGTTGGTGGGTGGGTGGTGGGTGGTTGGTGGGTGGGTGGTGGGTGGTTGGTGGGTGGGTGGTGGGTGGTTGGTGGGTGGGTGGTGGGTGGTTGGTGGGCGGGTGGTGGGTGGTTGGTGGGTGGGTGGTGGGTGGTTGGTGGGTGGGTGGTGGGTGGTTGGTGGGTGGGTGGTGGGTGGTTGGTGGGTGGGTGATGGGTAGAGCCTTTGTGCTACCTTTTTTGCCTTTTGCCTTAGTTGGCATTCCACTCAGATGCCTTCGAATCTCTTTGATCACCTCACTCTCATCATCTCAATTGCCTCCTCATCTGTTTGCCCCCTTCAACTGTTCCCATTTCCCCCCTTTAAAAAATCTGCTCTTTCCTTCAGGACTGCCCGCACGTTTAAGGGCAGCAAGCGAAGGGACTTCCGGATGGTCATCAAGCAAGGGCAGACCGGCTGGTGAGGGAAGAGTGGGCAGACCGGCTGGTGAGGGAAGAGTGGGCAGACCGGCTGGTGAGGGACGAGTGGGTAGACCGGCTGGTTAGGGGCGAGTGGGTACGGTTGGGTGGTGAGGGGCGAGTGGGTGAGGTAGGATGGTGAGGGACGAGTAGGTGAGGTAGGGTGGTGAGGGGCGAGTGGCTATGGTAGGGAGGTGAGGCAAGTGGTGAGGGGAGAGGTGAGACAGGCTGGCTGGTAAGTTAGGTCTCGCCCTTTTCCAGATGCCCTCCTTTACATACCCTGCAGGTCTGGTATGCTGCACCCTCGGAGACGCCATATGATCCATCGTTTTCTGCATCACCCTCCCCTCCCTCAGTGTTGCTCTCTTCAGAACGCCTCCTTTACATACCCTGGCAGGTTTGGTATGCTCTGCACCCTTGGAGACACCTTCTGATCCATCGTTTTCTGCATCACCCTCCCCTCCCTCGCCTCCCTCCACTCCTTTCCCTGTCCTCGCCTCCCTCTCCTTCCTCAGCGTGCCACCCTTCCAGTTCCAGATGCCCTCTTTCACCGACCCCGGCGAGTTCGGCATGCTCTGTGCACTTGGAAACACCTTATGCTCTATCGCAATCTGCGTCTCCCTCCCCTCCCCCCCCCCCTTCCCCCCTCCCCTCCCTCCCATCCCTCCCATCCGTCCCATCCCTCCCCTCCCCCAGTGTTGCGCCCTTTCAGATGCCCCCTTCCACGTACGCTGGCAAGTTCGGCATGCTGTGTGCACAGCCCATCCCGTTCGTGACTGCTCCTGTGTCCAAGCCCATGGCGGAGGATGACGGGTTGTGGCATTTCAAGGCCATCATGACTGATATACCCAAGGTGAGTGTGTGTTCTGTTGTGTACTCGATACAAGCAGCATCACGTCTTGCGAGCCCAGCCCATCCCGTTCGTGACTGCTCCTGTGTGCAAGCACATGGCAGGGGATGACGGGCTGTGGCCTTTCAGAGCCACCATGGCCGATGTGCCCAAGGTGAGTTTGTGTGTGTGCTCTTTGTACTCGATACAAACGGCATCGTTACTTAGCATGTTCTGTGCCCAGCCCATCGCATTGGTCAGTGACTTTGTTTCCTAGCCCAAGCCAGAGACTGATGCGTTGTGGCAGTTAAAGGGTGCCCAAGGTGAGTGTGGTTTGTACTCAATAGAAACTACACCAAAGGAAGTTATTTAAGTCGACTACTTGAACTGGATAAAAACAGCACCAGATATGTGTGTGTGTACTCGATAAGAGCAGCTCCTTATGTGTGTGTGTACTCGATAAGAGCAGCTCCTTATGTGTGTGTGTACTCGATAAGAGCAGCACCTGAGGCGAGTGTGGTTTAAAGCTTTGAAATCAGGTGGTGCTCACCTGTGATTATTCAGGGGGCTGTGACATCCAAAACACAAGAAGGACTTCAGAATTAGACAGGAAACGACCAGCTCAATAGCTGGTTGCTGCTGATGAAGCAGGAAATTAGCAGTGGGAAGTCGTCTGTTGCTTGCAGGACGGGTACTGAGCGTTGTTGATCGAAGCAAACTTCAACCACGGCCCGTACGAGAAGCCTCTCGCCACCACCGCAAAGGCCATTCTCGCTCCCACCACTTTGATATGGCCTCTTCCTCTGTCTGTCCGTCTGCCTTTCCGTCTGCCTGTCCGTCTGCCTCTCCATCTGTCTGTCCGTCTGCCTGTCCATCTGTCTGTCCATCTGTCTGTCCGTCTACATGTCTGTCTGCCTGTCCGTCTGCCTGTCTGTCTGCTGCATGCAGGATGGTGGGTACAGAGCAATGTTCATCGAAGCCGACTACAACCACCCTCCCTTCAAGAAGCCATTCACCATCACCACTGAGGCAATGGTTGCCCCCAACAACCTGCCATTTTCAGAGTGCACAAAACCGGAGTGTTACTTCAACTTTGTGTGAAACTGTATGCAGTACATACTATGTACGAGTGTGTTGGCTGAATGCCGTTTCTCATTCTGCTGCTGGTGTTGTCTGCTCTGCAACTATTGGTGTCCTTTTCTGTACACTTTGCCAAGGATATTCACAAGAGTGTAAGGAAATGAGTAGTAGTACAAGCCTACACCGGGAAGGAACCCCCTCAAATGTAGATGACAATGGGCTTTATACATGGGCTTTATACAGTACATTCTTAGCCTTTGATAACTCACTTATTTCAATGATTTTAATTTATACTAGTGCTAATTTATACAGGGAAGTCATCGTGTATCTTGTAAGCGACGGCCTTTTTTAGGAGCCTGAGAGATTGGGTCCAGGAACGGTTGCGGTGGTAGGTGGGACGCGTCCGGGCAGAGGAAGTCGACGTGTATTTTGTAACTGGCCACCACGAAGCGTACCGCGTTGAGTACACCCTTTGCTGCCCATGCGGCGAGGAGCGTCTTGAAGTGGAAATAAGCGAGAGCTGTCAGAGGGAGGAGATAGGAAGCTATACTGAGAAAAAGGTGGTGATGGGAGAAGGAGCAGGAAGCTATCTTGCCATCGTTTGTAGAAGGCAGGCCCGCAAGAAACCGCATATGGGAAGGAGATGAACAGAGAGAAGCACTTACACACGACTGGGAGGAAGAGAGTGAAGAAGCCAACAGTGAGGCATGCAGCCATGTAGGAGAAGGCCTGTGCTGCATAGATGAGCCCGTCGTACACGAAAACCTGCGAAGGGGAGATGGAGGAGAGGACACAAGGGATGCTGGGTGAGGGGACGAGGGGCAGTGATTGCTGGCAGGACACGCAGCCATGTAGGAGAAGGCCTGAGCTGAGTGGACGAGCCCATCGTACACAAAGACCTGCATCATGATGGGGGGATAGGGGAGGGGAAAAGCGAGTCTGAGTGAGGGGGGATAAGCTTTGCTTGGGGGTCAAGCACACAGCCATGTAGGAGAAAGGCTGAGCTGTGTAGATGAGGCTGTCATCCACAAAAGCGTGCAGAGAAAAAAGGGGGTGGAAGGGTCAAAGGCGGGAAGGAAGAGAGTGAGACATGCACGCACAGATGAAGCCGTGAAATGCAGATTTGAGGAGGAAAGATATTCAGAGAGGTGAGGGAGGGGTGCGGGTAAGGGAAGGATTGGAGAGGGAGAAACGGGGAGGAGGACCTAGTGCTGCATGGGTGGGCGCGTTGGACACACCCAAGGGATTGTAAGAAGACAGGGTGGGTGGTCCTTGTGAGACTGCGTAATCACGTGATAGAATATTGCTTTTGAGGCGTCTCAAACACCCAGTGCTGCATGGGTGGGCGCGTTGGACACACACAGGTAGAGCCACGCTTGCTTGAGCTAATCCTCGGTGGCTTGGTGTAGTGTGTTGAGGGGTCGGACAACATGATGCTGGAAGGACAGCTCCGTACAAGTGGCACCGCGGGCACGGACAACTTTCCACTTACGACGGAGTTGAGGGGTTGGATGATCGCCAGGTAGAGCCACACTCGCTTGAGCTGATCCTCGGGGGCTTGGTCGCATGTAAAGAGAGCGACAACATGATGCTGGAAGGGAAGCTCCGTACAAGAGTCAACACGGAACACCCAGGTGGCATGGCAATGGCACAGATAACCGTTCACTCACAACGGAGTTGAGGGGTTGAATGAGCGCCAGGTAGAGCCACACTTCCTTGAGCTGCGCCTTGGTGGCTGCGTCGTACGTGAAGAGAGCCGTTATGCGGTCCTCCAGGGATGTGTATGCCGCACAGATGAGCACGCCTGGAGGGAGAGGGATAGAGGGCGAGAGGGAGGGAGGTTGCGAGGGTGCATGAGATTTGTAACCTGAGTAAGAAGAGATAAACGGCCGCGCCTTGGTGGCTGGGTCGTACGTGAAGAGTGCCGTGATGCGGTCATCCAGGGATGAGCACGCCTGGAGGGAGAGGGTGAGAGGAGAGAGCGAGAGGGCATGCGAGTGAGAGGGCGAGAAGGTGCATGAGCACCAGGTATGTGTATGCCGCACAGATGAGGACGCCTGGAGGGAGGGAGGGGAACAAGGGAGGGGAGAGAGAGAGTGGGGATGGGACCATGGGAGGCACACACAACAACATCTGCTTCAGCTGCGCCTTGGTGGCTTCATCATTCGTGAAGAGTGGTTCTCAGGCGCCTCAAGAAGTGCCTTGGCAGTAAGTGAAGAGAGTGATACTGTGGTACTCCAAGGATGTGCTGGGGCTGCCTGGCCCCGATCCCTCTGACCCACTTCTTCTGCTATGCCTCCTTGCCCTTGCCTGGGTCATTTTCCCAGCTAAGCTGCTTGCCACTCGAAAAACCTACATCTAACAAACCCCCTCCCTCACCTGCCACCAGCCCCATCCGCAGCACGCCAGCCTCAGGTCTGCCTTGAGCCCCGCAGGCTCCTCCTTTGTCCTCGCCTAAGTGCAATCATACCGGCCACACTCCTTGCATTACAGGCCCCAAAACCATTCTCTCACCCGCGATCAGCCCCATCCTCAACACGCGCCAGCACACGAGCCTGAGGTCTGCCAAGTGCCCTGCGTGCTCCTCCCTTGTCCTCGCCTGGGCCATCTTTCCCGCCAGGCTGCTGGCCACTATGGTGCCGGCTGTAGCAAAGCCATCGGCGATGTAAATGTTGACCATCCACAGCTGCATGAGGATCTGAGGGGGGATGGGGGGAGGAGGAAAGTGGAAGGGGAGACACGGTTTAAGACACTTTCCCTGGTGGAATGCTGGCCACTATGGTGCCGGCTACATACGATGACCATCCATCGCTGCCAGAGGAGCTGAGGGGGAAGGGGAAACGGGGAAGGGGAAACGGGGAAGGGGAAACGGGGAAGGGGAAACGGGGAAGGGGAAACGGGGAAGGGGAAACGGGGAAGGGGAAACGGGGAAGGGCATCGTGTCCGCCCAGACCGCTACCGACTGGGTTAAAAGGGCATGCTCTGGTGGGTGAACGCTCCCATTACCCTTCAGGACGGACCTGTAGCCCTCCCACACTCAACTGCGGGACGATCCCAGTGCCCCACCAACACATAGGACGATCCCAGTGCCCCACCAACACATAGGACGATCCCAGTGCCCACCAACACATAGGGGGGGAGGAATCGAGTGTGAGGGATGGGGATATGAGAGGTGCACTGGGATGTGATAAAGGCAGGGGCTTTGGGGCGAGGGAAGAGGAGACGGGAGGGGCAACGGAAAGGCGTGGCACAGCAAGGATCCTTCCGACATGTTTCAACAAAAGAATCACCCAGGCCGGAGGATAAGGGGGGTTAAAGGGGAAAGGGGGATCATGGACGAGGCCCCTGGAGGGTTGCGCCTGATGCGATGCGATACGATGCCACAGCATGCACCCCAAGAGATTCTCAAGATGGCAACAAAGCGAAAACAGCAGAGAGATTTACCTGGTGTGCTGCCACGGCGTGCACCCCGAGAGAAGTGGCACAGGAGAGCACGAGGAAAAATGACACCTGCGATAAAAGAGGGTGTGTGGGCGAGAGAGGAGGAGGAGGTTCAGTTGACTATAGGTGGAGATGAAAGGGCAGGAGATGGTGGCCATCCCATGTGCACGGGGGGTCGGTGAGATGGTTGAGGGTGCACGCACATGCACACACACATGCACACACACACACACACACACACACACACACACACACACACACACACACACACACCACCACACCCACACCCACCCACCCACCCACCTGTACAAGAGTGCTTCTGAGAATGGTGCTCAGTCCGTCCCTGAGAAACTTCCACGTGCTTTCATTCAGCACCTCGTTTATCCTCTCCTCCTCCTCCTCCTCCTCCTCCTCTGCCTTGCTCTTCCCTTCCTCTCTCGCTCCCCTCTTGCCGCCCCTTCCTCCCCCCCTCAGAATCTCCTCACTCGCCACACTCTCTCCCTTCTCATCCCCCAGACTCTCGCTCTTCTCCACTTCCTCTCCCTTCCCCATCCTCTCTCCCTTCCCAGCCTGTGAAAGCAGATGCGTGGATTCTTGCTCTCTCCTCCACCACCACCCTAACCTCCAGTTCGTCCACGCATGGCCATGCCGGCCCCTCCCTCCTTACCCCTCCATCAACACCCAGAAGCATTTCCTCATTATAAGTATTTCTCTCACTCTCTTCATCAGCCTCTTTCTCAGGTTTTTTCGCAACTGGCCTGCTCTCTTCTGCTGCATCCACTTCGCTCTCCCTGCCCTCCACTTGTTGGCCCTCACGCCCCTCCTTTTCCTCATCCCATCCCTCCCTCGCTTCGTACTCTGTCGCCCCTTCCCCATGTGCACACCCATGCGACTGTTGAATGAGCTCATACGCTGATTCACAACTCTTCACAGTTCTCCCCTCTATCCCGCCCCCTTCCTTCCCATCCCTGTCCCTCTCCAAGCCATCCAAAAGCAGCACCCGAGCGTCTTCCAACACTGCCACACCACACATCCGAGCCTTTGAGCAGGTTCGGGAAATCAGCTGGCTTGAGGCTCGGCAGAGCAGCCTCTGCGGTCCGGAGACTCTCCGAGCGAGGAACGAGAGGATCGGGGAGAATATGCAGATTTTCCCTTTGCCCTCTGGGGGTGGGAGCAGGAGTATGCAGGCAAACGAAGCGGCTGCAACGGTGCAGGATGCGAGGATGGTGCCGATGCCGACACCCACTAGCCCCCAGTCGAGGACGTAGAGAGAGATGTAGGACGCCAGCACGTCCAGAAGCACTCTTGCTGCTTGCAGCCATGCCACCAGCACCACGTGCTGAGGGGAAACGGGGGTGAAGGAGCGCAAAAGAGCAGAGGGCGAAGGGACTTGAAGAGCAGAGGGGGAAGGGACTTGAAGAGCAGAGGGCGAAGGGACTTTGAAGAGCAGAGGGGAAAAGACTTTGAGGGAAATATAAGAGGTTGTTACGTCTAGCAATAATCTTGCTGCTTACAGCCATGCCACAAGAACTAGTGCTAAAAGAATAGCGGATCCCCTCCCAAGCTGCCATGGCCATGATTCCTCCCTCTCCATACCTTGTAGCCCTGCAGCACGCCCGATGTGCACATCACCAGCAGCTGCGGCGGCACGCCCATGACTCTTAAGTAAAAGTAGCTCTTAGCGTACTGCAGCACGGAGGGCGAGTGACTCAGCATCGTCCACAGCAGTCCTTGAGCGGAGAGCAGAATAGCCACGGCCACTGCGCCAGTGGCTAGTGCCATGGCCAATGCCAGACGGATTCGAGCGCCCACTTGCGTCCATCCACCCACTGCCACCACCTTAGTGACCTACAGGGCCGAAACAAAACAGAGGGAAGAGGAAAAGTGAGGGGTGGGGGAGTGGGGGGAAGAGAGTGGCCAAGTCACTCAGCAGCGCCCACCTCAACTGTCGCCCACCTCAACTGTCGCCCACCTTAGCTGTCGCCCACCTCAACTGTCGCCCACCTCAACTGTCGCCCACCTCAACTGTTGCCCACCTCAACTGTCGCCCACCTCAACTGTCGCCCACCTTAGCTGTCGCTCACCTCAGCTGTCGCCCAACTCAGCTGTCGCCCAAATCAGCTGTCGCCCAACTCAACTGTCGCCCACCTTAGCTGTCGCCCACCTCAGCTGTCGCCCAACTCAGCTGCCGCCCAACTCAGATGTCAGCCAAACTCAGCTGTCGCCCACCTTAACTGTCGCCCACCTTAACTGTCGCCCACCTCAGCTGTCGCCCACCTCAGCTGTCGCCCACCTCAGTTGTCGCCCACCTTTAGTTGCCACCCATATTAGCTGTCGCCCACCCACCCACCCACCCACCCACCCACCCACCCACCCACCTTTGCTGTGACCCCGACAACGAGGAAGTTGAAAATGACGGTCGCTGCATTCGTGGCCGCTGCACAGTGCGGCGCAAGGGGAGGAACGAAGGGGGAGGCAAAGGGGGAAAGTACCACGGACACAAGGAGGGACTGAAGTGTGGGGAGGCAACCAAGTCAAGGTACGCTGCGCACTGGCAACCACACCCGTCGCAGCAACAAACTCCGTCTTCTTTCGTCCCTCCCACAGCGCCGCCTGCACGGCGAGTGCAAAAACAACCCATGGCCCAAACCATTCACTCACTCGCAACGACGGCCCTGTGCGGCAGCGAGCGTGCCGTTGCTTCCGTGTGCACGTCACTGGCTACACCCACCCCACGCCCCGCCATGCTCTCACTCGCAACGACGGCCCAGGCGGCGACGAGCTGCGCGTGCTTGCGCCCCAGCAGCGGCGCCGTCTGCACGGCGACGGCGAGGGACGCGCGGCGATGACCAGAGCCTCCATGGCCTAGACGCTAGAGGCTAGTGCTCACCCATGCCCCATCATTCACTCACTCGCAACGACGGCCCATGCCGCGACAAGCTGCGCCGTGTCCTGTGGTGACTTTTGAGTCGACTCAAAAGTCAACAAGCTGCCGCCGTGTCCTGTGGCCCCGCAGCACCGTCTGCACGGCGATGGCGAGGGGCGCGCGGGGATAACCAGAGCCTTCCTAGCCTACTAGGAGACGTTAGAAGCTCTCACTAGGAGTACTCACTGGCGACGACGGCCCATGCCGCGACGAGCTGCGTGTCCTTGCGGCCCAGCAGCGCCGTCTGCACGGTGATGGCGAGGGGCGCGCCGCTCTGCAGCAGAATGGACGGCAGCGCGAGGCGGAAGAGCGCCCAGTAGCCCGTCTGCTCCTCGCTCGGCTTCTGTATCTCCTGCTGCATCTGTTTCTGCTTCTGCTTCCGAGTCTGCTTCGGTATCCGTTGCTGAGGCGGCTTCTGAGAAGGCTCGGCAGCAGCATCTCTTTGAAGCTGAGAGGACGGCAGAAAGAACGACAGGGCTAGGGAGTAGAGCCACTTGTGGCCGGTCGACGGATCCTCGGATTGTAGCTTTCGACGACTATTTCGTTCCGATTTTTCTGATTGTCTGATAGTCCAAGGGAAGCCGGGAGTCCCTTGATCGGTGTGCGAGTCCGTGGTTACCACTGGTAACCGCTCGTCGTCGTTTCGGAAGGCTCCCATAATGGCTGCGGCGAAGAGCGGCTCAATGCGGTGCACGATTCGACGCGGCGCCGCGATAAACGAGCACCGAACCAAGCCGCCTGTGATTCGATTTGTCGCAGAAACGAAACCCCGTACCACTTCTGCTAAAAAAAAGACCTATGTTCGCAAACTTACAGGCTATATTTGTGCTAAGGTTCGATTAGCAAAGTCCTGAGCTGACACTAACAAGGATGAACTTCGTAACGTCAAATCTTGCGGCAAAGCTAGAAACGAGAGAATTCCGAGAAGACGAAAGAATCATCGAGTTTCTCCAATGACGCGGCTCAGACTATAGAGCTCGTCCCTCTGAATCTACGAGTGGTGAAACGAGAGCTCGCCGTTGCAAGCGCTTCCTGTGGCCAGCTGCTTGGCCGAACCAGCACGCCATTACTCCACGAGAGCTGCCCTTGCTCATACTCCCCAAGCGGTTCGCTTCACAGCCAGAGTCAAACCAATGCTGCGACGCGTCTTCAGATGAAACTAATGGCGGTACTGTTGCTGGTACGCCGCCTCTCTCACAAATGTTGTTGGTTTCGCTTGAACCGCCAGTACACATGTACCTCCATACCGACACCCCTGACCTGAAAAGTTGATTAAAAATTATCACAGTCCGGACCGATACCCCAAGAGAAATTAGCGCAGCCTCTGAGAGTGCGCGCGCCCCTAGCAATTGGGGGTGGGAGAGAGGGAGTAGTGGTTGGCGGAAGAGAGATCATGCGGTAAAGAACGTTACGAACGGTTTCAACACGGTTTCATGGGGTTTCTCTCCTTGAATGGAGATTCGTCTGCTGTTCCGCTGTTTGCGATGGCCTCAGGGTGAATTGTCGGTGCGAGCGGAAAAGGCAGCCTTTGTTGTAGGGTTGGGGAGAAAATTATTGTTGCCCGCGTGAGCGGGGACATATTATTGCTGCCCGCGGAGGAGAGTTGCCTCGGAATTTCAAGGGGCGAAGAGTGGGCTGTGGATGGTATCCCGCTTGCCCCTGGTTGTTGAAATGGGCATTCGCGTTTGAAATGCCCGAAGCTCATTCGTCCTCTCCGTACGCATTTGCAATAAGCGCCGAGTTCGGCGAGGCTCGTCAAAACAGCTTCGCCCGTTCATCCCGCTATCTCCCGGACGAATGTTGACGGACCGCTCAAGGTTCAAGCTGCGATATACTCGCTAAGAACGTACAGAACAGCCATCCTTAGTTGAAGGCAAATAGTTACTTCAACATCCATCTTCAGTATCCGCGTATAGAACATACCCCCACATTTGTCAGCCTAAACGTAACTTCATCAGAATAGCCTAGAACCACAATGCGCCCTACAATAATTTACATTAGGGGAACGAACACAGTTACAAGCCCCACGAACATCACTTGCACAGCACATCTTTGACAAAAGCGAAACGAGCTAAACTGTGCCCGGGGGAGCTGATTTGACGACCAAGGTGTAGTTGCGAGTCGGGCTGAAGTACTTGTGGTAAATGCCAAAGCCCGCTGCAACAGCGACCACGACAACCGCCAACAGAGCTGCGAATGCCAGCCAGCCCGAAATCACCAGCGTGGACTTGCGAGCCGACCCGTCCGCTGCTGCTCCCGCAGGAAGCTGGTGGTGAAAAGGAGCAATACAGCAGGAAACAATTCATTGGAAAAAGATAAAAAAAAATACCCCGCATGAGGTTGTGCCAGCAGGAACCTGATGACCAGTAATGTAGGCAGAATGCTACATGCATATGGCAGCATGCCCTCCCCCTCACCCTGGTCCAATTTACTCACCTCCTTACCTTGGTCCGGCCCACCCGTCAGGCAGCCACCCTCCTTAGGTGCCACCTCCACCAGCCCGTTGGCACTAGAGCCATCAATCACTAGTCACATAACCTCAACACGTCTCTCCCTCCCATCTCCAGCCCCCCTCACCTCCTTGAGCTTCGCCAGCGCGTCCAGCTTTGCCTGGTCCAGCCCGCCTGCCTGCCAGGTAGCCACCTTCCCTAGCAGCCACCTTCACCAGGCCACCAGCCCCCCTCACTACTCCCACTCTCTCACCTCCTTGAGCTTCGCCAGGGCCTCGTCCAGCTTCGCCTGGTCCAGCCCGCCTGCCAGGTGGGCACCTTCCTTAGCTGCCACCTTCACGAGCCCGCGGCAGTCCTCCGATAGCTTATCGGGCTTGGCGGACAGCAGGCACTGCCCATACACCCCGATCACCGCGCCGTTGATCTCCTTGGGCTTGGCGCTGCCCGTGCTGGTGCAGACCTCGTCCACTGCTGCGTCGCACGGGGCTGTGAGCTCGGCGCCGTGGTGGTATTGGAAGAGAGCCATGCGCACCACATAGGCCACCTGGTGGGGTGGGGTGGGGTGGGGTTGGGGGGAGAGGGGGAGAGAAACGAAGGCAGCAACAAGGAGAGAGAGCCACCAACCACCACACGTTAGAAAAACCACAGGTGAGAGCAACCATCCATATCACTGCAGCAGCATGTGGAGGATGTGCGAATAACAACCACCCACCCACCTCGCTCTGGCACGTGGGCACGAGGCTCTTGAAGTTGTCGACCATGCATTTGAGCACCACGAGTCCATATCCTCCCAACCCAGCCCAGCTACAGCAGCAAGCAATTGAGAAAAACACCCACCTCGCTCTGGCACGTGGGCGCAAGGCTCTTGAAGTTGTCGACCATGCATTTGAGCACCACCGCATGCCCCTCCTTGCCCTCATCCGCTCCGTCGCAGTGCTGCTTCACGTCCCCCTCGCACTCCTTCCTCATCCGCACGTCCAGCCGGTAGTTCCCCGCCTGCCGCGCCTCCTGCAGATTCACCTCGCCCTTGCACGCCGCCCCCATGCCCACATCGCCCAGGTGCTCCTGCAGGCACTTGAACGCATGGCCCTCGGTTGGGGGCACATCACGGCAGAAGCTCTGGAGCTCTGTGGGATGATATGGGTGCGAACACAGGGCAAGCGCGGTTGGTGAGTGGGATTTGGATAAGGTCAACTCGCCCTTGCATGCCGCCCCCATGCTCACAGCCTCAAGGTGCTGCTGCGCTGCAGGCACTTCCAACGCATGGCCTTTAGTGGGAGGCATACACTCCGCAATTCTCTTAGCCAAATACCAGGGGGAGGGAGAGGTGAGAAGGGAGATGGGAGAAGGGATAAAGGCACATGCCCACATCCTGCAGATGCTGCTGCAGACATTTGAACGCATGGCCCTCCGTGGGAGGGACGTCCCTGCAGAAGCTCTGGCGTTCTGTTAAACCGAATACAGGGGGGAAGGGAGCGGGGAGAAGGGATATAGACATATGCCCACAACTCCCCAGGTGCTGCTGCCGCAGAAACTCTGCAGCTCTGGTGTGGGAGACGGAGGGGGAGTCAGGGAGGGAGTTGTGTTGAAACTACAGCCCGCAGCCCAAGCTGTTCATATGCAGTGCGTTTGAACGTGAGCAGTGAGTTCATATGAAGCCTGAGAAAATATCGCAAAGCCACGAAATCTCATTGTCGTAACTAGAGGGGTGGTTGCTGGCAGCCAATCACAAGCATTTGTTTTGGGTGAGGAATCAATCGCGTTCTGGCTGCGGAAACAGGTTCAGTAAAACAGTCTCACTTTGGGACACCCGATTGACGTGAGACCAATCCGACAGCCCAAATCCAAAAAGCTGAACGTTTTGACGGCGTTCAGTCGGAATCGAGTTGAATATCCGAGCTCGGCAAATCTCGACCGTCGAAATCGGAGACGTGTTGTGTGTTTGCCGAGTCCCAAAATGCAGACTGTTTCAACTTCAGTGTTTGTCGAGGGACTTTCACAGGTCGCAAACAAGACACACCAGTTCTAGTAACCCCTCTCACTGCCTCTTTCAAACGCAGTGCGTTTGAAGCCTTGGGCTTGCAATTTCGGCCGTGGGCTTTAAGAGGCATGCCTACGGCCTTCAGGTGCTGCTGCAAGCACTTGAATGTGTGTCCCTCTGTTGGGCAGACGGCAAGGCAAGAAACAGCTGCCTTGCAGAATGGGCAAGGGATCGGGCACCGTGTGAACAACGGAGGGTAACGAAGTTTAGGACAAGCGAGAAAGTCATCGAAAACCGAGCCCAAGCACAGCATTTTACTACGAGGGATCTGACTGTACCTTACCTGCACGCTCGTGCACGCCTGACTCACCCCGCGCTTAACAGCCCGCGTGGCTACGTAGATAGGTACCTACAGTGGAGCAATTTTTTAGAATTCTAAAAAATGACCTACATACACATACACTTGATAGGTACCTACAAGGCTACGTAGATAGGTACCTCCATACACTTGAAGCCCCCACCTTGCCCGCAGCCATTCATGAGGCTGGGGGTGATGCGGATGTCCGAAGCCTCCATCACGCTGAACCGCATCTCCTCCTTCTTGCACGCCGCGCTCAGCTTGTCCCTCTTGCTCCTCAGGCACGTCAGGCTCCTCCCATGGTCCCTCCCCACGTCCGGGCACAGCGCCCCCAGGTCCCCCTTGCACGCTGCTTGCAGCGGCACGTCGAGGGACAGCGGGTCCTTCGCCTCTAGGATGCTGAAGGCGGTGATCTCCTGCTTGCAGGATTCGGATTCGATCTGATCCTGCTGCTCCTGCAGGCACTTGACCACGGTGCCGGCGCAGGTGACGGAGCCGTTCACACTGGCTGCATCGCACGCGTGGCTGCAGTGCTTCTGGATCTCGGGCAGGCAAGCGCGGTGCAGACGGTAGTTCAAACGATAATCTGAGGGGGGAAAGGAAGGAGGGAAAGGGAGGAGGGAAAGGGAGGAGGGAAAGGGAGGAGGGAAAGGGAGGAGGGAAAGGGAGGAGGGAAAGGGAGGAGGGAAAGGGAGGAGGGAAAGGGAGGAGGAAAAGGGAGGAGGGAAAGGGAGGAGGGAAAGGGAGGAGGGAAAGGGAGGAGGGCGAGCAAGGGGAGAGAGAGGGGAGAGGGGAGGGGAAAGGGGAGAGGGGAGGGGACGGACGTGATGTGCGGAGGGGGAAAAAGAGGGGCCTTTTTGAGTCAGAAGCTCTGCAACCCGGGTGGAGGTACTAGGAGAAGACGATGGCGGAGGATAGTGGAAAAGCTTCTTGCCGTCACAAGCCAACAGACCAAGCTATGCTACAAACAAAGCAAAAAGCGGAGAAGAAGCAACAAAAGATGGAAGAAGCAACAAAAGATGGAAGAAAACACAAAAGATGGAAGAAACACCAAAAGATGGAACTAACAACAAAAGATGGAAGAAACACGCACCTCCAGCGGATCGAGCCATGTCTCGCTTGACCTCCTTCCTGCACTCCTCGCCCATGTCCGAGCTGTCAATGTTCTCCTGCAAGCACTTGACGCGCGCCGCATGGCCTGCAGGGGAGGAAAGGGGGCAGGAGAAGGGGGGTTGGGAGGGGACAGGATTCATTTATCTCGTGACCTCCTCTCTGCACTCCTCGCCCATGTCTGAGCTGTCTAGGTTCTCCCTCTCGCTCATAATGCTCTCTCTCCCAAACCAATGGCCATTTCCTTGTGCTCACACCATTCATTTTCGAGGCGGATACACGAAGCAAAACAAATATGAGCCATTCACGTAAATACGTCAATGTCAACCAGTAAGTGTCCACCCGTTGATTACAACCAGTCAACGTCAAGTCAACCTGTTGATGTCAACCATTCAAAAGTCAGCCCGCCGTCAATGCTGCCTGCTTGTCAACAAAATCCGTGCTACCAGCAGACTACGACAGTCACCACACCAGCAGCAGCAAAACCAGACCACGCGGAGTGCATCTCCATGCTACCACCCACCAATCACTAACCCCACCATATCATACCACCACATGCCATGCCAGCACTAGCATACGATGTCTTCCCACCCCCATCGAGTACCTTTGCTCGCTCTCTCCCACCATCAGTCACTGGCTCCTTCATGCCAGCACCACCATATCAGGTGACAGCCCCCTACCATGCGGGATGTCTTTGCAAAACTTCTGGAGTTCGGAAGAGCAAGCTCGCTTCATAGGGAACTTGAAATCGATGTCCTCAGCCATGCGCACGAGCTGTTAGGTGGAGCGGACAGAGGGGGGCGGTGTGGGGTGGGGGGGGTTTGGGGGGGAGTTCGGAGGAGTTCGGAGGAGCAAGCTCGCTTGATGGGGAACTTGAAGTCGATGTCCTCCGCCATGTAGGGTAGGGCAAAGTCGGGTCAGGTCGGGTCGGGTCGGGTCGGGTTTATGCTCAAGCCTAGTTGAAGCTGATGTCCTCCGCCATGCGCACGAGCTGCTAGCGTTGGGACACGAGGGGGGAAACAAGGCGCTTAAAGCCGGCTACCAAATCCCTCAAAGCTGCCTCATCTGTCCGAGCCTCGCTAAGAGTAGCACCTCGCAACCAAACAGCAAAACAACCCAACCCAACCAGCAGTCCTACCCTTGACCTACTTGGACTGTGGGCTTCAAATGGTGGGGTGCAGCTTGGAGAACAATCCAAGCCTGCTTTTGCATCGACTCAAAAGCAAACCCAACCAGCAGTCATACCCTTGAACTGCTTGGACTGTGGCCTTGGACGTACCTCGCAACACAACCATTGGGCTGTGAAATGGACAAGACAAGGGTGTGGCTGAGAGAGCAATCAACGCCGGTCGGTCTATGGAAAAACCCTGAAAGGAACACCTGCCTGAAGGAACACCTGCCTTTCAATCCAAACTCTTACTGCAATACCCCCCCCGCAAACAGAGGTGCCTTTTAAGTCGACTCAAAAGTCAACCTGAAAACCTGTGAAATGGACGGGCCCGGGGGTGTGGCTTGGAGAACAATCAACATCGGTCGGTCCTCGGAAAAACATGAAAGGAACACCTGCCTGCCTTCCAAGCACTTACTGCTATACCCCCCCCGAAACAGTGGTATGGTAATAGTCAATCAGGCCCACCTGTTCAAAAAGAGCCGTGCGGCACGACTCCTTGAGCTTGCCCATGTTGTCCTGCAGGCACAGGAACACCTGCGCCATGCCGTCTGGCACGTCCCTGCAGATGGTGGTGCGGTCCTCTGCAAGGGGAGAAGGGGGGGTGAGGGTGGAGGAGGGTGGGGCAGGGACCGTGGGCAAGAGGGGAGAAGCAAATAGGTCTGAGCATGTTGTCCTGCAGGCACGGGAACACCTGCGCCATGCCGTCTGGCACGTCCCTGCAGATGGCGGTGCGGTCCTCGGAGGGTGAGGAAGACAGGGCGAGGGGGGAGGAGGGGGGGGGGGGGGAGAGTCCTGCCACAAACCCCCTAGCGCCTCTAGATCCCCACAGCCAACCCTGCGCGCACCATGGCAGGCATGAGCCGAGGGGTGGTCAAAGCGGATGTGTTGAGTGTCTCGCTGCGCCGTGCGGTGCACTGAGGCCTTGCACTTGGGTTGGGTGGGTCCTTGTCTTAATGAGGGGGTCACTTACCACGGTTGACGCGGCTAAGAAATGATTAAGAGCATTACCATGGCAGGCGTCAGCCTGGGGGCAGTTGAAGTGGATGTGGACAGCAGTCCGCTGTGTCAGGCGGTGCGCGGCAACCTTGCACTTGGCTTGGGGCCCTTCAGCTCGTCCCTGCAGTCCTGCAGACACTCCCCTCCCCCCCCCCCCCCCACCCCACCCCACTGCACTGCACCCAACCCACTACCCCCCACGGTCTCTCACACACAGTTGCACGCACCATGGCAGGCGTCAGCCAGGGGTCGGTCGAAGCGAATGTCCTCCGCAGCCCTCTGCGTGAGGCGGTGCACGGAGGCCTTGCACTTGGGGTCCTTGAGCTCGTCCCTGTAGTCCTGCAGACACTCGATCACCTTGGCATCGAAGTTCGCCACGTCTGAAATGTCCTCCGCATCAGGGTAGCAGATCTGCAGCGCATCCAGCAGAGGGAAATGGGAGAAAAGGGGAGGAAAGGGGAGGAAGGGGAGGAAAGGGGAGGAAAGGGGAGGAAAGGGGGAGAAAAGAGGGAGGGAAGAAAGTGTCCTGAAGGGCTCAGGGAGTGACTGGGGTCTTTAAGGGAAGCTCGTTCCTCACTGAGGTCCTACAGAGACTCGATCACCTTGGCACCACGCCACGTGTGAGATGTCCTTCGCATCCGGGTACCGGATACGAGGTGCACAGACAAAGTGGGGGGGCGGGGGAGAGAGAAGGGTGCGTGCCCTTTCCTTAGGCAGATCAAAACACTTGGGGTTCTTGAGTTGGTCTGACCAATCCTGCACTGCACACACTTGCATTACCTTTCAGTGATAAGCTGTTCCTAACAGTCCTCAGAAAACCTCTGCTGTTTCCACCTGGCACTATTCGCTCCACCACCTACCTCTACATGAAGCCACGTGATATAAAGTTTGTGTTGAGACGTCTCAAAACAAACCTTATACCACCTGGCACTACTCGCTCCACCACCACCTACCTCTACGTGAAGCTGTTCACATGTTCCTCATTCTCGTTGGCGCCACTCTGCAATGCGTCACGCGGCTAAGCAGAGCTTCATGTCTATCATTCCCTTTCCTTCCCTTACCCTCCCTTCCCTTCCCTTCCCTTCCCTTCCCTTCCCTTCCCACAGCACACAACACACCTCTGCAATGTTGCCAGTGCAGCATTTGCTGCACCCGCATTGGTTCGGCCATGTGATGCCCTGCATCTTTCAATCGCCCTCACCTCTGTTGTGTCGCCCTTGCAGCACTAGCAGCACACATCTCGGCAGTGTTTTACTTCAATGCTTCCCACTCGCCTCTGCAATGCCCGCCTTGCACTATTTGCTGCACTTGTCTCACCTCCGCAATACATCTTCATCTCTCACCTCTGCGATGTCTCTGCCTCTCACCTCTGCAATGTCCGCCTTGCAGTATTTGCGCAGGGTGGAGTCGAGGCGGAAGTCAGTGGCCCGCCGCGCCATCATCTTCTCAAACTCCGTCTTGCTGCCAGGCACAGCAAGAGGGGGGGAGGGAGGGAGGGGGGGTGGGTGGTAAGGGAGAAGAGAGGGAGGGGGGATACAGAGGGGATAGCGGCAAGTCAGTGGCCCGCAGCGCCATCATCTTTTCAAACTCTGCCTTGCTGCCAGAGGAAGGGACGAAGGTGGTGGGGGGGGGAGCAGGTAGGGGGCGGAGAGGGCAACGGGGTACAAAGAGAGCTCACTCAAGAACACACGGAGCAGGAAGCACTGGCAGGCGGTGAGCAGGAGGGGGGAGAACTCAGAATCAAGCCGGTGGTCCTCGAGCCAGTCCTTGACACGGGCATCCCAGCAGCACGTGTGTGGAAACCACCATTGAGAAGTAAGGGGCAGCAAGCAGAGGCACAGGCCTGACCAGGAGGGTGGGAACTCGTGGTCCAGGTGGCGGGTTTCGACACTTAAAGCCATTCAGTCCTCAACTCTTGCATCCCCATACTTGACTTCACGTTTCTACGGTCATTGGTGCACGTAGTATGGAAGAGGGAGCTCCAAGGGGCAGCAGGCACTGACCAGGAGGGGGAGAACTCGGCATCGAGGTGGTGGTCCTCCAGGCAGTCCTTCACGCGCGCATCCCCGTACTTGACGTCGGCGCAGAAGCGGCGCTGGTCGTTGAGGCACGCCTGGAAGAGGCGCACGTTGAGGCGGATGTCGTCCGCATTCTCCACCTCCTGCCGGAACAGCTCCGCCTGGCACTCCCACGCGAGCTTGCCGCGGTGCTCCCTCTGTTTGTGGGCGAAGATGGACAGAGAAGGGAGAGGGGAGGGAGGAGAGCTCGAAGCACGTTGAGGCGGATGTCGTCTGCGTTCTCCACCTCCTGGCGGAACAGCTCCGCCTGGCAGCCCCATGCCAGCTTGCCACGGTGCTCCTTCTGTATTTTAAGGGGGACGGGGGAGGGCGAGTGGGGAAGCGAGGGGAGGAGAGGGCAGGGCGAAGGGGGGGAAAGGGGGGGAAAGGGGGGGAGGGGGGCATGACGGGGCGGGGAGGTGGGGGGTTCCAAGTGGGCTTAAGGACGGCTCAAGGCACGTTGAGGTGGACGTCGGCCGCGTTCTCCACCTCCTGGCGAAACAGCTCCGCCTGGCAGTCCCATGCCAGCCAGCTTGCTGCGGTGCTCTCGCTGAGAAATGAGAGAGAGGAGAGGCAAAGACGGAAGGAGGGTGGGTGGGAGGAGGGGCGAAAGGAGGAGTATGAGGCGACTCGAAGCACGTTGAGGCGGAGCGGATGGCATCCGCGTACTCCACCTCCTAGCCGAACAGCTCCGCTCCGCCTGGCACTCCCAGGCGAGCTTGGCGCGGTGCTCCCTCTGCCGTATAACTGGGGGGGAGGGAGGGGGGGGAGAGGCCGAGAAAGGGGTGCGACGGGCCTCAAGCCTCAAGGCACGTTGAGCATGATGACGCGGATGTCGTCTGCTGCCTTCTCCACCTCCTGGCACAGCCTGTCAGCCTCGGCGCTGTGCCAAAAAAGCTCCGCCTGGCTGTCCCAGGCCATCTTGGCGTGGTGCTCCCTCTGCAAGGCACGGGGAAGGAAGGGTGCTTTGGGGTCAACCACACCTACCTCAACAACTACCCATTCCGCATCCCTACCAAGATTGCAAAATAAAACCATCCACCTACCAGGCACTCCTGGATACGCCCTTCCCCAGGCTCCACCCCCTGGCAGAGCCGGTCGGCCTCGGCGCTGCAGAGGTCGTTGAGCTGCGGGTCCATCTTGAAGTCCTCCGCCGCGTCCAGCTGCGCGCGCAGGATCTCCGTGCGGCACGCATCTGCCATCTTCTCCACCTGGTTCACCTCCCTGTCAGAGGGGAGACAAGGGCCGGGGGTTGGGGGGGGTAGCTGTTGTATCAGCCATCGAAGGAACTCCGTGCGGCACGCGCCCGCCATCTTCTCCAACTGGTTCACCTCCCTGTCAGAGGGGAGAGAGAGAGGGGGGGCAGGGGGGGTGGGTGGGGGGGGGGGGAGTTTGGGAGGGATAGCTGCTGTATCAGACGTCCAAGTATCTCCGTGCGGCACACGTCCGCCATCTTCTCCACCTGGATCACCTCCCTGTCAGAGGGAAGAGAAGGGCCGGGGGGGTTGGGTGGGGGGACCGGGGGAGAGGGGAACAGGGGGGATGGTCGTTGTTGTGTCAATCAAACATCCAAGGATCTCCGTGCGGCACGCGCCCGCCATCTTCTCCACCTGGCTCACCTCCCTGTGAGGGGAGCGAGTAAGGAGGGGAACGGAGGGGGCGGGGGGGGGGGGGGGGGCGGAGGAAGAGGGAAGGGGGAGGAGAAGGGGATGGTAGTTGTTGTATGAGACGTCCAAGAATCTCCGTGCAGCACGCGTCTACCAGCTCTCCACCCGGATCACCTCCCTCCCTGTGGCTCGGAGAATGCGTGTCGGTGTGTGTTGGATTGGATGGAGCCGGATTCCGGAAGGGGAACCGGGTCAGGTGTGGAAAGGTTTGAGCTAGGTGAACGGGGCGGAGGGAGGGGGCGGGAGGAGGGGGGGAAGGCGCAGGGGAGCATGAGTGCAACAATAAGCAGGAAGAGCTCACCTGAGGCATGCAACGATGTTGCCAGGCTCGGGGTAGAGGAAGTCATCGTCACAGAACTTGGTGATATCCGCCTTGCATGCCGTGGCTGGCGGACACATGGGATGGCAGAAAGTGGGCAGACGAGGAGAGAAGACGAGAGAAAAGTGCAAAGACGCGAATAAGACATGGTTGTACAACACAGAGGTAGAGGAAGACATTGCCACAGAGCTTGGTGACATCCGCCCTGCATGCACGCTGTGGCTGGCATACAACTGGGAGAAAAAGACAGGTGGAAAAAACGTGGAGCGGAAGTGAGTAAGAGTGGCGAAGCCGGCAACTCCATCATAGACATGGGCAAAATGCGATAGCGATTTAAATCGCATCGCATTGGGGGGCGATTTAATTAAATGCGCATGTCTACTCCATCAAGCCCGCCCGGGCGCATCGGCGCATCGCGTGGTTCTTGAACCCCACTGCCTCCTCACCTCAACGCGTTTTGAGGGGCCCCACTGGATACACGCAGAGCAGAGGAACCCATCAGGAGCCCTAGACCCCTGTAAAGCCATCGCCCACTGCAAGCAAGGTCGCCCACTCTGCAAGGATCCTCGCGTTCAGGGAAAGGCACTCACCCAGCGCCTTATCCATGGCGAGGTCACCTGAAATGATCCTTATCCTTGTACATCTCCGCTCTGAACGCGCTAAGACGAGCACCACTACACAAGGTATCGCCTATAAAAACTCACCCAGAGCCTTGTCCATAGCGAGGTCCTTGTACATCTCCGCCCTGAACGCGAACGCGTTATAAGGCGACTCAAAGCAAGGAAGAGATGGTCACTACAAGGTATAGAACTCACTCAGCGCCCTGTCCATGGCGAGGTCCTTGTACATCTCCGCCTTGAACGCGTTACAAGGCGACTCAATACAACCACTACACGGTGTAGGAACTCACCCAGAGCCTTGTCCATGGCGAGGTCCTTGTACATCTCCGCCCTGAAGGCTCGGATGTCCTTCTTGCACTTCTTGGAGATCTTGGGCCCTGCAGTGGGCGGGCAAACCACACCACAGATGGAAGCAAAGATTTTGTCCACGGCTGAGCTGGACTGGACGGACCTTGGGTTTGGCCTTGCAGTGATAGTGCAGGCGATGCAAGGAAGCAAAGATTGGCCAATCGAAGCAACGAGGTGAGTCAGATCGTTCGGGCACTCTGATGTGGAGGACGCGCGGTGCGTGTGGTATGTGTGGTACCTGTGGTACGTGCGCGTGGTACGTGCCAGTGGTACGTCTGGTACATGTGGTACGTGTGTGTGTGTGGTAAGGGTGGTAAGTGTGGTACGTATGTGTGTGATTCGTGTGGTACGTGTGGTACGTGCGTGTGGTGCATGTGGTACGTGTGGTGCGTGCATGCGGTATGTGTGGCTTGCCGCAGCGACTCTGGTGCGAGATGAATCATTCTCTAGCAGCGGCGACTCCGTAATTTCAGGACCCCGAAACTCCTTATCAGACAGACATCGGACAGTGGTTTACTCAGTGTGTTACTCAGTCAATGGGCGACTCCGTGTGTTACTCAGTCAATGGGCGACTCCGTGTGTTACTCAGTCAATGGGCGACTCCGTGGGTTACTCAGTCAATGGGCGACTCCGTGTGTTACTCAGTCAATGGGCGACTCCGTGTGTTACTCAGTCAATGGGCGACTCCGTGTGTTACTCAGTCAATGGGCGACTCCGTGTGTTACTCAGTCAATGGGCGACTCCGTGGGTTACTCAGTCAATGGGCGACTCCGTGGGTTACTCAGTCAATGGGCGACTCCGTGGGTTACTCAGTCAATGGGCGACTCCGTGGGTTACTCAGTCAATGGGCGACTCCGTGTGTTACTCAGTCAATGGGCGACTCCGTGGGTTACTCAGTCAATGGGCGACTCCGTGGGTTACTCAGTCAATGGGCGACTCCGTGGGTTACTCAGTCAATGGGCGACTCCGTGGGTTACTCAGTCAATGGGCGACTCCGTGGGTTACTCAGTCAATGGGCGACTCCGTGGGTTACTCAGTCAATGGGCGACTCCGTGGGTTACTCAGTCAATGGGCGACTCCGTGTGTTACTCAGTCAATGGGCGACTCCGTGTGTTACTCAGTCAATGGGCGACTCCGTGGGTTACTCAGTCAATGGGCGACTCCGTGGGTTACTCAGTCAATGGGCGACTCCGTGTGTTACTCAGTCAATGGGCGACTCCGTGTGTTACTCAGTCAATGGGCGACTCCGTGTGTTACTCAGTCAATGGGCGACTCCGTGTGTTACTCAGTCAATGGGCGACTCCGTGTGTTACTCAGTCAATGGGCGACTCCGTGTGTTACTCAGTCAATGGGCGACTCCGTGTGTTACTCAGTCAATGGGCGACTCCGTGTGTTACTCAGTCAATGGGCGACTCCGTGTGTTACTCAGTCAATGGGCGACTCCGTGTGTTACTCAGTCAATGGGCGACTCCGTGTGTTACTCAGTCAATGGGTTACTCAGTGGGTTGCTTTGAGGGTTACTCTGTCTGTGAATTGCCACGTCTTCCCATATCGCCACCTGCCACCTCTCAGGACGTACTGCAGAGCTCGTTGCCCGAGTTCTCGCTCTTGATGTGGAAGATGCGGCAGAGGGAGAGAGCTAGAATGGCATTGCCCCGTCGGACCACCTCGCACCTGTGACCTGACACAACGCACCACCCACCCAGTGAGCTGCCACAACGTACCGCCGAGCTCGTTGCCCGAGTTCTCGTTCTTGATGTGGAAGGTGAGGCAGAGCGAGAGCACGGCGTTCCCCGGCTCCACGCCCTGGCAGTGCAGCTTGATGTCGCGCCGGCACGGGCCTGCACGAGGTCGGGGAATCGGTTAAACACGTAGGGTTTGTGACGCCTCAGCAGCACCAGCCTCGGTCCGCGTTACCAGGCTCCACACCCTGGCAGCGCAGCTTAATGTGGTGCCTGCACGGGCCTGGAGGAGGTGGGGGGAACAGGCTATACACGTGGGGTTTGTGATGTCTCCCGGCACGGCCCTGAGAAAGAAGGATTTTGAAACACGGGAGTTGCACGCATTCGTGACGTTTTGAGACGTCTCAAAGCACACCGCGAGATCCCCTTGCCCCGCTCCACGCTCTGGCTGGCAGTGCACCTTGATGCCCCACCTGCACTGCATTGCACGCACCAGTGCGTGCACTGTGATATCCGCCTGCACTGCACGCACCAGTGCGTGCACTGTGATATCCGCCTGCACTGCACGCACCAGTGCGTGCACTGTGATATCCGCCTGCACTGCACGCACCAGTGCGTGCACTGTGATATCCACCTGCACTGCAAGCACCAGTGCGTGCACTGTGACGCCCCGCCTGCACCTGGGTGGGACTCGCAACGCAGACAAACTATTCCTCAAGACGCCGCCGGGGTATTAAGGCGGCCTGCAGCTTCAATCGACACGTAGTAGAACGATTTCGCGAATAGTCAACCTAGAGCCAGGTTAAGAAAGAGGAGAATGCGATCCGATCTGAGACCCTTGCGAGGAGCTGAGAACCCTAATGACGCTTCGACTTATAAGGATCAACCCTGTGCGTGCGAGAGTAGTCGCCCGCCCGCCCCTCTCGCACTGGTAAGTTCATTCAACGCCATCTCGCAAGATGAGGGCACAAGTTGATCCAACCAACCGGGGTCACCTTCAGGGTCCACGCCCTCTCATATTTAGAATCCCCGTTTTATTTCCTCGCGGCATGTCAGCGGATCTCCACGCGAGAAGACCAGCGCCACCAGCGCCACCAGCGTCACCAGCGTCACCAGCGCCACCAGCGCCACCAGCGTCACCAGCGCCACCAGCGCCACCAGCGCCACCAGCGTCACCAGCGTCACCAGCGCCACCAGCGCCACCAGCGTCACCAGCGCCACCAGCGCCACCAGCGCCACCAGCGCCACCAGCGCCACCAGCGTCACCAGCGCCACCAGCGCCACCAGCGCCACCAGCGCCACCAGCGTCACCAGCGTCACCAGCGCCACCAGCACCACCAGCGTCACCAGTGCCACCAGCGTCAGACACATAAGCCTCAGATCGTCAATCCCCCCCATCTCACCTTTCGGGTCCACGTCCTCTCGCGACATGTTCGCAGATCGCCACGCGAGCGGGCCCGCGTCTGACACGGACCCAGCAGCCGAGCTCGGCTTCTCCTTGGCAGCCGCATCCGCAGCCGCATCAGAGCCAGGATCTGCGCTCGCTTCAGCAGCAGCATCTGCGGCCGTGTTCGCCGTCGCCGCCTTCGCCGCTGCGCCGTCCTTCGCGGCGGAATCCGCCGCGGCATCCACGGCGTCAGCGTCGGCGTCGGACTCGGCGGCATCTGCGGCGGCGGGGTCACTGTCAGCCGCTTTTCCCTCGCCGTCCTCGCCCTTCGTCGCCACGTCAGCATCAGCTGCAGAAGCGGCTTCCGCGACTTCCGCGTCTTCGTCCGCCGCTGCCGCGTCAGCAGCTGCCGCGTCAGCAGCTACAGCCTTAGTAGCCCCCCCACTGACAGTTCTTTTCTTCGGAGATATTGTTTCCGCAGAAGCGTCTACCTCTTCGTCCGCAGCAGCCGCGTCTGCAGCTGGTTCGTCATTCTCCGATGCTGCTCCTTCGTCAGCTGCCTTTTTCGCCACAGATCGGGTTACCGCTGTGGCGGTTTCGCTTTCGCCAAGTGCTGCGTCCATCGCCACGGTACGCTTCTTCTTCTTCTTCTTGCATTCGGACACGTGGAAACTCGCCGCGACGAGAATCGCGATCAGCAGGAGGCATAGGAATTTCCGACCCTGCGACAACGAGCAAAACGACAGGAAAGATGAGAAACAACGGTCGCAGCTAGATACGGAACTGCAAAGGCGGATAAGGGTTGATAAGTAACGCTTTACGCCTGAAATGGCGCTGGGAATCACCAACTAGAGTAAGTTTAGGATTACTGGAGGTTTAGATAGGGTTAGTAACTAACCATTACGGCCTAGAGAAGCAGGCACGCGAGCCTCTAGCTCGAAGAGTAACGCGAAGCGAAGCACCGATGTCTTCGATCAACGAGAGGCGTTCGGCCTTCCAGCAAGCACTGGTTTGACACAACCGCGGCACAAGCTGGCTTACCGGTTCACTTCACCTAACCATTCAGCTCTCGCGAGAAAGTCAAGCAGAAACAGGAATCAGCAAATTCCCAAGGGTCAAGCGGCGTGGTGGGGAGAAACAAGCGGAGCAGCAACGAGGGATGATGGACGGGTGAAGTGAAGCAAATGGGGAGGGAAGTGGGGGGAACGGTGGGCGACATCTTTCGCGGACTGTAACTTTGTTGCGACTTTCGTTGGGCCCGTCGTATGGTAGAGTAATTGGCAAAGAGATTAAAGCCCTTGACTAAAAACACAAAGCTGGGGCTCACTTGAAACTTGTATATTTTTCACTGGCAGAAAAAAAAATCCAGCTTTTGGCTCTGAATAGAATATGAACACACTCAAAACCTGATGTGAGAAGGAACGAGAACAGTCATTGATGCACGGCACTTGCACTGTCTCGGCGACACCCAAAGATGTCTGCATGACTAACCTCCATCGTCGCTGAACCTAGCCCAACGACCACGATGGCGACCAGCTCCTCCCTAGCATATTCAAGTGGACCCCCACCTTGCATTTGGACGGACCTCGACGGACTCGCGCGTCAGCGCGCCATGCACGAGCACGCATGGTGCTCACGCCCAACGGGCTGCAGCCCCTGAAACAACCTAATAACGTAAGCAGTTTAATAGGCAAAGTAGCAGTCACTCACGCCTTCCGTCCGAGATCCCCACTAGGAATACGGGTCCGAAATTTGCCTACGCAATTTTAGACTTGGGATTTAAGGTTATGGTTCAGTCTTAATTGGTACAAATAAAGCAGAAAAAGGAACGGCTAAAAGCCAGCACCCTAAAGGGAGCACGTGGACACGCGTTATCCTTCTCAACAAAGGTATAGCGGAGACGAGAGAGTGCCATCCGTTCTGCTCTGACTTGTGTGTGACGGATGGTGGGGGGGAAGTTAGGGGTTTCGGAAGGCGTCATTTAGGAGCCAAGACTGAAGTAGATTGGGGTGGATTGAAGGGAAGGCTTCGTCAAGAGGAGGAAGCGGAGCTATTTGGTGTGTTTAAATCGATGGGCGGATCAGAGTTGCTTTTTCTTGGCTTGTGTGGTGTAGCGCCAAATGAAGATTTGCCAGAGAACGGGAAGGCGGCGAGGACAACTCGGAGGCCTTCGATCATGTGGACTGTGATCTTATTGAACTTGTGATTACACCAGGCATTCCAGATGGTGTTGGCGGCTGCACCTACCAGGAGGCTCCATGGTACTGATTGCCGGGCCCTACTGTGGAAAGGGAAAAGGGATTGTGTTGGGGATATCCGAATATCGAGGTGGCGGAAGCCCATCCGCTGGAGGGCCGAAGTCATGGGTCTAACGATTCTGCACTACAACAGGATATGTGAAAACGCCTAGGTGACGCATACGTGGCATCGCGTACAGGAGTCTCTGTCGGCGCCGAAGTTGAGTCGGGCACTTTATGCAAGGGAGCGGGTGTAGAATCTGAAGTGGAGGCTGGTTTGGTCCTTAAGGGCAGGGGAGGGGGGGGGAGGGAGACGGGGAGGGGAGGGGTGCAAAACGCACGATGTGTGGGCGGTTATTGCATATAGAGACGGCGGCGTACGTCGGCAAGTGACGGCTCCCCGTCCTGCAGAAGCGCTATACGTGCACCAAACCCTACTCATTCGAAGAAGTAGCCTTCAAACTAGCGACCCGTCACATAGATTCTAGTAACATCGAAGAGGGGAGGATGCATGTGTTACCTGGCTCAGTGGTGACGTAGAGGTCTCTGTTTACGACATACGGGCGAACCGTTATGGCGAAATGGGGGCGGATTTCGGTGACTTTGTCGACGAAGGGGTGTTTTTGGAGGAAGAGGGGTTAAACCAGTCCCCAAGTTACTGGAGGGTTGTGACGGCGTCCGAGGGGGCCAAAGTGCTCCACCACTCAGTTGGTACCGTGTTGAGAAGTTCGCAGATCATGCATTGGGCACCGCGGTAGAAGGCAGCGGGAAATTCTTGAAGAGTCTCCGGGTAAAAAAAACTACAGAATTATGTGCCGAGGGGTCGGAGTAGATGTCATAGCCTGGCTTCTGTGATAAGTAGGATGGGGTAAAGCGCCACGACGTCGCGAAGTTTCGTGTGTGCTCGGGGAGGGGGGTCATTGTGTAGGGCCGTGAGGATTTTCTTGTGTAGGCCATAGGACAGCGGAGAGCATGATCGTGCCACATTCCTGGCAGGGGAGGGGACGAAGTGGCAGAGCGCGCGTTGCGCGTTGAGAGCGGTAAGTTGAGCAACTAATTGGATGACCCATATTCCACCGGTGGCCAGGCCAAGGTATTTGAACCGGGAGGAAGAGAGGAAAATTCCCGATGACTGTGGTGAGCTAGGAGGTTATCGCGAGTCGAGGGTTGGAAGTGGCTAGGGAAGGATGGAATTGGGTTAAGATTTTTCGTTTTCGACATCTGGTGATGGAGCGGAGGCGAGCAATATGGCACTTAGTGGACTAGACTCTTGTGAAAGTTTTGTTCCACGTTCTGGTTCCGGGTGCACCTAGTTCGATGCATATTCCGATAATGCATTTCGCGACAATGTGGGGCTCGATGGGAATTAAGTCAGCAGCGGTTATGGAGCGTTTGACCCAGTTGTGCTGCTGGGAACGTGAATGAGATGATGGAGCATTTAGTCCGGTCGATGATGAAAGGTGATTGGAATTGAGGAAAATTGTCACATCATCTGTATAGCAGGCCCATGAGTTTATATTGCTATCGTGAGTGGTTGAAGTTGGGGAAGTGGAGTGACATGTGCCGTTGGAAGTTCTCGATGGCACAGTTGAACTCCGCTAGTGAACAGCCTCTCAGAATAGAAAAGTTATAATTAGAATGAGGCATACATGTTGATTTTTTCCAAGTGGTTGTACCCTCTAAGAGCATGCACCTATCTAGCCTATTATAACATATACACATATATTTGACACACCCCTTAGGCCAGATAAGGGGCAGTGCCTGGGAATAGACACACAGCTCAGGGTGGCACCACTAGTCCAGCCTCTGAGGCAAGGGTCCTAAGACCAGTCAGCAAGAGTACAAGCTAAACAAGGACAACCCAGGGCGGTACTACTAGTCCAGCCACTAGGACAGGATCCACAAGGCCATTCAAGAGAATATAAAAGGAGTACACAATCAAGGTCCTAGCAAGTGAGAAGCTACAGGAACAAGACCAAGCTGTACACAGTGCCGCTGATGATCTTTAGGCGCAAGCGCCTCAGTAAAGATATCAGCTCTGTTGGCACCAGAGGCCAAGTGTACTACGCGGGCCTGGCGGCGCTGCTGCAACTCGCGTAGGAGGAAGTACCGCAGCAGAATGTGCTTCGCTCTACCCTCTAGTCGAGGCTCTTGACATAGGAGGATCATGGCCCTGTTGTCAGCGTACAGGACTAGGGCAGAGCTAGGACGCTCACCTAAGTCTGTGAGGAAGAAAGTCAGCCAGCGGAGCTCGTGTGCCGCCATGGCACCGGCGTAGATCTCAGCCTTACAGCTAGACTTGGCTGCAGACGACGAGCGGGTGGACCTCCACGAGATGGCACCTGCACCAAGGCTAAAGCAGTAGACCAAGGAGGACCTACCTGTCTGAGTGTCGTTTGCCCAAGAAGCATCTGTGTGCCCTGTAAGGACCACTACATGTGTCCTCCTAGAACTAGCCCCATGCCCAATGTACTTGCTAAATAACGTTGAACCCTCTTATCGGCCGACCAATGCTATGGTTGGTGTCTGCCTGTGGCTAGAAAGTGAGCCAGAATGCTAAGAGGGTATGCAAGATCTGGACGAGTGCAATTCATCAGGTACACAAGGCACCCCACCAGCTCTACGTAAGGACAACTGGGCTCTACTGACTCCTTCGGAACAGGAGCGGAGAGCATGTGGTCTACTGGCAGAGGTGTAGGCTGTGCGGAGGAGAACTAAAGACCGAACCTCTAAAGGACCTGGCGCACCAAGTGTGACTGTGAGAGAGTGATGGTGCGCGATGCTCAGTCTCTGGAGATCTACAGGCCAACGTAGCGGCACAGCTCTCCTAGGTCAGTGCAAGTATGTCTCCTCAGCAGCTCTGCCTTCACGAAGGCCAGTGCGTCTCTGTTTGTAGTAGCTAAGACCAGGTCGTCTGCATAGACAAGGATGTAGAACGGAGTCTGGCCAGCACGAATAAAGAGCGAGGGGTCTGCATTGGACGGAAAGAACTGCATGTCAGCTAGCGTAGCACGCATCGTATCGTGCCACTCACGGGGCGCCTGTCGCAGGCTGTAGACCAGGCACCGGAGGAGTCACTGGGTCCCAGGAGGGAAGGTACCGGTGAAGCCCTGTGGATGGCGCAGGTAGACCTGCTCGTGTAGGCTGCCCTGAAGAAATGAAGAGGAGAAGTCGAGAGAGTGGAGCCCCTAGTCACGCTGTGCTGCTACGTGTAGCAGCGCCCGAAGAGTAGTCATCTTCGGGGTCGGAGCGAAGGTCTGAAAGAAGTCCACCCCCTTTGCGCTGACTGAAGCCTCTAGCCACGTAGCGCACCTTGAACATAGGCGGCTCTCCAAGAGGGCGCTTCACCTTGAAGAGCCACCAGCCATCGACTACGTTCACCCCAGGTGGGGGATCTGCGTCGACGTAGGTGCCGGTGGATCTCCAGGATGCCATCTCCTGCTCCATGGAAGTTATCCACTGAGAAGCCCAGTGCCCTAAGGTCGCCTCAGCGTAAGTGCGAGGGGTCGGGATGTCAAGGGCGCCTGGGTCACCCTCTAGGACTAGCAGCATGGAACAGAGATGGGGAGCAGCCTCAGACAGAAAATCAAGCTCGTACTTCCTGCCCTATAGAACATCACTGCCAAGGGCAGGAGCACCCCCAATGGATGGAGGATAGACAGGGTCAGAGACCCCGTTATACCACTTGGCCTTTCCTTATTTCCTTCCTATTTCATTTCTCTTTTATCTCATCTCATTTGGTTTCCTATTCTCCCTTTTCCATTAACCTTTGGTTTATCCTGCTATTATAATTATATCATCGACCGGAGCGCAGCACGACTCGACAACGGCGACGATGCAGCAGTCGCAGCAGTTTCTCGAGGCTCCGAAACCGCGCCCACCTAAGCCGTTCGATCCGAGCGATCGAAACTCCAACGCCCGCAGATGGATCGCCGGGATGGAGATCTACTTTGCAGCCGTCGGATGGAGCTCGCCAGTCTGGGACGGTCAACGTGTACGACTCGCGGCGACACTGATGCGAGGGCCAGCACTCGAGTAGATTGGCGGCAACAGTACCTTCATCCACGGTGAAGCCACGTGGCAGCAGTTCCGCGCCGACCTGCTGAAACGCTTCGAGCCGATAAATTCCAGTTTCCTTGCCCGGGAAAAATTTCATCGGCACCGACAGTTCGGGAGTGTAGCGCAGTACACGCAGCAGATGGAAGAATTTTATAACCGAATTCCCGACCTGACCGAAGGGGAAAAAGTACAGTCGTACCTCGCCGGGCTGAAGACCGAAGTCAAACGACAAGTGGCAGCGTCAAACTACGCGAGCTACAGTGACGTCGTTTCGGCAGCGGAGCGCTTTGACATGGTCAACCCCGGGACACGACGGACGCAAGTCGGCCGTACGCGACAGGGCGACCACTCGGCTCACCCCACGTTCGCCGACCCGATGGAAGTCGACAGATTCGAGGGGCGGCCACGTCCGAAAAACACCAACTACACGTGTGATTTTTGCGGGGTGCCGGGTCATCGAATCTTCGACTGCAACAAAATGAAAGCCGCATGCGCAGAGTATCGGGCACGCAACAATGGCGGAAATCCTTCGGCCAATCAGAAGACAAAAAACGGGAGTCGTCAGTGATTGCGGATCTAGCTGGCGAAAATAAAAAGATCCGGAAGCGGCCGCGGGATTCCGGAAAAATCAACTTCGACGAAGCTGATTCGACGCAAGAAGGAGGAAATGTTGGGGGAAAATCTCCACCCCACGACCAGTCTTCGCCAGGGAAAATCGCCGAGGAAAAGTACGACTCCGCGAAAAAAGACTCTGCCGAGACGGGGAAACTCCTTGAAGACCCAGGAAATTATAAGGATTCGTTAAAGCTATCCTATAAAGATGCTTTAATGAAAACTTATGATTTTCGAGGGGCTAGAGCCTTGGAGAAAAATCGGGAAGGACTCCAAAAGAAGCAGACAGCTGTGGAGATTATACCGGTACCGGACAACTTGGGGAAAAAATTGAGTGTGCAAAGAAGCCGACCTTTCCACGGAGTCAACGTCCTCTCCCGACACCAGCCCACAACGACTAACCGTTCCCCAGGGAAGACGTCAGTGGAGCTGAAGCAGCTCAAGAGGAAGCTGGGGGTCTACAAGAAGCTGCAGAAACCCCGAACTCCTCCTCCGGATGCATCCAGTTCAGCAACTTCGGCATCAACGACGCGCACAGTCGTCAAGAAAACTCCGGGCCCTGGAGAAGAGCCGTTCTCCAAGGAGCCTCGGCCAGCTGCCAGCTCAAGAGTAGATAGCAACACAAAGGTGTGTACGGAATATTGGGATGTACCCTATGACCCAATCAATGAGACTATCTTTGGGTACTCCGAGCAACGCCTGCCCCTCGTGCTCGAGGTCATCTGCAAAGGACAACGCCTCCAAGCACTCACACACCGTCTGCGACAAGGCAGTAATCGACCGACTTCGGGAAGAGTACAAGCCTTCAGGATTCTCTGCAACGATGGTGGACGGAAGCAAGTTACCAGTACACGGAGAAGCTGTGCTACACCTACAAATCGGACCACTACGCTGGAGACCTGCACTCCCCATCACCAACATCAAAGGGCTTGACTTGATCTTCGGGCGAGACTTCCTAAAATGATTCAACCCCGAGATCAACTGGGTGAATCGCACCGCAAGTATCTACAACAATGGACGGAGAGTACAACTACCCAACTGGGACGATACAGGAGATATTCCAGTGGAGACACTCGCACAATTCGAGAAGAACGTGAAGCGAACCGACACCGGGTTCTGTTATAATCACAATAGGCTTAGATGTGCCTATAATGAGAGATAGAGAGCACAGTCGGATTTCCGTTAGACGGCTTCAAATATTGATAACGATCTGGTCGCTGAATCAAACGGTGATTTGTAAGTTGGATCTGGAGCGTGTTGCTGTCGTCTATTAGCAGCAAGTTGATTCATAAAATTCCATGAAGATTTGACGACGCTATGACGGTTTGACTGGCAGGAGGTATAGCAGCCATTATAGTCTTGGAAGTACAAACTTAGCAAGAAGAGTTCGAGAGGGAGATGGTTCCCAGCCTCTACATACCCCAAGAGCCGAGGTCCAGGTTGGTGGTACACCACCACAGAGTCCCCAACCATGAAGAGTCTCGAAACCAACCCTCCAAGGGGCTACACCAAGTGAAATGTAACACTACACAAAGTAACGTTACTATTTTCACTATTGAATATTTATCCGCGTCCCTTGGGGTTGAAATCTTGAGCTCTTGTTCTTGGATCTGCAAGATAAATTCTTCTTGAGTTGATGGGGGCTTGCTGCACACACCTGCGACACGATGGACACTTCACACTCGACAAAATAGAAAAAACACATGCGACACACAAACGACGACTTGACATGCGAGTTGTAAAAACTCGCTAATGTCTTGACCGACACAAACCACATTGTGATACACCATTCAAACACACACACAAGCACTGGATAGCAATGGCACAGACTCACAATTCATTCCATGCCATGCATGCACACACACAAACAAGGACGACAAGCCGAGTGCAAGCCATAGGGTTGCACCAACAGGTTCCTGGCGATAGCAACAGAGGCGGAGAACGACGGAGAAAGAACCTCGGAACCTCCAGGAAAAGTCAAGGAATTGCCGAAGGAGTTCCAAGACATTCTTCCTAACGATCTTCCGAACGAGCTACCGCCATACCGCACACATCCACACGAGATCGTGGAGGAACCGGGTTCGAAGCCGACCTTTCGAGCACCATATCGGCTCAGCCCTGCGGAGCTGACCGACATGAAAAAACAGATCGAGTATCTCCTAGCCAAAGGACTCATCCGACCATCTACTTCGCCATACGGTGCCCCAGTGCTCTTCACACCGAAACAGGACGGAAGCCTGCGCATGTGCATCGACTACCGAGCTCTTAACAAACAGACCATCAAGAATAAATATCCGATACCACGAATCGATGACCTGCTTGACCAGCTTCGGGGAGCTACGGTATTTTCCAAACAGGATCTGCGGTCCGGATATTGGCAGATACGGATGGTGGACAACTCTATCCACAAAACTGCTTTCCGAACTCGATATGGATCGTACGAGTATTTGGTAATGCCATTCAGACTCACCAACGCACCGGCAACATTCCAAGCCAAAATGAACCACATTCTACGACCACTTTTGGACGAGTGCGTGGTGGTGTACCTGGACGAAATCCTCATCTACTCGCGCGACATGAAGCAGCACGTTGAACACCTGCGACGCATCGTCGAAATTCTTCGACGAGAACGATTCTACGTCAAACTGTCCAAGAGCGAATTCGCCCTTGAGAAGGTCCAGTTCCTAGGACACATGGTGAGCGCTCAAGGAGTTCACGTCGACCCCAAGAAAATCGAAGCCGTACGGACGTGGAAGACACCCGAGAATGTGAAGGAGTTGCAGCAGTTCCTAGGCTTTGCTAATTACTACAACAGGTTCATGCCACAGTATGCGAAACTCGCAGCACCACTCACGAATCTGCTGAAAAAGAACACGCTCTACAAATGGGAGCCAAAGCACCAGGAAGCCGTGGAGCAGCTGAAACAAGCACTTACGTCCGCACCAATACTCATCTTGCCAGATCCCGAACGCGACTACGTCATCGAAGCTGACGCCAGTGACCAGGCAGTGGGTGCACTCTTGATGCAAGACCAAGGAAATGGACTGCAACCAATCGCCTACCTCAGCAAGAAACTGCACAGGGCAGAACTAAACTACCCGATACACGACAAAGAGGCCCTTGCCACCGTCATCGCCTTCAAAGCGTGGAGATTTTATCTCGAAGGACGAAGAACAACCGTCTACACCGACCACTGCAGCCTGAAATATTTGAAGACACAACCCAACCTTTCCAGGCGGCAGGTCCGGTGGATCGACTTCCTCGAGACACACTTCCACTACGACATCGTGTACAAGCCCGGCCACAAAAACAAAGCAGACGCCCTCAGCCGGCCTGCACACATTGCCGCTATTCAGATCGAAGGGATGAATCCACTACTCAAGGGACTCTTCACACACGGGTACGCCATCGACCCCGAAATTCCCTTGGCAGAAAAGCGACATCTGCTACAGTGGGACAATGACATCGCATACTGGAAAGGATCAACAAAAATCTGGGTACCCAATTACCCTCCTTTGCGCCAGTTACTACTCGAAGAATACCACGACGTCCTCTACGCCGGACACTTCGGTAGCAACAAGACGCTCACCGGTATCGCCAAACACTACTACTGGCCCCATATGGCAGACGACGTCCAGAAATTCGTCACCTCGTGTGATACATGTCAGCGGATGAAGAGCAGCAAGCAGAAAAAGGCGGGACTACTGCAGCCTCATCCTGTCCCAGAACAACCATGGCAAGTGGTTAGCCTGGACTTCATCACCGGGTTACCACCTACCACCAGTGGTCATGACGCAATCCTTGTCGTCATCGACAAATTCTCCAAAATGGGACACTTCATCCCGACACACACGACAGCACGCACCGAGGAGACAGCACAACTATTCGTTCGATACATCATCTCACAGCATTCCATTCCAACCACACTAATCTCCGACCGAGACCCCAACGTCACCAGCAAGTTCTGGAAGGAACTCATGTCTCTACTCGGGAACTCGCCATGTCATCCGCTTACCATCCACAGACAGACGGACAGACCGAGCGCCTCAACCAGATTGTTGAGCAACTCCTCCGAGCAGCTTGCAAGGACGAGATCTCCAAATGGGACTTGCACCTGCCCGTTCTAGAGTTTGCTTTACAACAACGCTACACATGCCACTACTGGACAGACACCGCTCTTCCTCTGCTACGGACGCCACCCACTCACACCACAGAAACCGACAACATCCGCTACAGTCCAACCTGCACATGATTTCATCACAACCATGCATCAGCTTTGGGATCGGACCCACAAGCGCCTCCTCGACATTCAGCAGCAACAAAAGCGCCAGGCGGATCGCCATCGCAACGACCACACCATCACGGTGGGAGACCAGGTGCTTCTTGACACTCACAACCTTGACATCAGCCATCTCCCATCTAAACTCCGACCTCGCTTCTGCGGGCCTTTCCTCGTTGAAGCACAGGTCACTCCTGTTACCTTCCGCTAACGCCTGCCAGCTACCTGGAAGATTCACAATGCCTTCCATGTCCAACTTCTGAAGCCCTATCGGGATCTAAACACGAACTTCGTCGGACGCCAGCCGCCGCCGCCGCGGCCCGTCCTCATCCAGAATGAACCCGAGTACGAGGTCGAGTCCGTGCTTGCACACCGCCATCGTCGGAATGGCACATTGGAGCTTCTCATCCGTTAGAAGGGTTATGATCCTTCTGAGGACAGCTGGGTACCTGAGTCCGACATGGGTAACGCCCGTCGTCCTCTGCATGACTACCTTGTCAAGCAGGGTATTACTTCTACCACCCAGCTTTGAGGGGGGGAAGTGTGAGAGTACGACCCCGTTATACCACTTGGCCTTTCCTTATTTCCTTCCTATTTCATTTCCCTTTTATCTCATCTCATTTGGTTTCCTATTCTCCCTTTTCCATTAACCTTTGGTTTATCCTGCTATTATAATTATATCACCGACCAGGCTTGGGATGTACTGGTGCGCTATATCTAGCGTAATCCTGCCGTAATCCCTTAAAGCCAATAGCCTCGCGTGGCTATACGCAGGGTGATTCTATCTTCTAGAAGGGTCTATTCCCTTGGGATAAGATAAACCTGGTTACCTGATGTACTCTGGAAGTATAAAAGCGCCTTGTACTGATCGATAGTGCAATCTTTCCTCGAGTCATTCGATCCTGTGACACTTGGTAATCAGAGCTTTTCTCACTCGGCCGCGCTCAACAAAGTAGCAGCAGCGAGAAAAACCTGCCTCGAAAAACCGCCGGGGGCGACCAATTCGACGCCGATTCTGGTAAGCACCAGCTCCGCATTTTTTCAAATCACCCTCCCCCCGCGCGTGTTTTGAACAGGATGGCAACCTTCGACAACGCCGAGGTTACCCAGCAGCTCTTCGCGCGCATCACAGCCCTTCAGGAGGAGATGCGAGCGGATCGCGAAGCGTGGCGAAACGAGTTCGAGCGAGTAACTCGACTCGCCGGAGCGCAGCACGACTCGACAACGGCGACGATGCAGCAGTCGCAGCAGTTTCTCGAGGCTCCGAAACCGCGCCCACCTAAGCCGTTCGATCCGAGCGATCGAAACTCCAACGCCCGCAGATGGATCGCCGGGATGGAGATCTACTTTGCAGCCGTCGGATGGAGCTCGCCAGTCTGGGACGGTCAACGTGTACGACTCGCGGCGACACTGATGCGAGGGCCAGCACTCGAGTAGATTGGCGGCAACAGTACCTTCATCCACGGTGAAGCCACGTGGCAGCAGTTCCGCGCCGACCTGCTGAAACGCTTCGAGCCGATAAATTCCAGTTTCCTTGCCCGGGAAAAAAATCATCGGCACCGACAGTTCGGGAGTGTAGCGCAGTACACGCAGCAGATGGAAGAATTTTATAACCGAATTCCCGACCTGACCGAAGAAGAAAAAGTACAGTCGTACCTCGCCGGGCTGAAGACCGAAGTCAAACGATAAGTGGCAGCGTCAAACTACGCGAGCTACAGTGATGTCGTTTCGGCAGCGGAGCGCTTCGACATGGTCAACGCCGGGACACGACGGACGCACGTCGGCAGTACGCGACAGGGCGACCACTCGGCTCACCCCACGTTCGCCGACCCGATGGAAGTCGACAGATTCGAGGGGCGGCCACGTCCGAAAAACACCAACTACACGTGTGATTTTTGCGGGGTGCCGGGTCATCGAATCTTCGACTGCAACAAAATGAAAGCCGCACGCGCAGAGTATCGGGCACGCAACAATGGCGGAAATCCTTCGGCCAATCAGAAGACAAAAAACGGGAGTCGTCAGTGATTGCGGATCTAGCTGGCGAAAATAAAAAGATCCGGAAGCGGCCGCGGGATTCCGGAAAAATCAACTTCGACGAAGCTGATTCGACGCGAGAAGGAGGAAATGATGGGGGAAAATCTCCACCCCACGACCAGTCTTTGCCAGGGAAAATCGCCGAGGAAAAATACGACTCCGCGAAAAAAGACTCTGCCGAGACGGGGAAACTCCTTGAAGACCCAGGAAATTATAACGATTCGTTAAAGCTGTCCTATAAAGATGCTTTAATGAAAACTTATGATTCTCAAGGGGCTAGAGCCTTGGAGAAAATTCGGGAAGGACTCCAAAAGAAGCAGACAGCTGTGGAGATTATACCGGTACCGGACAACTTGGGGAAAAAATTAAGGAGTGTGGAAAGAAGCCGACCTTTCCACGGAGTCAACGTCCTCTCCCGACACCAGCCCACAACGACAACCACAGAAAATCAAGCTCGTACTTCCTGCCCTATAGAACATCAGTGCCAAGGGAAGGAGCACCCCCAATGGACGGAGGACAGACAGGGTCAGAGACCCCGTTATACCACTTGGCCTTTCCTTATTTCCTTCCTATTTCATTTCCCTTTTATCTCATCTCATTTGGTTTCCTATTCTCCCTTTTCCATTAACCTTTGGTTTATCCTGCTATTATAACTATATCACCGACCAGGCTTGGGATGTACTGGTGTGCTATATCTAGCGTAATCCTGCCGCAATCCCTTAAAGCCAATAGCCTCGCGTGGCTATACGCAGGGTGATTCTATCTTCTAGAAGGGTCTATTCCCTTGGGATAAGATAAACCTGGTTACCTGATGTACTCTGGAAGTATAAAAGCGCCTTGTACTGATCGATAGTGCAATCTTTCCTCGAGTCATTCGATCATGTGACAGAGTGCCCCGAGGTCGCCTCAGCGTAAGTGCGAGGGGTCGGGATGTCAAGGGCGCCTGGGTCACCCTCTAGGACTAGCAGCATGGAACAGAGATGGGGAGCAGCCTCAGACAGGAAATCAAGCTCGTACTGCCTGCCCTATAGAACATCACTGCCAAGGGCAGGAGCACCCCCAATGGACGGAGGACAGACAGGGTCAGAGACCAGAGCACTGACGTAGTCAAGGCGGCGGGTACAAGCAAAGTCAGCGACAGCAGCGACAAGAGAGTCAAGGCTCGAGACAGGAACAGACGGGTTGGTAACAACGGAGGCAAGGACCCGAGGAACAAGAGGACGAGCGGCACGAAGGTAGTCGAACAGAGGGGGAGGCGCAACAGCGAGCGACAACGGAGGAGGCGAAGGCAGGAGAGGAGCACGAGATGCGTGAGAATGAAGCAATATGGGGTGAGTAGACGTGAGGTACACACGCTGAACAGGAGAGACAGGACGAGCACGAGAGGGACGGCGCGACCAGACGTGAGACAGAGGTGTCTGGTCAGGAGACAGAGGAGGAGACACAAGAAGGGAACGAGGTGGGAAACGGGCCGGGGACGAGTCCGGTGGAGGAAACACAAGACCGTGGACAGGAAGGGGAGGAGGCGGTGGGGGAGGCGCAGGCGAGCTGTCAGGGGAGGGAAGGCCGAGCAAGCGAAGGGCGGACACCGGCAGCGACTACTGCTCGACGCCGACACCTAGACCGCCATCTGCACCACAGCTACCACCAAAACACTCCACTCCAGCACCCCTAGAGCGAGAACTCTCTCCAGCACCGGTGCCACCCCCAGGCCCGCCGGGACAAGCCACGACAGGAACCCTAGGACGAGCACCCTCCTCAAAGCCAGCACCCCCTGAGTCCACGGACGGTTGCTGCTGCTGCGGCTACGACGACGGCTGTGGTAGCGACTGCGACGACGAGCGGGACAACCAACGGGAGGGGATTGATGTGAGACACACCAGCCTAGTCTAGCTGTGAGGCTGAGATATACACCGGTGCCATGGCGGCACAGGAGCTCCGCTGGCTGACCTTCTTGCTCACCGACTTAGGTGAGTTGCCTAGCTATGCCCCGGTCTTATACGCTGACAAAAGGGCCATGATCCTCTTGTATCAGGAGCCTCGACTTGAGGGCAGAGCGAAGCACATCCAGCTGCTGTACTTCCTCTTGCGCGAGCTACAGCAGTGCCGCCAGGCTCGCGTAGTACACTTGGCCTCCGGTGCCAACACAGTTGATATCTTTACTAAGGCACTTTCGCCTAAAGATCATGAGCGGCACTGTTTGCAGGTTGGTCTAGTTCCTGTAGACTCTCATTTGCTAGGACCTTGATTGTGTACTCCTCTTTATATATGTCTTCCAGACTGGCCTTGTGGCTTTTCTTTCAGTGGCTCGACTAGTAGTGCCGCTCTGGTGTGTCCTTTTTCTGTCTGTACTCTTGCTGACTGGTCTTCAGACCCCTGCCTCAGAGGTTGGACTAGTAGTGCCGCCATGAGCTGCGTGTTCCTAGCTCTGCACTGCCCCTTATCTAGCCTAGGGGGTGTGTCAGCTTATACATGCGTTGATATGTAGAAGTTGTAGACTAGATGAGGATATGTTCTTAGTGAGTACATGTTCAACCCTATATCCTCCATGTACTCCCTTGCATTTTTTTCATTCTAATATTGTTACAATATATGTATAAGTTGACACCCTTTGTACGCTGCTAATCTCACTAGCACGTAGAAAAAGCTGAGTTTGAAACGCCATCTTGCCGAGATCTCCCCCGCGCCTCGTATTCCCATGAGCCCACCCCATAGCCGCTAGCCACAAAGCCGGCGCGCCGAGAAATACAACTCACTCAAACAGAACTCGGACTATACACGCCATATGTCAGCCCTTGCGATGGCAATGGCCCCTCCCTATTATCCGGCCATGCCATCGCCACTATAAAGCCACAATAGCGTCGCGTTGCGCGTACCCTGTGAACCACGCGAGAGAAACACGCCTAGTGCGCCCACCCACCCGCCCGCTGCTGTCGCGCCGCAATCCCAACCGCCAAACGCGGTCAGAGCGCAAACCATGCCCAAACCGTCGCACAAGCCTCCTGCCCTCCAGCCCGCACGCTACGCTACAGTAAGATTTTCCACGCACTTCCTGCCGCGAAGCGCCCGCCTGGCCATCACCGCCCCGTCTGCGAGTGCCATTGCCCCACTCCTCATGCCACCAAGCGACCGCCGACCGACGCCCCAAGCGTTTTGTTCCGTTTGTTAATTTCGCCCAGCCTCCCAGCCAAAACTGAAGCTTTTGGTTCGGGGGGTTTAAGATCCGCGCTTTACCATGCAGCTGCTCCTGGTGGTGCAGCACATTACAAAGGTCAGCATTCAGAAGTTCCCCTCATCATCACCACTAGAATTGAACCCGCAGCTAGTGCAGCTATCCTCCTCTACCTCCCGCAGACATACTAGCAGCTCAGGGCTGGGTCAATAACAGTATACTGAAATGCCAGGATTACATTATGAGTAAAACTGAATTCTCTCGAAAGGCTTTTTTCAGGGCTGGCAGGCAAAGGGCATCCTGAAATAATAAATTCAGGATAAAATACGCTGATAGGTATCTGAGGCTACGCTCCTGTGTGGCAATGACAGTGTACGCTTTACTTACTGTACTAAAACCCGGCAAAAGGAAATCCACATTTCTTACACCGTCAATATTAGTTATCTTCTGTTTAAAACATAATTTATACGTAAGTTTAGCCTTGACCTTGAGGCTTATTTTGAGAAATCGATCATTAGCCCCCCACCCTATGAAATCCCTATTCGCTCTAGATGCCCCTAGGGATGCTTATCCAGGTGGAACTTGGCTTTGAGAAGGATGCCTTGCCTGCAGTAGCTGCGACCCTCCTTGCACGGTATTGCACTGCCACACACTCTGACGGGTCACCGTGTTGAGTGACCCGCTGGGGTTGCCCTTGAGATCCTCGGGGAAGGGCCACAGGTGCAGAGCCTGGGGGGCTATGGGCGCACTTACCCGCTATTCAACAAGCCCTTTTAACCCAGTGGTTAGTGACTGGGTTTCTGACATGGTATCAGAGCCAAAGGTCTTGGGTTCAACTCCCAGTGCCAGCGCTGCAGAGGCGCTTGTGTCTTCCACCTATCCCAGCGGGGGGGGGGGGTGTTGAGTGACCCGCTGGGGTTGCCCTTGAGATCCTCGGGGAAGGGCCACAGGTGCAGAGCCTGGGGGGCTATGGGCGCACTTACCCGCTATTCAACAAGCCCTTTTAACCGAGTGGTTAGTGACTGGGTTTCTGACACACCGATGCCTTCCTTTCTGAAATGAAGGAACTAATTCATGTATTTATTTAAAAATCCACACACACACACACACAGACACTTGCTAAGAGAGTGGGGGGGTAGATAAACTACGTGAGAAGTGGCGAATGGGAGGGAGAGCCGAGGAGACAGGCTTCCAGTAAGAGGAGAGGAAGCGGTGGATGGAAAGCCAAATGAAAGAAATCAAGGCCAAACAAGAAACCAACAGCTGCACGCAAGATTTGAATCATGCTTCGAACCTACTGCCTCTTTGTCTCCCAAATTCTGCCTCTTCGCAACCAGTGTTTCCTTCAAATGCCAACGTTGGGACCTGGAACCATGAGCTTAGCACTTGAACGAGTGGTAAGGAAAAAGAGAAGTGCTCCTGGTTGAAGGGGGAATGGATCACGTGGGCACGCACACACCCACACACATGCACGCCAACGCCAACGCCCACGCCCACGCCCACGCCCACGCCCACACCCATGCACACCCACCCACGCATGCACACACGCATGCAGGCACACACAGAGAGGTAGAAACACGATACATAAGATTCAAGGGCACAGCACAAAACGAAATGGAGCGGTAATTCCTGGATTCAGTTTCAGTGACTTACCTCACACCCAGTGGAGTAGTGTTGTGGAGAGTAACTTGCTTCCCTCCAGAATACTTCGTGCAGTCCGAGCGCGTGTACATGTTGATACTCGTGCAGGTCCACGCCCCTCCTGGAGCGCGGGGGACAAGCCAGTACGACCTGACAGCCGAGCCAATGGCTGCAGGGAGCACGGTGCAGCCAGCCGTGTTCACGCGCATCGTGTACGTCTTGGCTGAGAGCCCGTAGAGCTGACGGTCGTAGAAGGTGAAGCTGACAGAGGTCACTGTGGCGGCGTGGTCCCCTGTAACAGTACACGTTGGGGATTCGGAAGCAGTGGATAGGGATGGGAGCGCGGGGCAGGTTGTTGCTGGAAATTCTCTGAAATCGACAGCAGCAACAAGCGTGGGCAGGTTGAAGCACGGAGACATGGCCAGCCAGGGCTCGTGATTGGGATAGCAAGAGGGAAGGTGGGGAGGGTGGAGGGAACACATACAAACTGTGCTGGCTAGACAAACTTCGCAGGCACTACGGGCCTACTGGCAAGAGCCAGGATGGCAGACGCAGTAGGGAGCCTTGGGGAGAGCATCTTGCCTCATTCACTACATGGCTGGCTACACTTACCGGATTGCAAGGACTGCTACACTTACTGGGAACACAGCCTGTGCTGGTCAGGCTCGAGTACTGAGGACAGACACAGTAGGGAGCGTGGTTACTATAGATCTTGCACAAAGCTCCCGGAGGACAGTTACCACAGGTGGCGGGTCCTGGAATTAGCAAGCAGGGAATTAGACAGTGCATTGTAAGGTTATAGCAACGGTCGGTCACAGAACACCAGCTAGACAGCAACAGCAACGGCAACAACAACAGCAACAGCAGCAGCAACTCCAACAGCAACACCACAGAACCCCTTACGATATTGAGCCAAATGCACAAAACATCATATCCCAGCACAGCACAGCACGGCACGGCACGGCATGGCACGGCAGGGTGCTGAGAACGAGGTCACAGGTTTGTTGAAATTCAGACCAGCAATAGCGGTGGTTCAGATGAGATAGTTGCTCAGGAGTTGCTTGCTGCAACATACCCGTGTACGAACATGAACGCCCTAGAGCATCTTGTAACCCTCTTGCAAAAACAGTAATGCACTTCCATCATAGGCCTTATGGCATTCACTAGGGGCCACACTCACATACCAACGCAAACGCCATACTGCCTCGTGTAATTCTTCTTGCAGGCACAGAACGCACTGCCATCAGAGGCCTTGCGACAGTCCTCAGTGATTGGATTGCACCCTTTCAGATAGCAGGTATCTGCGCAGGCGCAGGGATGGGATGGGATTGGGAGCGATGGGCTCAACAAACGGACGAGAGGCAGGATGCTGCGGGGAACGGATTACATCCCTTTGATTGAGCACGCAAAGGGATGGGATGGGGAACATTGAGCAAAAGACTTAGGCATGTGCATATTGCCGAGAAGAGAGTGGGCAAGCAGGGGGAAGGGGACAAATGAACGGAAGAGGGCGAAGTGGGAGAGAGAAAATGTAACCACCATGTCTTCTCGAACAAGTGCACTCATTGCCTGGGAGTATCATCACACCTCCCTGCACTTATTGCATGGGAGTATCATCACACCCTCCTGCACTCATTGCCTGGGAGTATCATCACACCCCCCTGCACGCATTGCCTGCCTCACGTACCATAGCACTCAGTACCGGACAACTTGTACCCCCACTGACAGACGCACGACCCAACACCACTGGAGAAGTCGACACAATTGGCATGGGAAGAGCAGTTGCTGTTGGTGACGTCACACGGCACTGAGGGGAGGGATGGATGGGACGGGAGGGATGGGTTGAGCAGTCGGTGTTAGTGGCATCACACGGCATTGAAGGGAGGAAAAGTTGGTCGAGAGAGTAAGTCCTTTATATTCCTGGGGAACAAAAGGCAGGGGAGAGGATCAAGAGTGAATTGGAAAGGAGGGTGGATGCGAGAGAGGGAGGCAGAGATAGATGGAGAATGGGAAACAAGAATTAAAACTTAATACTTGGTCAAATAGCACAGCTCACAACTGAATACAAATAATGTACCGATGCAAGTGTCGTCGACCATCACAAAGCCATCTTTGCACGCGCAGGATGCCACTCCAAAGTCGTCCTTCCAACAGTAAGCGGCATTGGGATCACAGGCCTTGATAACGCAGGTGTCTGTAGGGACGATGGAGAGCACCGGGCAAGAGAAAGAAGGTTTGGTCAGACACACGTTTGGTCAGACGCACGTTTGGTCAGACGCACGTTTGGTCAGACGCACGTTTGGTCAGACGCACGTTTGGTCAGACGCACGTTTGGTCAGACGCACGTTTGGTCAGACGCACGTTTGGTCAGACGCACGTTTGGTCAGACGCACGTTTGGTCAGACGCACGTTTGGTCAGACGCACGTTTGGTCAGACGCACGTTTGGTCAGACGCACGTTTGGTCAGACGCACGTTTGGTCGGATGCACGTTTGGTCGGACGCACGTTTGGTCGGACGCACGTTTGGTCGGACGCACGTTTGGTCGGACGCACGTTTGGTCGGACGCACGTTTGGTCGGACGCACGTTTGGTCGGACGCACGTTTGGTCGGACGCACGTTTGGTCGGACGCACGTTTGGTCCGACGCACGTTTGGTCCGACGCACGTTTGGTCCGACGCACGTTTGGTCCGACGCACGTTTGGTCCGACGCACGTTTGGTCCGACGCACGTTTGGTCAGACGCACACGCGAAGCAAAGAGACAGGGCATGAGAGAAACAACAGAGGCAAACAACAGAGAAACACCTGCCAGTGCAAACAAGTTGACGTCCGTTTACACCTACCAGTGCAAACAAGAGGACGTCCGTTTACACCTACCAGTGCAAACAAGAGGTCGTCCGTTTACACCTACCAGTGCAAACAAGAGGTCGTCCGTTTACACCTACCAGTGCAAACAAGAGGTCGTTCATTTACACCTACCAGTGCAAACGTCGTTGACCATCTGGAAGCCCGTGAAGCAAGCACAGGACGCAACGCCGGCGTCATCCTTGACGCAATCAGAGATGCCGAGATCGCAGGCCTTGATGTTACACGTGTCTGAAGCGAGGCGTAGAGGGCAGGGGAGACGTGTGGGTAGAGGGCAGGGGAGACGTGGAGGGTAGTGAGTCTGCGGTCGCGTCAACTCGAGCGCACAGAATGCACGCCACCTTCAGAAACGGCAAGATATCAGCCCTTGATGCCACGTGTATCTGAAGCGAGGTGTGGAAAGACATTTAAGGTGAGAGGTAGAGAGACACAAAGATAGATACCAGTATCACAACCCTTGGTGCCACATGCATCTGAAGCGAGGTGCAGGTGGCATGGGCGCGAGAAGGACATGAGGTAGACACAGGGAGAGAGACAGAGAGATGAACATCTGCTTCGCGTTTCAGTTCAACTAGCACCACCAGCAGCACGTACCAACTAGCACCACCAGCAGCACGTACCATCTAGCACCAGCAGCAGCACGTACCAACTAGCACCACCAGCAGCACGTACCCAACTAGCACCACCAGCAGCACGTACCAACTAGCACCACCAGTAGCACGTACCAGCTAGTGTCAGCAGCAGCACGTACCAGTGCAAGTGGTGCCCTGCAGGGCAAAGCCAGTCTGGCAAACGCAGTAGGCAACGCCCGCGCTGCCCTCTGTGCATGTGCCGTAGTCCCCGCAGCTGCCCTCGACAGCGATGTCGCACGGAACTGCAGGGAAGGATGGGGGTATCAGATAGAGCGGTAAAAGGGGGGGGGGGGGGGGGTGGGGGGGGGTTTTGGGGGCAGGGAGACAGCCAGGGGTGAATATGGGTTAGAGAGCCAAGGAGACGCGATTGACGGGGAATAACGACAGGCTGAGATAGCGAACAGAACATACCGACGCATGTGTCCTCATCTATCTTGAAGCCCTCCTTGCACACGCGGTTGGCTTTTGAGTCGACTCAGACATACTGATGGCATGGAATGGAATGGAACATACCAACGCACGTGTCCTCGACCATCTGGAAGCCCTCCTTGCACGTGCACTGCGCAACGCCTCCCTCGTCCTTCGAGCAATCGGCGGAGTTCGCATCACAGTTCTTTACAACGCAATTGTCTGGACGCGGGGTGCAGCAAATTGACGAAGGAATATTGTAGGAAAGACGGGGGTGATGGTTCGGGAAAATATGTGGTGGAGCGACAGCGCGAGATTGTTCCAGAGACTAGTGGAGCGTCCAAGAGTTTTTGTTGGAAAAGGCATGAGCTCCTTCGAGAGAAAGGAATATGTGCAGGAAAAGAATCGTCACAAAGAGAGATTGCTCTAGCCTATACCAAGGCTGACTGCTCAAGAGTCAAGACACTAGCGCATACCAGTGCAAGTGCCATTAAAGGTTTGGAAGCCCATTTGGCAAACGCATGAAGGAACACCATCGGCGTCCTTGACGCACTCCTCAGTATTGACGTCACACTCTGTGAGCGCGCACTTATCTGAGGAGAAGGGATGGACGCACAAGGCACAAGGCACAAGAGAAAGGCATCTACTTCTTGAAACCTTGGAATATAAATGCCAGCCAGGCATGAGCTAAAATAAAGAATCCTATTGAAGGGGAAGCAAGGGGGAGGGAGAGAGACTTACGGAGGGAGAGAGCACGGAGAGAAAGAATGCGCACTGTGCTTCGAGAATATGACCATATACCAATGCAGTGGTAAGCACGTACCAACGCAGGAGTAAGCATCGTTGTAGAGATTAGACCACTGGAAGCCCTGGTGGCAGTCACAGGTTGCAGCGCCCTCAGAGTCCTTGGTGCAGTCACCATTCTCGACACACCCTATGACAACACAGTTGTCTGAAAGAAGGGTTGGAGGGGGTGGAAAGGCAAAGCTAGTTTGTGTAAGTAAGGCACATCTTAAGGCAGAGTCCTGGACAGTCACATACTCATCCTCCTTTGATCAACTGCAGGTAGGACGTATACCAAGAAAGACCCAAGAAACACAAACAATGCAAATGAGACAACCCAGAGAGAGTGGTTATGTAGCACGAAGAACACAAAGGACTGCTTGGGGAAAAGCTCATACCAACACAGGTCGAACTGCCTTCCTCCATGAGAGAATGGCTATGTAGCACGAAGGACCACTTGAGAAATAGCCCGTACCAATGCAAAGTGCCTTCATTTATGGTGAATCTCCAGTGGCCAACACAGGGTGCAGCACCTTGGTCGTACCAATGGATTGACTCAACACGAAGAGTACGCGGAGAGAGAAGAATAGCCCGTACCGATGCAGGTCGAAATGCCTTCATCCATGGTGAAGCCCGAGTGGCAAATGCAGGATGCAGCGCCTTGGTCATCCTTTACACAGTCAGCATTGGCATCGCAGGCCGCGATAGTGCAGGTATCTGTAAAGAGGGGGGGAGAGGGGAGGAGAGGGGAGGAGAGGGGAGGAGAAGGAGGAGAGGGGAGGAGAAGGAGGTGAGGGGAGAGAAGGGAGGGAGAGGGGGGGAGAGAGAGGGAGAGGGAGGGAGAGGAAGAGAGTGGACTGCATTAGAGAGTAGGACATTGACAATGACGCTTCTTTTGGGGGGGCGCGCCAAGGGGCGGTGAGTTGGGGGGAGGAGGATGGGGAGAGACACAGCGCGAATAGAAAAAACATGGAGGTATAAATTAGGAAAACAAAATGTGCACTGAAGCAGGGAGAAATCCCTTCATCGTTTTCCACCCTTTGGAAGCCATAGTGGCAAACACACGTCAAGCAATAAGTGTGACAGCACATTGGGTTGACAGGTCATACCTTTGACAGCACATACGCTTGACGGCACATACGCTCGATGGCACATACGCTTGATGGCACATACGCTTGATGGCACATACGCTTGATGGCACATACGCTTGATGGCACATGCGCTTGAGGGCACATACGTTTGACAGCACATACCGATGCAGGAAGAACCGCCTTCATCGTTGTCCACCCTCTGGAAGCCCCGAATGCAAGCGCAGGATGGTTCGCCTTGGTCGTCCTTGACACACTCCTCAGAGGCGGCATCACACACCGTGAGCACACACTTGTCTGAAGGAAAAGGAAAGGGGGAAGTGGGGGGGGGGGGGTGGGGGGCATAGAGCATAGGGCATAGGAGTTTGTCATCGACTGCAAAAGGACTGTTTGAGAGAGGGTGAAAGACTTAGATGTAGTCAAAATGCAAGCACGTAACAATAGAGGGGAAAGGACGTACCAACGCAGGAGTATTTGGCGTTATAGAAGTCTGACCACTGGAAGCCCTGGTGGCAGTCACAGGTTGCAGCGCCCTCAGAGTCCTTGGTGCAGTCACCGTTCTCGACACACCCTATGACAACACAGTTGTCTGAAGGAAGGGGTCCACGTCATGTAGGGACACGGAAACGGGGAGAGGGGGATGAGAGAGGGGGTGAAGGGTGGGGCAGGGAGTGAGCGGGGGTAGTAGGGATCGATCAGTAAAGATTCCTGCACTGCACCATCAATCACAAGCCCTCTATCATCTGACTTTTGAGTCGCCTCAAAAGTCATCTTTGAGTCGACTCAAAAGATTCCTGCACTGCACCATCAATCACAAGCCCTCTATCATCTGACTTTTGAGTCGACTCAAAAGTCATCTTTGAGTCGACTCAAAAGATTCCTGCACTGCACCATCAATCACAAGCCCTCTATCATCTGACTTTTGAGTCGACTCAAAAGTCATCTTTGAGTCGACTCAAAAGATTCCTGCACTGCACCATCAATCACAAGCCCTCTATCATCTGCAGTTCCAATGAAATGAGTCAACACGGAGCAATGTACGCGGAGAGAGAAGAATATACCGTACCGATGCAGGTCGAAGTGGCTTCATCCATGGTGAAGCCCAAGTGGCAAACACAGGATGCAGCGCCTTGGTCGTCCTTCACACAGTCAGCATTGGCGTCACAGCCCTTGATGTCGCAGGCATCTGAAGGGAGAGAGGGAGAGGAAAGCATGGTAGGGCGAGGGATAAAGATGTTCCTCGGTTGGATTGGGCGGGGGGGAGGGGAAACGGGAGGGGGGAAGAGGGAGCTGGGAGGCGGGCGGAGGGGGAAGTTGGGGAGTGAATAAAGAGAACACGGCGAGATAGAGAGGACAGGGCGAGATGGAGAGGACAGGGCGAGATGGAGAGGACACATACCTTTGCAGGAAGAAACCCCTGCATCATTTTCCACCATCTCGAAACCCCAGTGGCAAACACAGGATGCAGCACCTTCGGTGTCTTTCACACAGTCAGCATTGGGGTCACAGCCCTTGATGTCGCAGGTATCTGACGTCGGGTTGAAGAAGAGGGAGAAAAGAACAAAGTGGGAAGGAGTGCGTGAGTGAAAGGGTAAGCGAGACAGAGAGAGAGGAAGAGGGGGGAGAAAACTTCTTAGAGCTAGCTTTTAAGCAAGCTGAGAGGAGTGTTTTGAACCTGAGTGCACAACAGAACAGTAGGTGAGTAGCTTAGCACTCAGTAGCTAACACTGACGCATGCTAAAACTAGCACACACAACATATTCAGCACCTACCCTTGCACGTCCTGCCATCATCACATCGCGAACAGGACCACATATGAGCGACACATAACTGCACACAGCAGCACACACGTACCTTTGCATGCCCTGCCATCACCTGCAGCACACTTCCATTCCAACACACTGCCGCACAGCAAGCATGGTACAGCACCTACCCTTTGCACGTCCTGCCATCATCACATCGCGCACAGGACCACATTTGAGCGACACATAACTGCACACAGCAGCACACACGTACCTTTGCATGCCCTGCCATCACCTGCAGCACACTTCCATTCCAACACACTGCCGCACAGCAAGCATGGTACAGCACCTACCCTTTGCACGTCCTGCCATCATCACATCGCGCACAGGACCACATTTGAGCGACACATAACTGCACACAGCAGCACACACGTACCTTTGCATGCCCTGCCATCACCTTAGCACACTTCCAACACACTGCCACACAGCACGCATGTTACAGCAGCACCTACCCTTGCACGTCCTGCCATCATCCTGCAGCACGAAGCCAACGTCACACACACAGGACGCCACACCAATCTCACACGCGCTGTTGGCACCACTCAGCACCACACAGTACCGCACAGCGGCACACATCTACCTTTGCACGTCCTGCCGTCATCCTGCAGCACGAAGCCAACGTCACACACACAGGACGCCACACCAATCTCACACGCGCTGTTGGCACCACTCAGCACCACACAGAACCGCACAGCGGCACACATCTACCTTTGCACGTCCTGCCGTCATCCTGCAGCACGAAGCCAACGTCACAAACACAGGTGCCACACCAATCTTACACGCGCTGTTGGCACCACTCAGCACCACACAGTACCGCACAGCGGCACACATCTACCTTTGCACGTCCTGCCATCATCCTGCAGCACGAAGCCAACGTTACAAACACAGGACGCCGCTCCAGCACTGTCCTTGTGGCACGTGCCGTTCCCGCCGCAGTTCTGCAGCACGCATGTGTCTGCGAGATGGGGAAGCGAGAGGGTGCGTGGGAGAGTGAGTGGGTGGGAGAGATAGGGTGAGTGGGACAGAGAGAGAGGGGCCGGGAGAGATGGACTCGCAAACGGAGCACAAGAACGAGCGGGGGAGAGAGGGAGAAATGTGAACACGGGAGCGGCTGAGAGCATTTGCAAAGAACATTTATCCCCGAGACACAGCAGCACGCACCAACGCAGCCGGTATCAGTCATGGCGAATCCAGTGTTGCAGTAGCAGACGGCCAGCTCTTGCTCCTTCACACAGTACCCGTTGTCCCCGCAGTCCTTGATCACACACGAGTCTGCCGGGGTTTGAAGAGTGGAAAGGGCACAACAAGCAGAGCCAAGTCTGCCAAGTCGGCCAAGTCTGCCTAGTCGACCAAGTCTGCCTCATTCACACAGTACCCATTGCCTCCACTGATCATACGCACGCGAGTCTGTTGGGTTGGGGAAGGGAGCATGCAGGTGAGTGAAAACAGGACAAGTAGAGGGCCGCCTTTGCTTCCCCCGCGCAGTACCCGTTGTCTCCACTCTCCTTGATCGCACACGGGCCTGCTGGGGGGGGGTTGAGCAGAAGGGAAGCCGAGAGTGGAACGGAGAGGAGAGGATGACGAGGTATGGAGTATGGTGCGGATAGGGTGAATGGGGAGAGTGCTGGAGTGGCATGCATGCATGGCATCCCTTTTGAGTCGAATCAAAGGCATGCATGCATGGCTTTCTTGGAGATGTTTCTACGAGAAACAGCAGCAGCAGAGCAGCAACGTAAGACCTAAACCCTGAACCTCTGCCCAAAAAGGTTCAGGACGTACAAGGCCAGCAGAAAGGGGGAGATACCAGCCAAAAGGGGGAGAAAGGGGGAGCTTACTGACCTCGCTGGCGATGCTTTGTGCGCACCCACGGACGAACCCACGAGCACATGAGCACACGAGCAAACTCACGAGCACGGGGCAAGACGCGTTGGGCAGCAGCTGAAGTCTCTTGGGAATGGAAATACCAAGGCTGGCGTGCTCAGCCACGTGCGAAGTGTAGACACGAGAGCAGGGAACATTGAGTAGTCCCTGAGAACCGCTAGGGGTCAACCAAGGGTGCAATCCACAGGCTAGTCTACCCATTTGCCAGCTCATGAGCGCATGACACATTGGGCAGAGGCGTGAGACCACTGAAGCACACGCGGTCGGCCTGAGGTAGCACCACTTGGGTGGCATGGCTTCATGTAGTGTAGATTGAATAAACGCTAGAGGGTGGTTGGTTGCTCAAGAGCGCAGGACGCGTTGGGAAGCAGCTTGAGACCCCTAGTAGGGCACACGCAGTCAACCAAAGGGAAGCACCACTTGGGTGGCATGACTTAACGCGGCAGCGATAGTGGAAATAAAAGTTGTTAAAGAGTGGTTGGTTGCTCACGGGCGCATGACGCGTTGGGCAGCAGCTGGAGACCCCTGGGGCACACACAGTCGGCCCAGCCAGCCTCGTTCTTGAGGCACTTGGCGTTGGTGCCGCAGTTGCGCAGCACGCACGAGTCTGGGGCAGCCAGGCACACGCAGGCACGCATGCACGTGGGGCGCACACGCAGACACGTGGAGGCGCAATCAGGCACGTGGGGGGAAACAAGCAGCACGAGAGGGCCACAAGCAAGCAACCATGTAACGAGCAACACAGAAGCCCCAACGCAAAAGCCAGAAGGCATGCAATCACGACCAGCAGGTACGATGACATGGACTCGAGATGGAGTCGAGATGGACTCGAGATGGACTCGAGAGATGGACTCGACATGGAGTCGAGATGGACTCGAGATGGACCCGAGAGATGGACTCGAGATGGACTCGAGATGGACTCGAGATGGACTCGAGATGGACTCGAGATGGACTCGAGAGATGGACTCGAGACGAGATGGACTCGAGAGATGGACTCGAGATGGACTCAAGATGGACTCGAGATGGACTCGAGATGGGGTCGAGATGGACTCGAGATGGGGTCGAGATGGACTCGAGATGGACTCGAGATGGACTCGAGATGGACTTTATGTGGCCAGTGCTGCAGGTATCATGGAATCACTGCTTTCCACCCACCGATGCAGTTGCCTTGTGCGTCCTTCTCGTGGCCCCATCCGCACCCGCGGCCGTTGCTAGTCGTAGTAGCTGGCAGGCGGATGGCGGAAGCCCTGGGCGCACAGGCTGCGGAGGGGGGAGGGAGGGGAGGGGAAGGGGAAAGGATGGAAACGGGGAGGGAGCGGGGGGGAATGGGGAGGATGGCTATTCAGTAGCTGACAGGCTAATGTCCGAAGCTGGGTGCACAGGCAAGGGGAAGTGTGGGTCGGGGTGCCGGTGGGGGTAGGGGGGATGGGTGGGGTGGTTGGGGAGGATGAGGAGAGGCTGGGGGAGGGGAAGAAGGAAAAAGCCAGGGGGTGGGGAATGGGCCATTACTGGTAGCTGCCAGGCGAACGGCAGTAGCTGGGCGCACAGGCTGGGGGAAGGTATGGGGAAGGGCCGCGGGGAAAGGGGGGGGGGGACCTTAGCGGATTGGAGTAAGAATATTTGATAGCATCAATACTTAATGTGAGTGCGTGAGAAGTCCGTTAGTGCATAGGAGAAAAGCTTGAGAGAGCACGCCTGAGAGGATGAGAGATACCTGAGAGCATGAGAGCACACCTGAGAGGATGAGAGCACACCTGAGAGGATGAGAGCACACCTGAGAGGATGAGAGCACACCTGAGAGGATGAGAGCACACCTGAGAGGATGAGAGCACACCTGAGAGGATGAGAGCACACCTGAGAGGATGAGAGCACACCTGAGAGGATGAGAGCACACCTGAGAGGATGAGAGCACACCTGAGAGGATGAGAGCACACCTGAGAGGATGAGAGCACACCTGAGAGGATGAGAGCACACCTGAGAGGATGAGAGCACACCTGAGAGGATGAGAGCACACCTGAGAGGATGAGAGCACACCTGAGAGGATGAGAGCACACCTGAGAGGATGAGAGCACACCTGAGAGGATGAGAGCACACCTGAGAGGATGAGAGCACACCTGAGAGGATGAGAGCACACCTGAGAGGATGAGCGCACACCTGAGAGGATGAGAGCACACCTGAGAGGATGAGAGCACACCTGAGAGGATGAGAGCATACCTGAGTGGATGAGAGCACACCTGAGAGGATGAGAGCACACCTGAGAGGATGAGCGCATACCTGATAGGATGAGAACACATCTGAGAGGATGAGAGCACACCTGAGAGGATGAGCGCATACCTGATAGGATGAGAACACATCTGAGAGGATGAGAGCACACCTGAGAGGATGAGAGCAGTCAGAGCGGCGAGCACGAGGCCAGAGCGCCGCATCACAGTCACGCCGTGCGAGCCTCCCATTGCAGATCACTTCGCAGGCTGACCAAGGCGGTCGAACCAGCTTCCCGAGTAGTAGTAGCGGTTGATAGTAGCAGCTCTGCTGGTAGGCAGGAGATACAGCTAGTGGTAGTTTGTGCGGGTAGTCTACGAGAGGCGAAATGGCCGTGCTAGTATAACTACTACTAAACCAGGCACACTTTTGCCAGGCACGCGGCACAGCCTGTGCCCGCATGGCATGAGGCATGGAACGAGCGGCAGCGGCGAAGACTCGGCTTTTCTGCCCCTGGCGGAGACTTGGGCGGCGGAGACTTTGAGCTGCGGGCACCCCTACTAGAAGCGCTGGCATCATCATGGAGAAGCAACCGCATCATTGTTACCGTGGGATTCCGCGCTAGCTTGACCCGGGGCCACCCCTGCGCCGGACCCCCCGCTGGGGTGGTCCGCGGAGTACGGAATAGTCAATGAGAGATGGCATTCGCATTGCTGCGAGCCTCCGACGAAGGGCGGACTCTTCCAAAATGCTGTAGTGAGCGCGCCGCTCTGACGTGGACGGGCGTGCGAGCGATGGTGACTCGATGAGTCAGCTCTCGCAACGAGCGAGACAACGACGAAATGGACTATGGGCAGGTGCGGTACTGCCTGTGGGCCGTAGAAACACTTAACTAACGGAAACGCTTAAAAAACAACCTGTGCGCGCCGCGGTGGCACTCCTGACAGCCTGGATGCCAGCGCTGCGCGGATGGAGAGAATCTTCTTCCCAAATGACGCATCGCGGAGAACCTTCGGTGCGATGGAGACACGACGAAGTACGGGCGAGGACAGGACACACGCAGCCACTGCGAGGGCATAAGCAGTCACGCAGGACACACGCAGTCAGTTGTGAGATTTGTTAGAAAAAATCGAACCCAAAGTGGGCTCGCTCCCCGATCTGAAAGGGCTTGACTGATGTACAAAACCCAAACATTTTCCCCCTTTCGGCAAAAGGTTCGAACTGACAATTTGGGGGGGACTCCGTTGCCCCACTCCACTCGCTGGATTGCTGTGGGAGTGGGAGTTCGGGTCTAATCAAAACCTCGACCCCGTCAAATTCGCAAACTCGGAGAAACAGCCGTCCGGGTCAAATATTCAGCAGGAAAATTAGGTATACCATGCGAGGTGTCCAGGCTTGACTTCGGATGGTCTCCCTCCCCACGCGGAAAGGCGATCTGATCTGACTCGTCCTAGGTGGGATAAGGTCAAGCGCCATGCAGGCGCAGGCGCGACCAATGGGAGGCCGCGGGAGAATGAGCTGCCATCGAAACGAGATTCTAGTGGCGAGCATTCATGAGACAGATGCACACTCTCTACACATTTCCGATAGGCACGGGAGGGAATCGGAAACACTAACAGCCAGTCAAGGGGGGACACAGAGATGGTTGGGGGGGAACTTCACAATTCCCTCCTGACCCGAGAGCAAGTACGAATCGAAGCCATGACATGTCAGGTTACCGAATTCAAACGGTTTTGTATCGCCCGAACAACGCTAGCACCGTACTGCACAGCGTTCGGACATGTCAAAACGTTAAAAGTTTTCGCTACCACCCCCTAACCCCGTGAGATGAAGAGGAACTGTACTCGCCGGTACTACACCCTAAATCTCGTTTGTCTCAAATCACATAGCATCAAAAGGCGGATACAGTCATTGCCAAGATCGGCTTATTATCACATTGTGAAATGGAATTTCACATTGCCCTGGACCAAATATGGCTTAGTGTGGGAAAAACCACAGACCTTAACGGGTTGAGCTGCTGATTCCAGAAGCTCCTTGTCGCGTGAATCCTCCATTCGGAACATTCTGTTTCATTCTGTCGAGAGTTGACGGTTCGCTACAGTGCGCGGGCCTTTCTGGATGTTGCGATCCCTTCCAATTTTTTTATTTTAATTTTGAACTCCTCACTGGTTGCTTTCCACATGGTACCAAACACTTGTCACTCCATGATACACCCCTACCTTTTGGGGGGCACAGGAGATACCCTTGCTGATCGGTTACTCGGGCGGTCGCGTACAACCACATTTCAAAAAAAAAAAAAAAAAACAAAAACAAACAAACAAACAAACAAACAAACAAACGCAGCCAGCCTGACACACACGCTTGATTCTAACGAGGTTTCGGGTGTATCGTACCCTTCCTTGTGGAATCAGCATTACAGGGAGGATATTGCCGCTGGCACCTGCAAAGGGGTCCCTGTGGGTGGCACGGTGGCGCCCCATGAAGGTGCAAGGCAAGTGACGACGACACGATCACGGCAAGCAGCTGAGTTGTTTTAGATTCTGGCTGCGTTCTGCAGGCAGAAAAAGAAAGTGCAGATTACATCAGAGCACCTTCCGAAAGCCTTATTTTTTGCTTCGGATCGAGGGTCAGCCCGCAAAATTTCGTCCAAACCTGGCACAAGGTACCCGAACCTAGTTACATCAACATGCCTGCAGAACAGGTCCATGTACAGATGACATCTACGTCAGGGAAACACCCCCCTCGCTTCCCTCCCTGGCAAATTTGACGCAAAGGTGACGCAATGCTGACGCTCGCTAAATCGCGGAGTTCGCCTTGCGTGTGGCGTTACATCAGCCTCAATTTTGCTCCTCTCTCCTTTCGCTCGCGCTTTCCACAGTTTGGCGCGTTGCTTCCAAGAGAGGTTTGGAAAGTGCACCTGGTTTGAGTGGTAACCAGTGCTCTAGAAGTCGCTTGAGGAGCTTCCTCAATGTCGACGTCGACGTCAAATGCCTGTAGAACACAGCCTCCGTTTTTTCTAACGCTGAATCTAGGAATATATGACGTGCGTTCTGTTCCAGCGGACAAACCCCCTCCCGGACCTGGCAGGACCTAGGCAGTGACACCATAGAACAGAAACGGGACCTGAACGGACCTGGATCACTTGGCGAGGGATATATCTCCAGATATATGACCGCACTAACCTTTAAACACCTCTCAACCTCCTTCGGTCGGTGGTGCTTTCGCCAACCTCGTCGAACGACTGTAACGACGTCGCAGCGAGCCACGGTTTCCGTCGCGAGCGTCGTGTGGGATGGTAAATTTTCGCATTGAGTTGAGACTCTGTCGCCGAGTTCGAGCCTGTACAGTTCGGGGGAGTTGTACTGGAAGCATATAAGTAGCTGTATGCTTTAGTTCTGCATCCATTTATTAAAATGGAGAATAGAATTGCCCCACGTTTTGCATTTACATTTGTGCCTTATTTTAAACAAAAATCACCTCACTGGAGTTCCTCCCAGTACATTTGCAATGTGTAGAAGGTGTTTCCAAACTTTGTGAAATTCAAAATGTCGAAGTTGATGTGGCACTAAAAAGACGACACATGTCCAACACTCTCATTTCATGTCCTAGAGTGCAGGGTCACCAGAACAAGCCATAGTTGTTTATGGAATTTGGGTGTTCACACAATTAAAAGGCTTCCAGCAGTGTGCTATTTGTTTTTCAGGTATAGAAAACTATCTATTTCATTGCAACAAGATGGAGCTTTGGGGAGCCCAAGCTCTTGATTAAACATAGTGGCATTTTCACGATTGTGCGTCATCTCTAGTGAGGTTTGAAGTGACCTAGAGGTAGCCCTATGCAAGACCTATCTCCAATTCAAATTTGGGCCCTTTTGGTTCACGAAATTGGGTTGTGAGCCTTTTTTAATATCCCTAGGGGGGTTTCTTTTTCCAACCTTAACCCTTGATAAAACATTGTGCCATTTCCACTATTGTGCATCCTTTTTAGCAAGGTTTGAAGTGACCTCAAGATAGCCCTATGCAAGACCTACCTCCAGTTCAAATTGGAGCCCTTTTGGCTTACGGAATTGGGCTGTGGGCCTTTTTTAATATCCACTTCGGGCAATTTGTTTCCAACCTTAACCCTTGATAAAACATTGTGTCATTTCCACTATTGCGCTTCATTTTTAGTGAGTTTTGAACTGAGCTCAAGGTAGCCCTATGCAAGACCTACCTCCAGTTCAAATTTGGGCCCTTTTGGTTAACGAAATTGGGCTGTGGGCCTATTTTAATATCCATAGGGGGGTGATTTATTTTTTCCAACCTTAACCCTTGATAAAACATAGTGTCATTTCAACTATTGAATTTTTTTTCTAGTACGACACTGAGCAATCAATGACCTTAAAACCAATCGTAGGCCCTGGTATAGCAGCATAGCACAAAACCTCCCTGTATGCCTCATTCTATTCAATTCGTTATTCTGAGATGGTATCACTCTAGGTTAGGTCCCTCACCCGCGCTTCCGCCCTAGACCGCCCTAGTCCCTATCGCCCGCCCTAGTCCCTAGTGCCCATCCTATTGTGCCCACACCCTAGATCGCTGGCCCCTAGCTCGCCACTGGCCCTTCGCACGCCGCGCGAGCTCTCGCCCGCTGGCCTCTAGCTCGCCGCTGGCCCTTCGCCCGTCGCGCGAGCCCTTGCTCGCTGGCCCTTCGCGCGTCGCGCGAGCCCGCGCCCGCTGCCCCTAGCTCGCTCGCCGGCCCTAGCTCGCTCGTCGCCCTTGTGCGCTTGCTGGCCCTAGCTCGCCGGCCCTAGCTCACCGGCCCAGCTCGCCGACACTCGTTCGTCGTTCCAAGCTCACCGGCCCTTGCTCGCTCGCCACCCCCTAGCTCGCCGGCCCCAGTTCGCACCAGCCCTTGTTCCTGCTGGCCCCAGCTCCCCGCGGTCTCTGCTTGCCGAGCCGCTGTGCCACCGTGACGCCGTGCTGCGGTGCCGCCATGTTGTTGTGTCGTTATGCCGTCGTGCCCCCGTGTCGTCGTGCTGCCTTACCGCGGTGCGGCCGTGTCGCCGTGCCGCCGGGCCGCCGTGCCACTGTGTCATCGTCAGCTACTGCAGCCGTGGTGATGGCGGACGCTGTGCTCTGCCTGGACGCGGAGGGTCGGGCGATCGACTTTGAGGCGTGGCTCGCCGAACCTCCGCCGCTCAATGAGGGGTCAGAGGCAGGATGGCCAGTCCCTGGCCGTCCACGTCGACGGTAACATCCCCTGCCCTGACCTGCCTGCTGCCCTCCCTGATGCCCCCACGCCCACTGAGCATGAGGCCTTTGCAGCAGCTGAGCTCGCCCGCTCTGTCAGAAGTCGCGTGATGCAGCTGCAAAGCTTTCTATCAATCGCGCCCTCCCCCTCTCTGAGCGCCCCTGCTACCAGGCTTTAGAGATTGCGAAGGAGTACTTAGATGCCGTCATTGTGCGCTATTCCACTCCCTTCTCCACCTCTGCCAGCCATCTCCTTCTTCCCTTGCTCTTCCCTGATCTTGCATCCTTCCCCACTGAAGCTGATCTCACTTGTCACCTGCGCGCACTCGAGACCAGCTACCGCGCTGTTAGCACTAAGGCCCAACTCACTGTACTGCCTCCCCCCCGCAGCGCTACCCTCTACTTCCTTCACACGCGCCTTCCTGACTGCCTCGCCACCGCCCGCGACCACTTCCTTGGCCTCACCCTCACTGACTTTGTCACTACCCTGTCCGCGATAGAGACCCATCAGCGCACTATTGCTCAATCGAGTGGTACTGCGGCGGTCCCTATCTTCTAGGGTTGTGCTCCCTCCTAGTGCACTTACTTTGACGTCTCTGCTGCTGTTGCTGAGACGACCCCTGCTGCTGAGTCCGCCGTGGTGGCCTCAGCGCAGTCTCGTTAGGGTAAGGGTCGCCAGGCCCAAGGGGGGCGTGGCGGCGGGAGGGGAGGCGGGGGTGGCGGAGGTGGTGGAGGGGATGGTGGTGCTGACGAGGGGACTGGGGCTAATGCCCCTGTGCAGCAGCCGGAGTTGGAGCAGCAGCAGCAGCAGCAGCCCCAGCAGCAGCAGCAGCAGTCACAGTCGCAGCAGCACCACCCATGGGGACCCCGCCGCCTTGGTGGCCTGGCTGCTCTAGTGGTGGTGGTCGTGGTGGCGGGCTGCGCAGCTCGGTGTTGGGTGGCAGCTCTAGTGTGGTGACCTCCCAGTACTAGCTTCAGCTCAGCCCACGCCGCGGCACCGTTTGAGACTGTCCTGGCCACATAGCCATCTCGACGACCACTTCCGTCTCCGCTTCGGCCCTTTGTCGAACCCTCCCAACTAGCACAGCTTTGTAGGTCATCGTGTGCCGGTCTCTGAGATGGATATGGATCACCTTCAATCTACCTTGTATGCCATGTATGCTGATGAATCTAGTGTGCTTGGACCTTATTACCCTCTGTTGCATATTATAGGTGTGTCTCTTGTGTATTGTCTAGGCTCCCCTACTGCGTCAGACGTAGGACCTCCAGCTTTGTTTAGCCTAGGCTCCACTCTAGCCCTCCGCCGGTTGTCGCTGCCGCCACGCTCTCTTTCATGCTAGACTCTGGTGTGTCCACCTGTTTCTTTTGTGACCATACTGCTCTCACGCCGCTTGTCGCCCCCGCCACTGTCGCGCTTGCTGACCTCTTCTTAGAGGTTCCCTCGGGCTCCCTTATAGGCTTGCACATCCCCTTGTTCTTCAGTAACCTAGTTGGTGTCGGCTTTCTTCAGGACCTCGGCGTCACCACTGCGTTCCCCGGACACGAGCGGTACGCGCTCTGTAACGAGGCCGCCACTAGTGCCCCTCTCACCACATTCCCCCGGGACCCTGTATGTGGCCTGTTTACACTTGACACCGCGTCCCTCTCAGTGGGGGCGTCTCCTCAGGTGGCCGCAGCCTACTCAGGTCGCTGCGGCTTCCTCGTGTCGGTCGCTCACTCACCCGTCGCTTCTGTGGCACGACCGCCTAGGTCACCCCGCACTCCCGCATCTGCGTCACATGTCCCAGCACGGTCTTGTCTTAGGTCTCCCCGCGTCACTCCCTGCCCTCCCTCCCTCGCCCGCGTCGTCGTGCAGGCCCTGCGTTGAGGGTCGGCTGTGCCATGCTCCTCACTCCTCCTCGCTTCCCCCTACCACTGCGCCACTCTAGACCCTGCACCTGGACGTTTGGGGCCCAGTCCTCGTCCCTGGGCCACGTCGAGAGCGCTACTTTCTAGTGCTTGTCAATGACTACATGCGCTAGACCACGATGTTTCCCCTGGAGCGGAAGGCCGGCATGTCTGACGTTCTTATCCCGTGGATCATAGCTACACGAGTCCACTGCGGCCTCCCTGTACTGCATATCCACTCCGACCGTGGCGGTGAGTTCGCCTCCGGTCGGCTTAGCCAGTTCTGTCGTGCAGACGGCATCACCCAGTTGTACACCCTGCTGATCTCCCTGCAGCAGAATGGGGTCGCTGACCGACGCATCGGTTTGGTCATGGAGGTGGCTCGTACCTCCTTGATTCATGCCGGTGCACCCCATTTTCTGTGGCCGTTCGTTGTTCGTTACGCCACTCACCAGCTTAACCTGTGGCCACACTCCCAACAGCCGCAGGGTTACGCCGACCCTCCTCTGGACCGGGTCCCCTAGTGACGCGTCTGCGTTCCACGTCTGGGGCTGCCTTGCTCACGTTCGTGCCTCCGGCAAGGACAAGATCACTGCCCACACCGCCCCTTGTGTCTTCCTTGGCTCCCCCCTCGACGCGTTTGACGGGCACTTTAACCACCCGCCATCTCACCGCTTCTTTCACTCTTGTGATGTCACTTTTGATGAGTTTGTCTCCTTCTACACCAACTTTCCCCACACAGGTCTCCTGGTTACCCCGCCCCTGTTCCTGGTCCCCACTCCCCTGGTAGCCTCTGCTCCTCTCTGTCCTCGTCCTACCCCGTCTCGTGTGTCTCACGTCACTCCCCTTCGGTCGGATGTCCCGGTGGAGGAGTCGGCTGACTCTGGAGGCCCTACAGCTATGGTTTTGCCGCCTGTCTCCGGCCCGGTGTCTCCTCCTCCACCGCCGTAGCAGCCGCCGTTGCTGCCGCCGCAGCAGCAGCCACCGCCGCTGGGGTCCGTGAGCTCTGGGGGTGCGGGCGTTGAGGAGGGTGCTGGTCCTGGGGGTGTTAGTCTGGGGGTACTGTCGTGTCTTTTCCCGGCAGTCCTGGGGGTGGCACCAGTGCTGGAGAGGGTTCTCATTATGGGGGTGTTGTCGTGGAGTGTCCCGAAGGTAGCCGAGGTGCGGCTGGAGGTTCTAGTGTC